>VZSF01011169.1:397582-579986 GCA_013398295.1 Chionis minor
CAATCCCAGCCCGGCGGGGTCTCTCCTCACCTCCCCTTCCAGTTGCACAGGTCGCTGGAATACTGAGCCGCGGCTCCGCCGCCCAGCAGCAGCCGCAGCCCCAGGAGCAGCGGCAGGAGCCCGGCGGCCGGGGCGCTCCGCATGGTCCGTTCTCCCCCCCCCCGGTGCGAAGGCGGCGCAGGCGGCGGGGAGCGATGGGCGCAGCGCCCGGGGACTCGCCTACATGGTGGGGAGAGCGGCAGGGCGGAGCGGCGGCCACCCCCGTCCCTGCCCGGCTCCGCGCTGCGCCGCTCCGGCTCGGGCTCTGCAGTTTGCACCAGCTCGCTGCGGGCTCCCAGCTGAGGGGCGGGGAACGGCCCTGCCCCCCCGGGCCGCCCGCGGAGCCGGCTCCTCCTTCCCCCCTCCCCTCCTTCCCTCCTCCTTCCCTCCATCCCTCCTCCTTCCCTCCTCCGGCGGGGCCGCCACTCGCCGCCCGGGCAAAACGCGGCGCCGGCCCCGACCCGGCTGCACGGACGGTCCCGCCGCCGCCTCCCCGGCCCCTGGCGGGTGCCCCGGCCGCAGCCGTGACCCCCCGAGCCCCTCCGGGGGTGTGCGGGAAGGGGCGGCCCCCGAGAGCCCCCGTGGGGGCGAAGGGGGTTCGTCTGGCCGGGAAAGTCACCAGCCGCGACACTGGGGCAGCGATGGTTCCCCCGTGCTGGGCACTTGGTGTGTGGCCCCACCTCGAGTGCTGCGTCCAGTTTGGGGCCCCTCGCTCCAAGAAAGACACTGAGGGGCTGGAGCGTGTCCAGAGAAGGGCCAGGGAGCTGGGGAGGGGGCTGGAGCACAAGTCTCCTGAGGAGCGGCTGAGGGAATTGGGATGGTTCAGCCTGGAGAAAAGGAGGCTGAGGGGAGACCTTCTCACTCTCTGCAACTGCCTGAACGGAGGGGGTAGCCAGGGGGGGTCAGGCTCTTCTCCCAGGTAACAAGAGATAGGACAAGAGGAAACGGCCTCAAGTTGCCCCAGGAGAGGTTTAGGGTGGATATTGGGAACAATTTCTTCACCAAAAGGGTCGTCAAGCACTAGAACAGGCTGCCCAGGGCAGTGGTGGAGTCGCCGTCCCTGGAGGTGTTTCCCAGCCCGGCAGACGTGGGGCTGAGGGGCACGGGTTAGGGGTGGTTGGGCAGTGCTGGGGTGATGGTTGGACTCCGTGATCTTAAAGGTCCCTTCTGACCTCAGGGATTCCGTGATCCTGCACTGGGGACACCGGCGGGTGCCAGCGGCGCCCACTGCCCATCCCCGGCACGGTGGGGTGCCAGCAGTGCGCCTGGCCGCAGGGGGTTACTCTACCCCCCGGCAGGATCATCTCCACCTGGGCACGCTTCTGAATGGATGGAGGCTGGGAATTTCGCTTCTTGTGTCTCCACTTACCAGGAAGCACTTGGGACTTGATCTTATTTGTAAAACTCTCCAACATTTAATGACTGCTCTGGGTAACTCCTTCTCTTGTTTAATACCGTAGTTGACTTTGGATGCTTAACCCTTGGTGGCAGAGACCCTTCTGCGAGAAACCAGAGGCAAAGAAATGCCTTCCAGGATGCCAAGGAACTGCAGGGGGTGAATCGGCCCCAAACCCAAACTACCCACGGACAAGATAAAGGGGGCAAAAAAATGAGGGTGGGAGTGGGTGGAGAGGATGCAGCCGCACACAGACTGCGCCCCAATATGCCAGGCGCCCCGGATTTCGTCCGAAGAAGCAACACGGGGATTGGTCTTGTACATCCGCAGATAGGAGTGGGGTCAAAATATTTCCAGATCACCGAGTTTCTCAGTCTCCTGTTGCTCTTTCAAGTGTCTGTCACGCAGCTCCGTGAAGGGCTCTGCACAGATTTTTCTAGGCGAGAGTTCACGGGTGAGTATTAAACATTTACACCCTGTTTGCAGTTCGGTTCGCAGTTACCCTCGTTAGTACGTTTTAAAACACCTTGCAAAGCGCCCTGGTGCTGTCTGGGAGGATCTGATGGCTAAACCAGGATATTCCAGTTTGGAGTGCTTCCTGCCTGTTTTCTGCGCCGAGGATTAAATTCTTCGCAGTGTATCCCCTTCCATTTGTGGGTTTAGCTTTTCATGTCGTTTTTGTTTGGTAAATTACAGGTACTGTTCTGTTGATTATGAAGTATTAACATAATTACAGTAATTATGCCAAATGATGCAATGCATGTAAACATGTAATTAGCATGCAGGGACAACACTGAGCAAAGTGATGACAACATGCAATAATGCAAAATGCCTTATTCTCCTGGTCATGTGCAGTGACACGGGCTTTAGAGCTCAGTGCCTTGATTATTTCTTTAGAAGGAGGTTTTGTCAGAATGTTTTGCTTCCTTCCCTCATAGTGGAAAGAAAAGCATACAGAGAAAACACCGTATTGCTTTATTCCGCCCCGTGTTTATGTGTGCAACCCTCTGCATGCCCCCCAGCTTACTGTATCTGATTTCCTTTGCAATATTCTAACTCTCTGCATTTGATAAAACAAACAAGTGCCCAGGCAGCTGCTCACGTTACACTTTGGAACTTTGGAAACTGCCTGAAAACTGGGAACTTTTAAGATATGGAACAATGCGCGCTATTTTGCAGCGGCTACTACCTCTGGCTTTCATCCTCCCCCTTTTAACTCAGAAAAGGCCGAGCGTTTAGTTCTGGGGACCCAGAAAAGTAACGGCAACGGGGGGAGCTTTGAAAGCCCCTCCTGTCCTCCGTGATGCTGATACCAGTTCTTCATCCGTCCCGAGCTGACGAGTCTCACAACCCAGCAGAGCCCGGGCTTGGACGGTGGGCGCAGAGCCCGGGGTTGCGGCAGCGGAGCTGGGGTTGGTGGCTGCAGAGCCATGGCCAGGTCAAGCCTCCCCCAGTTCAGAAGTGAGGGGCAGGAGGAGATAGGGAACCTCTGCAGGGAAGGGGGCTGTTGGGTTTGCTCATTTGCATCTCAATCCCCACAATGCTCTTCCGGCTACTCACAGCTATTCCATAGTAGTGCTCTTGGCTGAGATCTGGGAACACGCTCAAAGGGTGAGGCAGCTTTTGGATGCACTGAGCTGTTTTCTGTTTGAGCTGTGAAAAGCAAACATCTTTTCAAGAGAGAACATTCTGAACAGTAATTTTTTTTTTTTTTTTTTTTTTTTTTTGCATTTACCATTCAGAAAGAGCAAAACTTCACTGAAATCTGGGAGGAAAATATTGTATAGTGTCAAAAGGAAACATAAATCCTCTGCAGTGAAGGGTTCGCTCTACTCTGAAAACAGAAGCCACGAAGTTACTACACTGGCCTAATGTGGCAGGACTGGAGATACGGGTTCTGGAAACAGCTTCGCACACTCAAACACTTGACACCCAATAAAGCTCCATCGCCTTCCTCAAGGAGCAACTCAGAGATGAGGATCTACAGAGTCACTTCAGACACTTGATTCTAAATTTACTTTAAATATCTGCTTGTGGCGGCTACAAACCCAGGCACAAAGCAGCGGTGATTTTAAAGGACCCGGAGAACAGGCGGCTGCAGGAGGAGAACCTGTTGAAGGAGAGATGACTGATTTGCTTCAGTACTCAAATGTGCAGATTTGGAGAAAACAAAATCAAGCTCAGGTCTGGATTTACATTTTCTCCAAAGCCTGGCTGCATTTAGATCCTGGGCATTAGGGGCAAAACCCTCCCACCAGGTTGTGTCCCAGCCGGAACGCACAGCAGGGGCACTTTTGGATGCAGGATTTTGGGTTAAGCACATCTCAGCTGAACATGCAAAGCGGGTTTAAACAGTGCGGCAGAGCTAATCTGTTGAAAGGTCTCACTCAGCGTTGCTGGCCCAAAGGGAATATATATGGGAGAACTGCAAGCTCTGGGAGAAGCCTTGCTGGTCACTAACCCAGCCCCGTGTGTTGGTTTCGCCATGCGCCCCCCGTGTTTTGCAACTCCCAACCAGCTCCCTCTCAGCTGATTTATTTTCACGCTACTCAGCTTGCAGGAGGTGAATCAGGTCCTGTGGTTACGGAGCAGACCCAACCGCTAGTGCGTGGTGTGCAGCCCCTCGCTGCCTGCCAGGAAGGGAAATCTGAAACTTTAAAGGAGGAGGGGGAAGGAGGAGCAGGAGGGTATTTTCTGGAAAGGCAAAGCCACAGCTAAACAGCATGCATGGCAAAGCAGGAGGGAGAAGAATTCAAACAAGCCACAGAGAGGCCAACAGAAAATTCATACAGGAGCAATATGAAATAAATAGAATGTGTAAGGTAAATCCAGCGGACAGACAGAAGTAAGCAGAATAACAAAACAGGGAGAGGTTCGGTGGCTGAATGGACAGTGGGAAATCTTTGTGTGTGGTGAGGGGGGCCCGTGTTCCTTGCTTTCATGAAATTAAAATTAGTAATGAAAATATACTCATCCATAATTGCACCCTTCTGCTTATGCCTGCTTACTTCTGTTGGTACTAATATCTGAGCATAGTTTCTATTACTCCTAAATCGCTGCTGCCCACGGTTTGCTTTTCTTGTTTTAAACGGGAAAGTTTTGGCCTGTGGAATGTCACAGAAAACAACGGACGTTTAGAGAAAAATAAGTAAATCTTTCCTAGAGGCAGCTAGCGTTAACTGCATGCCTGAAATCGAGCCGTAGGAGAACAGGATTTCTGATGGAGCAGTGTCGATTTAGGGACTGCATTTTAAAGAGCGAGGCAGCATTACAGAAGTGTTGAAAGAGGGGGCGGGGGAGCGCTGGGAGCTGCCCCTCTCCCCTTGGACACAGGCAGCTCTGAAACAAACAGCTACCCACCGACCTGGCAGCTCCCGCTGCACGCACAGTCCCGCTTCCGCCTCTGGATGTTTGCATTAGGATCCCAACCAGCTCCCACCCAAATCAAGGGATTTTGCTGTAGGCACAGAAGTGAGACTTAGGTATGTTCAGAGTCTTAATTGGCTGATAAACAGAAAAAGTCTGTGGGGGAAAAAAAAAAAATCATATTTGGACAAGTTAATTACAAGACATAACACCAAAATAAATAAATAAAAAAAGTGGAGATGCCCAGACTTGTGATGTGGCCGAACCAGTAGCTGTACCTAAAGTTTCACCTATCAGCTTTCACTGCAGGAGGGAATGTGGAAACAGGGATGCTGCCTCTGAAGGCAAGGAAGTTCGTTTGCCGTGAATACTTTGACAGCGAAGGCAAATCAATATTTTGCCCAATGTGTAAGTTTAATTTTTGAAATTTCTACACTTCCAGCTGCTGGCAAACAAATGTCCCTTTCTGTCCATGGTCTTTATTTCCACCTCGCAGCTCTGGAGCAGGGTAAGACGTGGGGCTGACACGGGCCTTTCAGCAGGGAAGCCGCTGTGCTGTCCTCCCCGCCGTCCTCCCTGCTGTCCTCCCCGCTGTCCTCCCTGCTGTCCGGTGGCACGGGAAGCGAAGCCCCTCTGCACCACCAGGTCACTCAGCCCAGGTAGGAGCTGAATCCCTTTCTGCCAGCGCCTGGCTCTCCACGCTGACTGCAGAGGGAGACGACACTCCTGGCTACGCTTAGGAGCACCTAAATCTTATTTTAAGCACCTCAGCCAGCTAAAATACATGCGGTTTAGGGAGGCCAAGTGAGGCGTAATCTTCGCCGAGGAGTCTCCGGTGGAGTAAGGATCAAACCTGTGTTCTCTCATAGCACTAAACCCACAGCTTTAGGACACCAAGGACCATTTTCCCAAGCCACACAGCTTGGTTTTCATCGAGCCAAGGGCCGCAGCATCACGGTAGCAACAGTTCCTGTGCTTTTCTCTCGCCATTTCCCCCCCGCCAAGCACCTTAAACTGTTAAGCAACCCAGCCCGGGCAGACAGGAATTTGTGTTTTACTCTCTGCACATCACACTGAAAAGCAATGAAGGGAATGATGTCTGGGCCCAAGCGGCCTATTGAGAGGATCAAAAAGGTAACACAAAGCACAAAAGATGACTAAGGAACACAGATCATTTGCCATCCCACACAGCAAAGCTGTCTCAGGACCTGGGGACCCAGGCAGAGGATTTAGTGCCTAAGCCTCAGACTCCTCTGGGTTGCCGGCATTAACTCACGCTCGCATGCCGGAGACCGGATAAAGCCGAAGTCAAAAACAAAAACCTCTACAGAGGCCTCAGCATATTGTTGTTTTGGGGCTAGTCCTGTGCATTTCATCCGCAGGAATTAGTGTTTTCTTTTCATTTCCCAATAACCTAGGTATTTAAAACGGCTGCCAAAAAGTACTCAGAAACCCAGCGTTTAATCTGAGGACTTTTCCAGAGGACCAGTTGTTTATTTCTACCATCTAATGCACATTAATTTCCTGTTTTAGAAAACGTAATTTATGCCACTGGTGAGGCTGATATTTATCTTGATGCATATCCTCTTGGCTGGCTTCGTTTTTCATTTTCTCCGGTTCCTCCAGCCCGCCTGCGCTCTGCAACCTGTAGACTCAGCCTGTGCCACCAGTTGTTCTCCAAACCTATTCAGAAGTTTCCAGTACACAGTGGGAGAATCTGATAGCAGAGGGGCCAGGCCCCAATCCATTAGTAGTCACTTCTCATAATAAAAACAAAGCTAAGGAGAATATTTGTAACACTGATCTGAAAACAGGAATATATTTTCCTTTCTGCTTCAGAACTTAGACAAAACTAAGGCAAGTTACACTAAACAAACCCAGCCCTTGCCAGGATAAACAAACATTTGCAGTGTTGTTTGCTACATGCCTGTCATGAAATAAAGACACTGACATGCATTTTAATGCAACTCTCCTACAAATTGTGAAAAAATAACTGTGCGCTGTGTATTCGTTGCTAGGTTACTAGAAGGGAAGAGAATATTTTTGCAGACATGATGAACTAACAAGGTAAATAAGTCAACTTAATCATTTGCAAATTTCACACTTAATTTTCAACAGCAGGTCTTTTCAGAGCCCAGATCCACCTCAGATCTGATGACAGTGATTTTTTTAGAGCAAGGCTAACAAGCTCCTGTGAGCCAGTTTTGGCCCACGGGGTCGTTGTTATACGACAAACTTCCCCCACCCTGAATAAATGGCAGTTTTACTAGAAAAAGGGCAGCAAGGTTTGCCCAGTTGTTATTAACAGCACGTGAATTTTCATTTCTTCTTAAACTCAGCCACTCACTAACCACGTGATGCCTTAGCAAATATTGCAGCGTTAACAGAGTAAAAACTAAAAGAGCTCTCTCTACATACGCAATCCATCTGCACAGTACTATCGGTGAAATTCTGGGAGGAACAGCACTAATTCTGATTAAAGCAGATCAGGGATTGTCTAACTAATCCATAAATTCTGACATTATTACATATTCACTTAAGGAAAAACAATATTTTTTTTTTCCTTTAGTTCAAAGCACGTTTTGGGTATCATGGCTTCATTAGGTCAGATTACACTCTCACTTAGGTGCCAACAAATCTGAGCACAGAAATCTTCCATTGATTAAGTAGTGGAGTGCGGAAGAGACAAGTTAGGTTCCCTGTCAACGTCTCCACTCAGCTCCTTGTGGCGTCTGAACGTTTTTTCTCTTTATTATGATGCAGAATTTAGTTGATGAGGGACTCTCTGAAAATCAATTGACACAAATTCATGGTGCTCTGCCAACTTCTTGTTGTGAGGGCAGTGGCAAAGACAAACAACAGGAAAGGTGGAAGGTACAGTAACGAGCCTTGTTGAGGCTAAAAGATCTTAATCTGAAATGTCCCAAGGACAGTGATAAGCCACGAAATCTAATGAAAACCGACAAGTAATGACTAGCAAACTAGAAAGTATTTTTACTCAGAAGCACCAGGAAGCCAGAAGAAATTTTAATATTTTTTAGAAGATGTTGTGGTCACCCAAACTCTCTTTTAATGCTTTTGGGAGAAGTCCTTGAAGCAGTACATAAGTATCAAATCTTAACTTTGCTATCTTGGTACTATATATGTCGGTGTATCTTCTGCTCTCTCAGACAGGATTCTGGCTGAAAATCCAATCAAATCCATTCAAGGGTAAAAAGACTACCGTAAGACTTTGAAGGAACGGGAATCCTCCCTGCTGTTGAGTTCACCAGACACTTGTGCTGCTGTGAAGAACTGGAGGAAGTCTCTTGCTACGTACCAAACTTTCTCATTCTTTTCTTCCCAAGTCTCATGCTGACAAGAGTGGGTTGGGCCTCATGTGGACCCCAATGCTTGAACAGAAACAAAGATCTGTCAGTCTGTACTTCTCTCCCCTAACAGTGACTTATCTCATGCTAGCTAACAAGTCTTCGAAGCAAAATTCTGGAGATCTCATTCATCATGTAGATCAGATGTTGTTTGCAAATTACCCTTCTTTTAGACTGCGAGAATAAGATTGTTTTCTTCCATACTGGAAAATTTATCTTTTACCAGTTTACACTCATCTTTTTACTGTTTTATCCAGAAAGGAAGGACCATTTCAAGGAAAAGAGGGAAAGAAAAAAAGGAGAACTAACCCAAATGGTTGATTATCTTTGTATCTCTAGTTCTATTTCATTTCACACCTCCCTCACTTCACAGCACTATAACCTTTTTGAATTGCCCTCTGTGATATCCACTCCTTCACTGTTGACCATTGCTCACTTATTCATTGCTTGTTGGATCAGCTGGGCACTTGCACAATCAAGTCTTTGTTACGCTTTCAGACAGGCTGCAAGTCACAATATTGAAGCAGCACAAGGACTGTTTCTGCTGGTATTCTTCTTCCCTGGCATTTAGGAAGACAGCATCCTAAACACATGAAAATGCATATAAAGTAATAATTCATACAACAGCTCTCATTTAGCTGGCTGCACAACGTCTTTTCCCCTTTAATTGTCACCAGAGAGTGGAATACCCGAAAGCCTGAAGAGCTTTTGCAAGTTGGTCAACCGAGAAACAAGAATTTGCTCCTTTGAAAAATGCAGCAGAGCTGAGGTTTATTTAATGAATCGGTAGATGATGGCTGTAGATGATAGCGGGGGTGCTAGAAGAGCTGCTCTCTCCAACCAGTTAATTGGCCCAAACAAAACGGAATGTAGTTTTCTAACTAACAAGCTCTGACAATAATGAAGAGCAACTGCAGGGATGGTGGGAAGATAAAGGAATGCACATACCAAGGTTCTGTGACAGTATGAAATGTCAAAGTTCAAGTTCACATGCGTAATAACCACAAGTGGCACATGGGTTGTTGGGTGCATAAATGACGCGCGGAAACAAACTCTATGACTCCTGGGGAGTTATAAAGCAGGTATATTTATTGCAGCGCTGGGTGCAAGGGGGATCGCTCCTCCAAACTTGCACACCGGATCGCAAAACAAGCGTCTATTTCTTTCACAAAACCACGCATATTCATTACTGACTTATTAATAACTAAAAAGTTATTTTTCCCATATCATAAATAACCTGAGAACCCAAGATGAGAACACTAACAAATTGCAGCTTTATGCAGTGGGAGGTTTTAAAACAAAATGAAACTTCTCATATGCATATACAGATCCCCCAGTATTTAAATACCTGAGGATCTGCTTCTAGGCCGATACGATCAGTGGCGTTGCACACCTACATATCCTTGAGCTCTGTCTCAATAGGCAGAGTATTGGACAGAGCACCAGAAGCAATGTTAGCAAAATGCTATTTTTAGTTGATTTCACTTGAAGTCAAAATGAGGATCTTGGCTTCCCAGATGGTGAAATTAAATCTCTCTCTCCCTCTTGCAGCAGAAAAAAAGAAGTACCTTATTTGGGAAGGGCAAGTGTAGATAGAAGTTAAGTAGCAGGGTTGATTATGGAAAGAATAAGAGTATTCAGCAGAAGTAGATGAGTAAGCATTTTGTCACAGGGAGGGAGAAGCAGAGCCTTTTGTGTATGGTGGTTTATTGCAGGCTCTAATGGCATCAGGGTGATGTTACCAGGGAGCCTCTACACAATGAAATAATTTACTGTCATCTCTTATATCCTGCTAGCGCAACAATGTAGTCTCCCCATAGACTTACTCCTAAAACAGCTTTGATAGCCAAATTCTACCTCTAGCGTTATGTCACAGAAGATGTCACAACCTTACCTAAAAAAAAAAAGACAACCCAAACTTGACACAATTGTTGGTTTATTCACAGAAAATTATTGTGAATTGGTAATGTCCTTTGAAAGGATTATTACACAGCCAGATTTGCTGAGGTCTGAAGCCCTTCCATTCCTCTCCCTCTCATGTGCCCCGGCGCTGGCAGCTCCCACAGTCCCTAATGCTGCGTGGGGCCACGGCTCCCTCTCGGCTCCCCGGAGGCCAGGGAGAAGCAGCGGTGCTGTGCAGTCCCCAGAGCCCCTGGGGGTGTCCTCACCTCCTGCTCCCCACAGCAGCCCACCCTTCCTCCAGCTGGGCTCAGGGGCCCAACACGAGGATGTCCCTACCATGAGTCTAGGCTTGACGGATGATGTCCCACCGGGGCTGTGTCTCCATCCCACCCACAGCCCAGGAGCCACATGGACTGTGGGATAAGACAGTGGCAAGCCATCACAGACGCCATTTGCATGGCTTGTTGGCTTGTTTCCTCGTAGAGCTAGAGGTCCCCAGGTTAGCAGCATATTTGTCAGGCTGTTCAAAGGCCTTCCTGGCCTTCAGAAGAGTTACAGTCAGAAAAGAAAGTACATAAAAATAGAGTAAAGGCTTTTCACTGAAAGAGAACAGTTTCCTGTCTCTGTCCTGCTCACATCTGGTCAATTTTCTGACAAGAATTACATCTTTACTACTCTTTTACAACACACAGCCAATACAGCTGTAAGGGAGTCAGCTGCTCGCGACACTAGCCTTTGTATTATCAGCAGTATTATTAACTTTAATCAAGCTGTAAAATCTGCTTTACTGAAGATATATGAACCCAAAAGAACTTTGAATTTCACAACCCAGGATGAGTCCAAAGAATTGGCATTTGCAGGAAAAGGGAAAAACAGTATTTGTTTGAAAATTAAACAAAACTGAAATGGAATTACTCACAATAAACTGTACTTGAAGAACCAGTTTCAGAGTAGGTTAGTATTTTAAGAATGATGTAAAAAGATAGGATAAGATGTGCTATAATAAGATGTCTTTTATAGGGTAGCATAAAGACTTGAAGAACCTATTGAATTCTGCTTTCAATGAAGATGTATTAAGTAAATGTTGCTGCATTCTCTAGAGACATACAATTCTTGTAATCTTTTCTTCAGAGGCCTTTGGCTAATTCATAATTCAAAATGTTGCTCATTTCCCTTCCTGTCTGTATGTCACATAAAGATGTGCATCCAATACATTGTCTTGTGGGTCTCTGTATATTATACACATCCCAGTTCCTGTTATGTATACATTCCTTTGTAGGGATATGATTTATTTCTTTAAGCACTTTCCCATCTTAAAATGTCAGATGCTTCCTGTACTTATATACAAAGAAGTTTAAGCTCCCAAAGGTACCGAAGTTCAACAAAATTCTGACTGTGGACAGTATGAATTTACCAGTGAATCTTTGGGAAATATACAATTCCACCTACTTTCCTCAGCTGTCCAGTATAACGTTGTTTTTTAAGTGCTTAACACTTCAGTCATCAAGAAGATCAAACAGAGGTATGGTTTTGAAAAACAAAGAACTTCAACTGAACTTTCTAAAGGTTTATTCTTCTTCAAGCAGAAGCTTTGATTCTCAAGGGTTATCACTGGTGGCACACAGGAACTTGTCAAGATTAGGAAAATGGGATTTCAAGGCTAACTTTTATCTATTTCCATTATCTGAATCTTGCTATCTTTTGTAAATAAGATTTTTGTCCTCCAAAATAACTTACAACGCTCTTCGGGTAAGGAAACTACCATTATTACTTTACTGGGTTTCAGGTTGGTTACTTAATAACAAAACCAAACTGTATTAACCGAGGTGGTTAGACCATAACCAGTTGCCTATCTGTAGACTTCACCAGCTAGAAAGCAAAGACGTTTCTTTTATTGTATTTTTAAAATATAGCATTAGATAGAGACATTCATTTCAGAAAAGATAGCCAAATAAAAGTCTAATTTTGCATAAGCTTGTCCGATTATTGAAGCCCTAGGCAAAGGGAAACCTGCACTGATTTTGTTCAATTCAATGGAAGAACTGTGTCTCTCCCTTGCCGCTGCCTTACCTTCTGCGGCTTTAATCCATAAAACCCCACTGAAATTAAAGGTATACTCAACAACCTAGACTAGAGCAGCTCAGAGAACGGCTCAAGCAGAAGAGGGAACCTGCACAAAATTGCCCCGCAGCCCAGCAGACCCACGAGAGGATGTGAAATGAAAGTGTGGAGGGAGTGGGATGACTGGTGGTGGTCAAGAGGAGCGTATGTTTGGAGGTGCGGCCGGGTACTGATATGAATTCTAGTTCATCCGCAAAGGTACCGAAGTCCAGTACTCCTGTTAACAGGATATTTGTGACATTTGCCAACTCATAAAAACAACCACGGGCTTCATCGGATTGACTCATTTACAAAAAAGAAACAAGCAACAGCAACATCCTTTATAACGACAGCTAATGTTTCAAAGCCAGAAATGTATCACAAAACATATCTTCTCTGAAGACCAACAGCATTTTTCAGCGAGGTTATTCAAACTCAGTATGTCTAAATTATGGGGTTTTTCAGAGCAATTAGCCCTGCAATTTCAGCTGAGCATTTGAAGTCTTGAGTACATAGGGAATTTGGCCTAAATAACTCTTAGGTACTAGTCCCCAGAAGTAATAAAGGCTCTGAAGGCCAAAGGAAGGCATTAGCAACACTCGTGCAACTCCCTTAACAGGGTGTACACATGTAACTAATTGGAAATCAGTAAACAATTCTGGTATTGAAGCACAAAGCAGATAATCTCACACTACTTCAGTCATTTTCTTCTCATGTGGCCGGCTGGAATAAAACTGCTAAAATACTGTTTCCCTCATGCAGAAAAAGATCTAGGGGATATAATAGATCACAAGCTGATTAGGAGTCAACAGTGTCAAGCCATTGTGCAAAAGGCAAACAGGGCACTAAGCTGTGCAAACAGCAGTATGGCTCGCAAGACACGGGAAGTAATCCTGCTCTGCCCAGCACCAGTACAGCCCCAGCGGGAACACTGGGGCCGGTGCTGCCTCTCATTCTCCTGCGGAGATGCCAAGTGTCCGGAGTCCAGAAGGGAGCGATGGGAATGAACAGAGGGCTACAGCGCGACCAGCGAGGCAGGACTGACCGAATGAGATGTGCATAAACCAAACAAGAGAGCGGGATGGGGGTAAGGGGGTAACAACACTCTGCAAATACACAAATCGGGGCTGTGGAGAGGAACAGCTTGTTTTCTGCGTGTGGGGTGGATCAGGAATAATGGGATTTGGAATGGAGTTTGCAAGCCCTCTCAGGCAAGGAGAGGGTTAACATAGGCATTAGCAAGAAAGCAGCTGAGAAGGCACACAGCTGCAGGGGATAAAACACTGGGAGAGGGCTATGGGAGACCCCTGAAGGAGGGGGCTGAGGGAGCCTCTCAGGGCAGATACAGGCTTAGGGGATGTGGGGCTGGGTCTTCCAGAAGAGATTCTAGTCTTATCTTTGGCAGGTTACTGGCCTCTTTGTTTGTATTGACTCACTGTGTTTGATTATGAGATGGGTATCCTTTTTTAGGCCTGGGGAAAAAAAAAAAAAAGTAAGCCAGGGTAAGGTGTTAAGGTTTTATTAAAAAAAAAAAATAAAAAACCCAGCAGAACTTTTCATATCTGGCCTAAACTGTGGTCAACGTGCTGAATCGACAAAGGTAAGAGGATAACTTTTGCCCAAGGGAAAATGTTTGAACTCCTGCTGCTAACAGAGGATTTAAACTGAGGAACTGTAAACTGGGAGCTGAAGGCTTTAGTCTGTGGAGGGGAGACAGCAAGAAGCTCCTGTATCGAAGGGAAAAATTAAGCACCAGGGTCATGCTCAACGGCTCGAAAAGTGGGGAGAAGACAGGGGTCGGGATCACCTTGCCAGCGGGAGGGGATCTTAGCCTGCCAGATTTGGGGGGGCTTTGAAATCCCAGCAAGGTCTAGGCTAAACACTAAGAAATTCTTTGTAAAGGTAAAGAAAGCGAGGATTGCAATAAACTGTGAGGCCCCTGTTGCGGAGGAAGGCATCGGAGAACAGGCTGGTAGGTATTTGTCGGGAATGACAAAGCTGATGCCGTCTCAGGGCAGCAGGACGACTTGCCGAGCTTCTGAAGTCCCATTCTGCCCTATGCTACTATAAAGAGAAATATCACATCCCTCTTTTCTTGCCACTCAACTGTGACATTTTATGAAAATAACGAAGCATTTTTGGAAGCTCAAAGCATTCTTCGAATAGAAGTGGTTTCCAGACTAGCTGAGCTGAATATTTTACCTACTCTGTTGAATGATCCTTTCAACGTGGCATGTTCTGGAAATACCTCACTACGGAAGCTTGTAAATTCAGTGACAAAATGCGTTAGAAGAAAACTCTGTCCTTGCTCGTTCTGCCTTTCCAATAATTAAATTAAGTTGCCCACGTGCTCCACAACACCAACAAACAGATTTGTTTGTCAGGATACTCTTTTTACCCTCTCGGTTACAGTTTGACCTCTTCAAAATGAAACTAAACCCAAGACTTCTTGGCCTAGATAACCCTAGCGATACCCTGCGCAGGCAGTCCTCCCTTAGCTTCCTTTAAACACCCAGTGAAATCAGTTGAGATCTGTCCTCACAAGTCGATAGGTCTAAGTTGTCCCCACTATACCTAGTCCTTGTCATTTTTAAAATGACAGAGTTAAAGGTAAAGAAAGCACAACTTTCTAGATACGATGTCTTTCCAGCAAGATGAGGAAAAACTCTATTTGATAGCCAAAGTCTCCAGATTTTGTGAGTTTTACGTTCACAGTAATGATTCTCGAGAGATTGTTTTATCAGAAATAAAGGCTAAAAAGTAGTTTGATGAGAAACGTCTTTGATTCTGTAATGCTTTTAGCTGTAAGAACGGCTTTGTCTGCCGTTCCCCACCACTCTGAAAGATGTTTAAAGCAATTGGAAGTGCAACTAAGACCAAACCATTTTTTCCTTGCTTCTAAATGAGTTTGTCAGGACGGCATCAGGAGATCTCTCTCCATTCTGACCCACATGAAAGAGGAATAGGAGCTGAAACAATGGACCATATTTTGAAAACTATTTAGTTGCCCAAGAACACAGAAATGCCTGCTAGATTTTCAAAAGCCAGTAGGTAACGCCTCTCACAGGGGAAGTTTGATCCCACTGAATAGTTTCTTTGCATGCTTGTGGGTCTTTAAAAGTCTGTCCAAACCTCCCTCCCCACCCCCCCAAATGAAAATCACATTTTAAGTAGATGTTTGTATTTAATTACCCTCCGTGGTCAGCTACAGAATATAACTTTGAAAGCGTTTCTGGTGGCTTTGATTGGTTCTGTGTTTTCCTCGGGGAAGGAAGGGCTTTGCTCCGCGTTTTGTGGACTTTCTTCGCGTAATGAGGCACCGGTCCCTGACTAGGACTTTTGTTTGGCGGCGCGAGTAAAGCAATACTCTGCTACACTTTCCGAGATAAAGCGAGGCATGCAGGCAGCAGAAAAGTGCTAGCAGCCTTCGTTGCCAGAAAAAGAAATTCTCATATTTAGCAGCACCGTCCACAGAGAGATTAAACTCAGGCTGGATGGACAGAAGCCGTGTAGATAATTTGAAATAGATGCCGAGGGTGAATTACTGCTTGGCCGTCTTCCTCACCTCCTCCGTTCTCAGATTTGTGTGCCAACAAACATTTTAAGATAACTCTGCTCTGTGTGCTCCTTGAATTGTCTGGCTGTTTTAACAGGCCCTTCAGATAAACAAGGGATAATTTCAGGATTTTGCTCAACAAAGATTGCTTTGTGCAAATTTTAAAAAATTCTCAATAGGTTGTTGTATAGGGCCTGGTCCTGCGATCCCTTTTATTTGTGTGGACTTTCGAGGGAACAAGCGGTTGCACAATCATAGTTTCAGTTAGTAAACGATTAATAATGATATAATTACCACCACCAAGTATTTTAGCGTTTTTAAAGGCTATTAAATTTTTTTTTAAAAAAGCACTGGTTGCACTGAACAGGCCAGTCCTGACGAAGAAAAGCACTGACGGGAGAGATACAAGTACACAATGCAATTAGACGACAGGTGGGAAACTGCAGGCACCATTTATTTAAGAAATTAGCGCCTCCACAGATAGGACCGGCAGGCCGGGGCCGGGCGGGAGGTGACACCGCTCAGGCAGCGCTTTAAAACTTTTAAAAGCCACGGGGCGACCTTCCCGCCTGCGGCGGCCCCCGCCCGCCCTCGCCTCAGCGCCTCGCTGCTCGCAGCCGTCCCAGAGCGTCGCCCGGCGCCGCGGCGGCGCTTCCGGCCTTTCCGGCCGCCATCTCTATCGTTGTTCCTCCCGCCGGGGGTCTCCGCGCCTGAGGGCAGGCGGCGGGAGCGGGGCAGTTCCCGAGGAGAAAACCGGGGGGAGGGCGCTAGAGGGGGGCGGGCAGCACCCCGCAGCGGTGGGTGTGAGGTGCCTCCCCCCGGCCGGGAAGGCCGGTTCCTGCGGGGGCGTTACGGGGTGAGCGGTCCCGCTCCTCCCTGAGGGGGCGGGGGCGGCCATGGCGGAGGCGGGGAGGGCCGGCGGGGGCCCCGCCGTCCAGGTGGTACGTGTGGGGCGGGAGCGCGGGCCGGGAGCGGGGCGGCCGGCTCGGGGAGAGGAGGAGGAGGCGGAGGCGGAGGCGGCCCTGGGCCTGGCTCGGGGATAGGAGGAAGAGGAGAAGGAGAAGGCGAAGGCGGCGGCTCTCGAGCGCGCTCCCGCCGCTGTGCGGAGCCTCGGGGGTGCTGCGGGGCGGCAGCGGCTTTTGGCCCCTTTTTTGTGCCGGCCGGCACAGGCCGGGCATGGTGGTTCCATGGAGTCTGAAAAAATAGTTTGAAAATTTTCTCACAATACTTCATCCTTTCGCTAGCCCCCGTGACAATGTTTGTGTCTTTTTTTTTTTTTTTTTTAAATGACTTTTACAAATTTATACCCGTACAACGGCTGTGGTTTGGCACTGGCTTAGATGTAGCGAAGCAGACATCTGAAAAGCACAAACACCCAGATCAATGGGCAGGTAAAAACTATGGGCGATTTCACAGGGCCTCAGATAGTAAAGGCCCGTCAAAGTTTGTGGTCTGAAAATCACTCTGGGTTTATTTAAAGTATCCCGTACGTGAGATTTGACAAAACTAGTGTATTTTCTGACAACAGCCATGAGTTTCTAAATGCTTTGGAATAATGACTCATATCAAAACTTCATTTAAAAATAACGGTTTCCGACTTCTTTAAAATCCTCAGCAGCGTTAAAACGTATTTTAAAATTTATTTTCCACCTTCTGATAGGGAGGCAGGTAGGAGTCTACTTGAACTGAAATTTGTGGGAACAGTAAGTTTTCACTTTGGAGTTGTTTACCATATATATTCTTAGGAGGATGATGGTGGTAATGCCAGAGCCAAGAGATTCCTTGGGTGCAAAACATTCGGTTGCACACTTTCTGACACTTTTTTTTAAAAAACCTGACGTTTACATATGTTTCTTCAATCTTGTGGTTATTGTTTTTCAGTGGTCTAGCCGAGGGAGGGAAAGGGAGTTTTTTGGTTGAGTAATACATTTGTAAAAGAAAGGGGATTGAACTACCTGTGAACCATTTCACATTCTGTCATTTTTGCCATACGTCAAAATTCTTTTTGCAGCAAAGCCAAGAATCATTATCTTTGGCTTACTGATGGCAAAACTAGATTACTAAAAATACCTCAAATCGCTTCCGGTCTTACTCTAGAATGTGTGAAGTTCAGGGAAAACCAGGTACTATCACAATGCTCAGATCCAAACCTGATTCATAGTTCTGTGTTTGAACTGTTGTACTTGGCTCACAGGCCATGAAAATGCTCCTCTACTGGATTCTGCTCTAAATCAGTCTCAGCGAATGAAATTATAATTCTGACTCAGTTGTCACTCAGTTAATCTTGCAATGACAAAAATAGATTAGCTGTTTGCAATTTATGTCCCTGTGTTGATTCAAAATTACTTCGAAAGAGCTTTATGCATATTTCTGTAGTTCACTGCTATGGTGACAGTCTTCAAATATATGAAAGGCTGCTGCAAAGAGAACTAGAATAATCATCTGGGCTGGGATCAGGAAGTAGCAGTTAGCGTAAACTGCAGCAAAAGGACTTCGGACATTGGGAAGACTATTCCAGGTCTCCCTTATGCCTGCTTTTAGAGATTGCCTTAGCAAGGTTGGTGTTTCTGTCTCTGGAGATTATGGTTTGTCAGATTTTAGTTGTAGTTGGTCTTGTTTTGGGACAGAAGAAATAGACACAGTCTCTTGAGGTTACTACCAGCTGATTTTTTTATTTTTTTTTTTTTAACTATGAATCTGCACCTGTAAGTGGAATAGTGCCCTCGTTCATGTTTTCCCCTCTTTAAATGAACCAAGGAGATTAAAGTATTCTGGTACAGTCACATGATGACAAAAGCCAATTTATGAATGCCTGGTTCAGGACAAGTACCTACTGCAACTTTTAAACCAGGCTACAAGTGTAGAAATGAACTAGGGAGAAATGGAAGTTTTGCTCTAAGGTGTTTTTAATTTATCTTTGGCTTAAAAAAAAAGTAAATGTAGAAGAACAATGAACTGAATAAGAATGGTAAAACCTAAGGAACCTTTAGTATACAATGTTAGCAGTACTCTGATATTAGAATCACATTTCTGTGTACAGTTATTTTTATAGATTTGTTAATTTTTCAGGTTTTATACAGAGGTGTCATCAGCAATTCAGCTCTGTACCTTGTTTTGGCAGGCATCTAGCTCAACGTTGTGATAGTTCTGTGGAAGTAGAACATGTTCACAGTGATGTGTTTAGAAGTGTGTGAGTTGTTGAGTTCAGAATACCTTACTGCCATCAGGTATTTATGGATTATTTTGTATGTGCTGCTGTTAAAGTATTGTTTTCTCTGTTTTCAGTTCAAACTAAACAGAGAGGTCCAAATATAATCTTGATATTTTGCACTGCTGTCCTGACTTAAAACAGGAGTTCGTTATGAAAAAAAGCAAGGAAGTTCCAGTTTTACAGTTTTTAAGCAAGTATCAAGCTAGTTTCTGATGGCTCAGTCAAGTTTTTACTGTGTTAATTAGAAAACAGATTGGAAAATCATTGATTTTTCTGGATGTGCAAAACTGTAGCTGGTTTATATTGTCAGTGGAAGAATTGGAGAACCCTTTTCTTTCTGAATGAATATGTTAGATTGATTAGTATGAATGCATAGGCCTGTATTTTAATTGCCATCTAGACATAAAGGATATTAAAATCCTGAGTAAGTTGAATATATTGGATTAGAATCTCAGATTTTTGCTTATGTTTTTAGATTCAAAGTACTAATCTGAGGCAATTCTGAAACAATCTTTATTGTCTGTATGTTGTAATCACTTGGTAATCAATTTCATGTTTTAATTTTTTTATTTCTCCTTATTTTACTTATTTATCCCTCTAGAACAGAAGTCAAAGACCTGCTTTGCCTAAAGTTTTAGATATCTTTCCTCCTACTTCTTTTAAAAGAAGTACGCCTTTCGCCTGTTACAACATCCTGCCAAAAATCAGGATGTTAATTCATTTTAGACGAGTGCAGGTTTTTTATTTTGCTGTGAAATGTTAAGATTATTTGTTGATCACAGCACTATACATCATACTCTGCGTGTATGTACATCATACTCTATAAAAAACCAAAAATACACTCCTCAGTGTCCACAACATTTGCCTCCTGATGTCTGCACTTGCATATGTTCGCACAAGGTACACGTACTCACATGGCAGAGTCTCACACACTCGCAATAGGAACTAGTCCCCTGTTCCTTCAAACCATGTGTGTATGGTTACACCACATGATAAGGAGTTTTAAGTTCTGTTTCTAGGAACTTCTTAAAATGTCTCACCAGCCTTTTTTACAAGTTAGTTAGGCTCTTTGCCTTAAGTTCCCCATCTATAAGCAATCTTAACAGCTACAGGTTTGGACTCTTCCTCTGCAATCGTAGCCAGTATATTATTCTGTTAATTTCTTAGCACTTTACGTTCTGTGAATGGAATGTATTCTTTTTTGATACTGAAATAATTGAGGGGGAGGGGGGATGTGCTGGCTTTTTGGGGATAATTAGAACAGTGGTGAGTAACTGAACAGAGAAACATGCCTTGTCTATGGTTTCTAACCGATTTTAAAATATTTCAGATAAGTTTTCAAGCTTTGCATGTCTGTGGCTGAACCAATAGAGGCTATCGTAGGAAAGGCTGTGATTAAAACACTAGACTATGGAACTGTGGTATGTCGTCTTCTGACGTGCTTAAGAGCAGTTTCAGATAGAATCATTTTTAAAAACTTGGCTAGAGCCCAAGGATACAGGCTGCATATATGAGCATCTCCAGTGAAGTAGTAAGCTTTAAGAAAAATTGATGAGTAAGATGTATTAGTGGAGGACAGAAGTAAAGAGTGTCGTAAGAAATGCAGGAATACTAGAAACAGGTTAGTGTGGTGTTACAGGTGTTTTGTCAGCATTTTTGGTTCGGTAGCCTCTTGTCTCCGTGGAGAAACAAAAAAGACTGAGATCTACTGAAATACCTACCAAAAGCCATCTTGCAGAACTCAAAAAATGAAAAAAAAGTTTGATAGAGGAGAAAGCAAATCATATATTTATGGTGAAAATAAAGGATCTTTGTCTACTTTTATATTTTTAAGGGCGTTTTTTGTGAAAGTTAGTTTCCGAAGGATCTGGCACTTCCCCTTTTTAATGAATATTCTTATACTGAAAGTAAACAAAAATAGTGCTCACTTACATATATTTGAATTTCTGTTTGTTTTTTTGTAGTCTGTCATTGTGCCTGTTCACAATAGTGAATGCTGGTTAGATGAATGCTTGAAGTCAGTTTGGGAACAAGATTTTAAAGAAACCATGGAGCTGTCAGTTTTTAATGATGCCAGTAAGGTATGTTTCAGACCTTATTTAAGATACTGTCCAAGTAAATGCTGTCACTGATAGGAAGTTCTGTGTTGGACTGTGTTTGGTTCACCATACATGTTACAATGGCTGCATCTATATCATTATTTTTTTCCAGGATGGTTCAGCTGAAATAATTGAAAAATGGAAGATCAAGTTGGAAGATGCTGGTATTCCGGTAATCATTGGTAATAATGATTCATCTCAACCTCGAGGCGGTATGTAGCTTACCAGTCCTTTTCTTTGAGAGTTAGGTTGTTATTGCAGGCATCTTCTGGGGGTTTTTTAAGTTTAAAAGGTGTCTTCGTAGCTACTTGCATTGCATTGGGAAAAAAGCCCGTCGTTTTCCAGAGCTCTCCATTCAAAAGCTCATTCCAGGTTAGAATTTGGCCCTGTTGGTTTTGGCTATGTAGAATTTGTTTACACATCCGGGAAAGAAGAACTTGGCTTAACACTTGTGCTCTGCTCTGCAAAAGAATTTTGTTTAATTGTAGCATACACAATGTTGTTAATGCTTACAATTTTACTGTGGCTTTCTGATATCTGATTTGTCTTCAGGAGATGGGCTTTAAGAGCAAAGAAATCCAAAATTTCTTACGTAAAGTTCTTTATGTAAGAACTGAATTCTACAAAATTCAGTTTTGTAGAATAAACCCTGAAATAGAACAAAATACAGTTTTTGATATCCCTTTGGTCAGATCAAATCAGAGTTTTCAGAAAAGTTTGGATGTGAGCTAAAAACTCTTGCTAGACTCTTAAGTATTTACGCAACGGGCTTAAGCAGTGTATTTACTGAGCTACCAGGTAGGTGTACAGTGGGATTCCCTATTGATTAATATGCTAATATGAATTACACTTACCCACTGGAGGACATAACAAAGAAATCTCTAAGCGTTTTTCTTTTGTTTGTTTTATGTTTAGGTTTTTTTAGTGGCCAGGCTTGCTAAAATGTAAAACAGAAATAAAAGTATATTGCTCTTTGGAGAACCTGGTGTTGAATGGCATTGAAGTTGGAAGATCGTGTCTGTGTTCTGAAGGAGAACAACAGGACAAAGCAAGCAGAATAGTGTGCTCACGTTTTGGAGGGGAGCTGTACGACTTATGTTTCTATCATTCTGGATTGTGTGACGATGAGTAGACATGTAGGAATTGGTATAAAACCGGTTCCAAATTTGTCTCTTGTCAAGTTCTGTCCTTAAGAGGCACATTTTAGAAACACTGTAACAGAAAATCTAGTCAGTTTCTGGTTTTTAACAAAACATCCTGTTTGTAACTGGAAAGAAAGCTAGTCTTACTACAGTCTCCTCAAAATGATCTTACTATGAAAAAGCCTAGTTCTGTTTCAAAGGCGTAATTTTCAACATTTCATGTTGAAACATGCAAATAAATTGGAGTTTGTGCACTGAATTAATCTGCAACTTGGTATAGGCCCCTGGATTTATTTACTGTCAGTTCTTTTGACTATAGGCTTCTTCAAAGCTGTTTTTTAAACAATTGTCAGACCTAGCAATACTGAAGTAATACAGCATAACTGTTACTGTAAATACTTTTAGTATTTTAACATCTCTATCATGAACTGGTGTTGTTTTGACAGTGCAACTTGTACTATTAGCATTATTGAGCTGGTGATGACAAAAGACAGACAAGGTTTGTAGAGGAAATTTTTCTCTTTTGGGCAGCTGATAAAGCTGGAGTTGACCAATGTCAGGAACTGCTTGTGTTCCTAGGAATTTATCTGTCTTCTTTCCCCCCTTTTCAGAATTCTGAAGTCAGTACACCTTTGCACTTTAGGAAACTGAAAATCAAGGTGTGAACTACAAGGAGTATATTGTGCCATTACAGATATGTCCGATTATTTTTTGTTTTAACGTGCATTTGTCAGTGTTGAGATAACTGAAACCTGAACAAATCTGTAATAAAAGTGGGGGTGGGGGGGGGGTGCAGCTGTGAGTGTTCAAATAATAGTATGAAATGCATAGTTCTTTAAAAAACAAAACAAACAAAAAAACCAAACCCAAGATTATTCATGTGGAAGTCACTCTCGGGTCACCATTAAAATGAGGACATCTTTTCTTCATGGTTGTTACATTTTAGGAGCAGGTTACTTGAAATCCATAGTATTTGTTTGCTTTCAGTGATTTACTTTTATTATGTTAAGGACTAGTTACAACTGTAAGGAGTCTTTCCTTTAAAAGAAGATGCTGTAGTACAGAAACAATGTACTAGTCAGGCTTCACATCTTCAACTATTTACACAAGATTAGGATTTATTTCTGATTCTTTTCTAACATGTAAAAGAAAGGGGGGGAACCTAGAAAAAAAGAAAGGGTCACTTGCCTAAAAAAAGGAAACCTTTTTCTTTCCAAGAGTGAGGAATGTTAATATCTCACTGAGGCTTAAGTTTTTACGGCTGTAACCATGGTAACAGGCTCTTTTCACCAAGTAAGCAGGCCTTACAAAACTCCAAGACCTGGCACAAACATTTGATTTTTTTCAGTAGAGTAATATTAAAGAAAATTTTTTACTCATGCCAAACGTAGGATTTGTGGTGAAACAATTTTTAATATCTAGTTTCTTCTATGGGGAGTTATAGCTCTCTTAGTAATAATTTTTAAAACATGTATTTTCTTCTCTCCCCTCTAAAAAAAATAGCTGATACGTGAAAAGCTTCAGGATGGTTTCTGTCTTAATCTTAGAAAGAAATATTTTGCAACTTTTTCTCATAGCAAATATTAAGTATTTCATTATTTAAAGTGTTTTATTTGAAAACGATATCTGAAATATTTCAAGAAAGTTCGTAGAGTAATATAATTGTCATCTTGTAGTTGCATTTGAGGGCCCTTCACTTTTTTCTACGTTATTGATTCCTAGTACTTCATTATTTTCTACTGAAGGTTGTTGAAATACTGGGGTATACTAATGAAAGCATTGAAATCTAATTACAGGCTGCTTTACAGCTGGCGATGATGTATGAGAGTATTGATTTGGCTGATATTGGGCAAATTTTGTTCTATCGTCTTCTTTTACCTCTTGCTTTAGTTGGGACCTCCACAGTATTGGGGCTTGTCTTGTTTGGCAGGTCCAGACCTGCTGACTCGCATCCGTTGTTTCCCACTGAAACTCTTCATGCCAGGATTCAGCTCTGCTGTTGTGGTTGCTGCTGACTTTGCCAGCTGCTTTTTTACTGCCAATAGGAAGGAGAATGAGAGTAACTGTATATGTGAGATTAGATATTCATATGTGTATAAAAAGTAACATGCAAATAAGCTGTAAGGTAATAAGTCCAAGAAATCTATGATGAAGAGAAGTTAAGGTGAGGATTAAACTACTCAAAATACATAAGAAAAGAATAACACAATTATAAGGAAGAGCCTTTATTAGTAGTGTTCTGTTGGTAGTTGACATAATGTTCCTTTGAGGCAGTAAGAAACACAGTCATAAGTCTTTTTCTGTACTTGGACAACTCGGCAAAATAGCCAAGGAGCATGTGTGTTAAAACTAAGTGAACCTTTGAGCCCAGTTAAATTTGTTTCCTGGGCAAATTTAAACCTGTATCCCGTAAAAAGAGTAGAGAATTACAGAAGTCTGCTTTTTTCAAATGCAAAATCAGGAACTTCAGGGATAATATTATTTAAAATTATCCTGCTCCACGTCATGGTGAGATTTTTCTGGCTTTATGTTGCCAGTTTTCCCAATAAAGAATAAAAACCCCACAGTACTGCACATGTTCACTTTGTCTGGTTTGCAGGGCAATCTTTTGCTGGATTCTCTGACTTGGTTCTATAAATACTTAAACAAAGTTTAAGTGTTATATGTATATGACCAAGTGGAATTCAGATAGCATTTTTCAGAATAGCACTGGATATAGTGTGGTCTGTCCTTACAATGCTGCCCAGGAGAGGAATTCAAAGACCAGACTGTTCTTGGGTAGACCTTGTCTACCTACAAAAATTATCCCGGGTAAACACTTGTACCTTGCTGATGTCTTTCAGCAGTAAGCTGAGTCCATCTTATTGCTGGGTGCTGCAATCGCAGCCTCACCCTTGGCTGTGTATTCCTGCACACACACCCCCTTTTTTTCTGACTCTGCCATTTGCTTTACCCTCCTTGACAGCAGTGCAAGGTGACAAAAGAGTTTTCTTCTGGTTCAGCTTCCTGCAGTGGCTCGGTAAAAAGATTCAACAAGTGTCAGTGGGTCAGAAAGAAAAAGACCCTAGATGCCAGCGTTGTCCTTTGACTGAAGTGCGATCTTTCGTATGTGGTGTAACATTTTATGGTATAAGTAAGCCAGGTTTTTGCTAATTGTACATACATTCTTCTGCTTTGGCTCCCCTCTGCCTTACATGTGCCATTACATACATGGTGCATGAAGCTTTTGTGTTTGCATACGTTATATTTAACAGGCATAACGGAAGAGAACTTTTTCTTGAGTCCTCCTGAGGACCTGCCACCTTGATGGGAAGAACAAGTTGCCTAGCGATCTCTTGCTCTTTCTTTGCCTTTTTATAATGTTACTATTTGTTAAGAGCTAAGAGATGAAGATGTATGTACAGCCAAGGGTTTTCAGCACCTGCTCGTTGCAGGGGGCTTGGACTAGGTGATATTTAAAGATCCTGTCCAACCCAAACTGTTCTGTGATTCTATGATCCGAGGTACTGAATGTGAAACCTAGGGAGCTGGACTCTTCAAGAAATGTATCAGATATTATATCTTTGTGGCAGGCTAGCAAAAGTAGTCTAATTCTACTTGGTGGTAGAACTCTAACCCATACAACCGATAATCACTGGTAGAAGACGACTGAAATGGGCATATTATTTAAACATTTACAAATTACCGCTTTTTAAGTATGGAAAAATCGTGTACTTTACGTGATATTGATTTTCCTATTTCCTTTAATCTGTTGCTGACTGTAGTGAGAGTTAAAAAAATGCAAAGGTAAAAACTGCCACATAATTTTATCTTTGTTTTCTCAACAGTTGGATTTGCTAAAAATCAAGCAGTAATTCAGAGCTCAGGAACCTACCTCTGCTTTCTGGATTCAGTAAGTTAATGCATTTTGTCTAACTTAGTTTTGTCAATAAAATTCTTTTGGTTTTTAATGTATTTGTTGGTTTGCCTTAAAGACAAGCTGTTTAAAGATGTTTGGGCGTTAAACGTGCTGGTTGCTATTTATAGCTGTAAAGCTGTCTTCCAACCTGTAGAAAGCTTACGGCCTTGCGCCATTCTTTGATCCTATCGGATTTCACAAGCTATTGTGAGCAGAGTTGGGCACGGTTGGTATTCAGGTGTTTCCAGGATTTTTCTTTCCCACATTCTTCAGAAAATTATATTGATGAGAAACTAAGAGCTAATCTACTGGCTTTTTGATGCAAAATAGGAGAGGTCTCGCCTTCCATCCTGATGGGTTTTTTCTTCCTGTCCTTTGTTGGGTACCTTCTGTGAACCATCCTGCTGGCTAACTAACCCACGGATAACTATCTGGCTTTTTGCAGCTTAACATGCAGTGAAGGGTTTCACAAAGGTGAGTAGCTTATCTGAGGAATGGTGCCGTGTGGCAAGGATCAGGCAAGAAGAGCAGGTCCTTTAAGGCTCGATGATCTCATGTAATTTCACCTGAAGATTGAGTCTTTCCTCTGAATTGGAACTGAACTCTGGTTTAGTGTAGTACTAGGGTGAACTGGCTGCTGAAAGTAGGTTAAGTGCCGGTATATTTCTTCTGACCCAAGGCAATGCAGCAGAAATTTCTTGTCTTACCATTGAAGAAAATAAGTTTTGCAGGTGGCTTTCCTGGCCTTTATTCTTGCTTTTATTAAGTTATTACTGTATTTGGCAACATAGCGTGCCTTTTAAAATGAGTTTATTTGAATTTATCCTCATTTCCCTTTAACAGTTTGTTGGTTTGGGGGCTTTGTTTGTTTTACAGAGTGTTTTTCATGTAGATCTTTGTATATAAGTTTATGGAGGGTGAAGCTTTGAAATGTAATATCTAATACATATGGGTATATATGGGTATTTCAGAAACAAAATTTTAAACGTCCATTGAATACACAGAACTCAGTCGCATATACAAATTAACAATGTTTGGAAGGGTCAGTTTCTCATACATCAAAAAATAAGGATTTTGTATCCAGCACTGAGTGTGTCTGTTTCATAAACAAATTATTTTGAGGAAGTATGAGCACAAGCCTCACTGCTCTGTTTTTGATCACCTGACTCGCCAGATTTTGAAAGGGTGTAGGGACATCCTAAATTATGCCATGATGTAATTGGAGTGATGCCAGTTTTGTTGAGGTGAATGAACTTGGCATCCCCTTCTTTTTCCTTTGCTTCAGATAGACACAAACCCAGCTGAGGCTTATGATTTGCCAAGTTCAGGTATTCCAGGCTTGGACAGGTGCCGCGTTGTATGGGGCATTCTAGGGAGTACGTAGGATACATAGTGAGATATTAACCTACTATTCTCTTGTCCTGTGGAGCTTCATATCTTCTGTCTCGAATCTATAGAATAATTTACTGAGGTAAATTTTGGCTTAGTCTTTCTTTTGAATCCAGACAGATCTAGGTGTTTGTAAATCATTAGCAGTAAACTAGAAAATGAAACTCTTTAAATGAAATTAATTAATATTTTTACGGAGATCTCTTCAGAATTGTCAATTTGTTACTTACCTTATGGTGTTTATACAGTATGCATCTTCATGCTGCTGTGTTGTTTCTATTTGCTGACCAGCTATGCAGGATAAAGAAAACGTCAAGGAAACAAATTACAATTATTAAGGAATGTAACAGGTGATGGTTGTGGATTTCTCCAATAGTATCATTAGCATAAGTTTATATTTAATTAAGACCTACTCAAAGTGATTTGTGAATTTTATGACTTACAGTGTAGATAAGCTTGGAAGAAGCTACCAAGATTTTCCTTTCTACGCTTTTCTATTCCTGCTACTGAGCTAGATGCTTCAAAAGAGAAGGCGTTCTGAATTATCAGAAGCCTAATCTTGGTACAAAAGATTGGCATTACTTAAACCTATTTTCTACTGTCTCTCCTTGTGACTACCGTTTCTTGCTGAAAATAGATCGGAGGAAATAAAATAAATGTGGAAACTGCTCTAAGTCTAAAAATTGCTCAATATTTTGGCTGTAGTTAGTAAATGTTGTGTGATACTAGCTGAAACACAGATGTTGCCAGCTGTTTAACAGCTCTGCTTCTCCACACCACCTACCTTCTTCATTTCAGTCACCAATCCAGTATCAAGCTCTCTAGGAAGGAATGTTGATATCAGCCTTTTGGAATGTGCTGCAGTAATGCCAGGGAATTGACCTTCAGAAGTGCAGCCATAATTTCAGGTTTGCTGTAGGTGGATGGCGAGAGAAAAGGGGCCGGGTCAGCAGTTTGTATACATTGCATATAGGTGGAGAAATACATCCTGGCTCCTTGTGTATTCATTTCACTTCTTTGAGTGAGTGAATGTACAAGCGCATTTGGGAGCATCTTTGGAATTACTGGCTCCGGAGAGACTGTTTTCCTTGCCATTCCAGCTGGACTCAAGCTGCTTGTGTTATGTCTCTCAACACAGATTTGTGAGGACAACAAATTGGGAAGAAATGTGGAAAAAAAGGTTACAGAGCTCAGAACTGTCAGAATTTGATCAGCCTATTCTAGTATGAAGTGGCAGCTGTTTGACTAATAGCTATTATGGAGCGGTTTTGCTGTGGTTGTTGTTACAGATTTCACCTCTAAGCTACTGAGGCATTTTTCCCACCAAGAAAACAAGTAGAAAAATTGAAGATACTTAACAAATTGTTCATATTTAACCTTTATAGTCTCGGAAAGTCTAGGTCATAATGACAATAGAATGCACCAATTATGCAAATACCTTTCAGTGTTAGTTTACTCTTCTTCCAGTTGTCTGCAGTTATGACTTTATCTGCTAGTTGCGTTTTGTTGTAACCTTAGTTTGTCAGTTCTTGGGGGTGGTTTCCATCTTTGTTATAATCATTTACCCAGTTGTAGCACAGCAGAACTCTTACACTACAAATTCCATTTTCTGCTTTGAACTGCTGTTTTCATCGACATTCACTTAAACGTGCCTATATTGTATAAAACTGTGTTTCTTTAAAAGGAACATGCTTTCATTTCATCATCATAATCTGTGTAGTTTCCCGTTATTTCAGGTTTAATCAGTGTGGTGTTGGAGCATTCCTGACTGTTAAAGAAGAAATATAAAGATGTGTCTTTTTTTTGACCTGCAGCATTCCAAACCCAGTCATACACACCTGAGTCACTGACACACTTGGTCTGGTCTTTTGACAGGCTCTGTCAAAATGTATTTGCGTGTTGTAGAAATTGTAAAAAATTGCTCTTTTGCCAATACATTGGCAATGTGTTGCTGTTTCTGAGATTCTTAGCCAGTTCAAAGGTGTGACTGTAAATGATGATGCCACAGTGTCACTGCTTGCTAATAGCTGAAAATGACATAGGAAAACAGTTGAGTTTTATTCACCGAAAGTGCGGGTGGCCCACCAGAATCGGCATTCCCCTGTTTAAATTGGCAGCTGCTGACCTGCGCCTTTCCGTTTGTGAGACTTGGTTGTATGATTTAAGTTGGGAATGTTAATTTTTAATT
Organism: Chionis minor; assembly: GCA_013398295.1. Taxonomy (NCBI): domain Eukaryota; kingdom Metazoa; phylum Chordata; class Aves; order Charadriiformes; family Chionidae; genus Chionis; species Chionis minor. The sequence goes on from VZSF01011169.1 coordinate 427,237, forward strand.
GCTGTGAAATTGCATGCTTTTCTGGAGTTTCAAGTTCAAAACCTCTTCATTGACTGGGTATTCGTAAAGATCCTGGAAGATGTTTGGACCTTAGCTAGCCAGGCTTGGTAGAAGTTTCAGAGCCCAGCCTTCGAGTTAGCTTCCAGTTATAAACATAGCTGCTTGTTTTTATGGGCTCCATAACTTGCTGGTCTTGAAAAAATGGATTTCTTGTTAGTTGCCATTATACATTACTCTACAGGCACTAATAAACTTTTAAAATATGGGTAAATGTAATCCAGGAGTGCAGCACTGGCTGGGATCTACCTGGCTGGTGTCCTGGTGGACAACCAGCTCAATGTGAGTGAACAGTGTCCTGCTGCGGCAAAGTGAGCCAAGAGGGTGCTGGGTTGCGTCAACAAGGGCATCACCAGTAGAGGTGAAGAAGTCGTTATCCCACTCTACTCAGGCCACACCTGGAATACTGTGTTCAGGTTTGGTCCCCGCCATCCAAAAAAGTTGTGGACAGGCTGGAGAGGGTCCAGAGAAGGGCCACCAAGATGATCCAAGGACTGGGAAGCCTGTCGTAGGAGGAAAGGCTGGGAGAACTGAGTTTGTTCAGCCTTGAGAAAAGAAGGCTGAGGGGAGACCTTTCACCATGTTTCAGTATTTAAAGGGTGGCTGCAAGGAAGATGGAGACTCCCTTTTGACAGAGTCACATGGAGGAGAGGAGGGGTGATGGGTACAAGTTACTCCCGGGGAGATTGTGATTGGAAAATTTTTCACAGTGAGAATAGTCAGCCATTGGAATAATCTCCCCAGGGAAGCGGTGGGTTCCCCGACATTGGACACTTTTAAGATTCAGCTGGACGGGGCGCTGGGCCATCTTGTCTAGGCTGGGCTTTTGCCAAGAAGGGTTGGACCAGGTGATCCTTGAGGTCCCTCCCAAGCTGGGATTCTGAGATTCCTTCCTTTCAAATTAACATCTGTATACCGTAAGAAATGAAGCAATGATCAAACTTCATGTATTTGCTTTCTATTGTTTTAACATATTATTCCTTGCAAATTTGAGCCTCTGATTTAAAAACTGAAATAAGCTGTTACTGAAACAGCAGGTAAGTGGATGTAGTGATGGACTCCATTACCAGAAGCTCCTTCTGTCCAAAGAGTTGTGCATATTTCTGAATCTAGTGAGCACCAAGAAAATCAAACTACAAGTCCTTGAAGGCATCATTCCTTTTATTGTTCTATAAGGGACTGTATGTATTAAAAAAAGATTAAATGTCTCTATCTGCAGTGTGAAATGTTAATTTTCTGATTCATAAATGAAGAAGCAGAACTTCAGAATTTTGTGCCATAACCTCTTCCTACGTGCACCTTCATCTGTTTATTAAAGTGGGTGTTTGGAATAGAGGGTGAGGATTTTACTCTTGTCTGAGTTTACTGACTTCAGTGTTGAACACTGTGTGAGTTACTCGCTTCCTTTGCCTGCAAACGCTCACGTACTTTTTTTCAGTGATCTAACTGCAAGAATGCTTCAGGGTGATCTCCAGTGACTACAGAAAAGCTAGATACGGAAAGGCACGTAACTCTATTTGCTGAACAAATGCACCAACGTGGGAGCTGATCTGGCAGCAAAATTTTCCTGATTAATTAATAGCAATGACGAATGAAAAGGGCCCATAAAAAGATTGTAATTAATTTTATATTGATGGAAGGTACTAGGCATTCAGGTGCATAAGAACACCACACATATCCTCCCATGTGGACCTTTTTCTTGCCGTGCTCAAAAAAGAAAGGTGCTCAAAAGAGTCAGCTGCTTAAACTTCGAAGTGTTTTCTTTGTTGTGCTCTTCTTTCTCAATTGAATTCAGAAGTAGGAACAGAAAAGTAGCGTTTTTTCCTATAATCTTGCAAGTACTGACATCACTGGGGCACGTTCTGCTCGGGTGACCTGTGTGTGGCCATTAGCGTGGATGAGTGTAATGTGTTTGATAGTGTGAGGCTTCTGTAAAAACCTGCCTTCCAGGATCAGCGTGTTTGCTCTGGTAGTGCTGCTGACAGGCTGGTTTTTGGAGGTCCCAGACCTTTTACTTCCCTGGTTCAAGGAGCCGAATTGAACAATAGCAAAGAAAGGTTTTCACTATAGTCTGAGCAGGTGCAGGATAAATGAATGACCATTTGATGGATTGAAAGGCTTTGGCGATGCCATATTGTTTCTCAGCGAGTCAAACATTCCTCTGGGTGTTGCTACAGGTTGTAATATTATGTGTAGTAGTTGCAAGGGAAAGAAGGTGCTCTTTAGAGGACGGAGTGTGTCAGCTCTCCCTCTTTTTTTTTTTTTTTTGAGCAGCCAAATACGAAGGAATTTGGGAAAGCACAGGATGCTGAGTCTGTAATGTGAGCTTAAGAAAGTACTTCAATACTTAGATATAATTAGTGGGTTGTTTTATGTGAACTTGTCCTTGGTTTTAGAAAGTAGATGTGTATTGTACATTAAGTTGTATATTTTGTTTTACTTTCTGAAGTGCAAAAAACCCCCACTTCTAAGAGAAAATCACGAAGTTAACACTATGGAGTTCAGTATGGTCCAGATGGGCTGGTTGAAGAGGCCAGCGAATGCTTGCCATTAGAATGTACCCAAATTGATTTAATAAACACATACTGAAACTACAACAGCTTTGAGTAATATTCCTAAGCTCAGTCTATTGATGTAGTTTTCCTTTTCTTCAACTAAACATATGAGTCAAGTAAAACAAAACAATTAGCTCAGTATAAATCGCGTGTGTTTTTATAAAGGATGGTGCCTCTGGTTGGAAGGGAAACAACCCAGCTGATGGTTGTGTAACTGGCTTTGCTGATTTGGCAGCATCTGTGAGTGGTGTGGAGCTCGACAGGAGCAGGCCAGCTTTCTGCAGAAGGGATGCATTTGATGGGAAGGCAAGCAGGCAGAATGCCTCTGGGACTGAAAGGTGGTGGAGATCACAGCCCCCCACTGGCAGAAACACATCTGGGCTTGTTTAGAAACCCCTGCTGGCTTTTCACGCGAAAGAAAGTCCTTTTCATTCTCCCATCTTTCAGCAAATTGTTTTCCTACTCACAATGGACACTGGAGAACAGGAAGCATGTTTGTCATCAATAAAATTCCTGTAAATTCTGGGTTATTTTGAGTGCCTGAAGTAGGTTTCTATTTATGTTGCTTTATTTCTTGCTGTTTACCTGTTTGTTTGGCCTTGTTGGCATTGTATGTATGTACATATTTCGGTGACAGTAAGCCCAGCTATTACCTGAGCTTTTTTCTTAATTTTGCCAGTAGCCTTGGTGAGTCACATGAAAATAGATTTCCTTACAGATTCCTTTTATTTAGCTACCGTATTGCAAGTATATGCTTAGTGAAGGCATGCATTTATTTAGCATCTGTTCTTTTGCCCATTCTTTCAGTGGGGGGAATCTGTCTTCATCCTGTCTGCCTTATATCTGCTACGACACAACCATTAGAGGCTCAGGTTAACAGGAAAAAGTGAACTTCAGTGGAAACTTCTGTTTTTTTAAATTACACATTCAATATAATTTACAGCTAGGCTTGTTATCTTCCTTACTAGCACCTGGGAGACAGAAACAAACTAAATATACTTCCCTTTTTGATATAGCAGCTACATTCAGATATGTACTTTTTTTTTTTTTAATGTCTGACGTGACATGAGTGAAAAATAATTTGGAAAGTGCTTTTCTAATTACTGACATTTTATTCTCAGTTTTAAGCCAAAAAATATGGCCAAACTCTGTCGACTGTAGAAACCACAGTCTGGCAACACAGTTGGTGAATCATAAATAAAACAGTTTTGATAGAAAATTTGTGATTTCATAATGTACAGCTTGGATAAAATGGATAAAATAACATCTTAGTTGTCTAATACTATAGTTGCTTAAACTCTATAAATTCTTACCAGTACAATGCATGGTTGGGCGTCTCACTCCTATCAATGGGCTATGAAGCTGAAAAAATTTTAGTGTGCTGTTATTTTGTGGTACGATCTTATTGGTTTTACTGATTAGAATTTCATTTGGTTTTTAAACGCTGGTCTAGAGTACAACCACATTTCTGTATAAATATATTCTGTTTTCCACTTTGTGGAAACCTGCCCAGTCATCAATAGTAAAGCATTAAAGTTGGATTTTGCAGTTAGATTTATTTTATAGTTGTCCACCCTGAGTCTAAAAATCTACATGACTGATGTGACTCAGTTTTGTCTGGGGCGTGATTTGTAATTTGTGCTGTTCTTCCTCATTGCCTAATTGCTATGTTATTTTATTTGAGATTATGTCTTCAACTACTGTGTTTGGGTTTTTCTTTTCTCCTTTCTTCTTCCGTGAACCTGGAAAGTACCACAGAACTATCCAGCAGAGCATCATATGTGTGAAACTGTTAATAATAACACAAAAAAGACAAAATTCTTTAAAAAAAAAAAAAAAAGATTGTTCTGGATAAGAGTTCATAGCTTCCCAGCATTAGAGGGCAAAGATGCATCAATTAAAAAAAAAAAGGCATTTTGAAGTTTTTGTGATTATAGTGCCCCTGTTTAGCTGGATTTTACGGAATACTGATGATCTTGATGATAGCCCAAGACCCGAATCTGTAGGCTTGTTAGTTTTGCCAATAGCATCAAAATGACATAGTGTTTTGTTAGGGGGAACTAGACCTTTCCTGTCAAGTTGTCTGCTTATAAAAGCATAACGCTGACCTGTTTGGTACATAGGATATTTTAATTTGGTTTGAAGACTTTCCGTGCTGATTTAACCTTTTTAAATCAAGTAGATTATTTTTCACCTTTGTGAGTGTATGAGTTCTATTAGATTTATCTCTGTTGTGCAGGATGCTAAACAGTGGAATCTTTTAGCCCAAGAGCATGTGTTGTATATTGTAAGAAATAATAGTAACATTGTTCTAAGCGTTGAAATTCCTTGCTTTTTGATAGATTTCTTTTGCATTCTCACTTTTTTGGGATTTAAGAAATCTAAGAATCCTAAATAATTCATAAAGGAGTGAACAAAACTCAGTTTATATGGAAATCGTGTTTTAATCAGCTCTGTATTTGGCATAAAGAAATGGTTATGGTTCTTATGGCAAATATGATAAACGTTTTATTGGACTGTTTGCTTGATACAGTAGCTGAATTCTGGTGCCTTATTGATAAAGTGGATTAAATGGTAAATAATATTGTAGTTTTGAAGTAACTGATGTACAGAGGTTGAGAAGTCAGAAGATTTTTTTTCACTCTCTTGGCTTTGAAAATGAGTAACATCTCTTATGCTTATTACTAAATATATCCTAAATGCAAACTACAGAAAAATGCTTTTGACAGTGTATTCCTTCCATCTTTTATAAACTTGCCTGTGATAAGGGTCACCTTTATTATTCATTTGTTTTATCTTTAACCTTGAATTGTATTAAATAGCTGGATCTACTTCTAAAACTTTTTTCATCCTCGTGTTGTTTTTGATAAAGCTGTAGTGTCACCTTTATATCAAGGTCATTCAACCTTCTAACCTCTAGCTATTTAAGCACTAATATATCTTTGTTGCTATTGATTTGACTGAAAGTTTTAATATGAAACTTTTTGTAAATTCAATATTTGTGGGTTTTTGCTTTAGTAGGAATCTTCTTAGAATGATTTTAATGTGAGGGACTGTTAAAAGAATGGATGTAGGACAAGAATTCAGGGCTCCTTTGAATTATGTTTGCCTGATAAGCTAGGGTCATTTGGAAATACTCTAAGAAATAGGCTGGTTTTGCTTTAACCAGTATCTAAGAAAGATGAACCGATCCTTTAAAAGGGAAGAAATACAGCACCAAAACGGAAAAGAATATAGATAGAAACCTCAGGAGATTAAATTTAGGGAAGAAAATTTGTGCTGAAGTTGGGCATTTTAATAGAGTGTAAAACTGTAGTCTAGAAAGGATATAATTTTGAATGGGAAATAATATAATTTTGACAAGAATATCTCCTATCCGTTCAAGGAAGGATAGCAAGGTTAGTAACTCTTTACAAGGCAACCTGTCTTTTTGTATGTAAACAAAATAGACCTCTGTGCTACAGGTGAAAGAAGTATTAACATCAACTTTAAAACTAGGTGGTGTCTTTTAAAGCCCATGTCAATGCTGATGCATTTTAAGTGTAGCTGCTTTCTCCCCCCCCCCTTTTTTTTTTCCTTAGAATTCTGTCATTCACAAATACTAGTTTTTTGTGCCCTTGAAATATGACCTATTGGTAGATCTAGAGACAGAGGGCTTTTCCTTATCAATGAAACAAGGTACAGCCAGACTACAAAGAATATTTCCTCATATTGTAGAATGTCTCAAATCTCATGCTTCTGCTCCAGGTTAGTTCCTTGTCCCCGCAGACTGCCAGTGCTGCTGTTAGAGCTGTTAAAGGGGTGGTGAGTTTCTTTAGAACTGTAAAACGTGTGAGTGCCTTTAAGATATATGTTGAGATCACAATACTGTTGTCACGACGTAGTTTTGATCGCTTCCACTTTGAATGGGATTGAGTTTAATCCACGAAAAGTGTAGAGTCTCTTAATATTTGTTCCATTTGTATCTCTGACTGCAAGCCAGTAAAATGATGTTAATTTAGCAGCATATTCTAATGTGTGCCTGAGGACTGTACTGTGACCCTTTTTATGTGCAGTAACAGTGTGCTATTTATTCCAGGATGATGTGATGATGCCACAGCGGGTCAGACTGCAGCACGAAGCTGCCATTCAACACCCAAACAGTGTGAGTACTTTTTCCTTGTGTGTATTTCTGTGTTTTTCTTTTACAGAATGCCGGATACATCTTTAAAAGGATATGAAAATTTCACAGTAGGGCTGGTGGAGGCAAAGCAGTAACTAGTGTATTCTTTTCCTTTATTTTTAATCCTTGCACTGAATAGTAGCTTTGATTGAATTTCTTTTCTTCCGTTTATTTTCTCTCTTCAGTAAACCAAATCTAATTATGACAGTGATACTCTTTTTCAAACAAGTATACAGGTTTCGCTAGTGTATGTAATCTGAAGGAGAATGCCTTTTTTATGTAGCATAAGTAATATGAAAAGCTGCAGAAGATTTGCTACAGGTATGGTTTATCTGGTTTTGATATTAAAGAAGCTGTAAACTGTAAGGAGTGTATGGGTTGTTATTAATCAGCTGGCCTGCAGTTAAATTGATGTTTCTCCCTTTTTGCCTACAAAAGAAAACATTATTGGAATAGCATTCTTTATTGTGAGATAGTTGTTTTATGATCTATATGATTTTGATTTTAAATAAATTTCTGTGATTATGGACAGTATGCTTCAGGGAGAGTTTGTGTATTTGTCCTTCTACTTACCTGAAGATAACAAATATAAATAATTCGTTATGGTGGTTACTTTATTTTTTCAATGTTATTTACATTGATACTACTGTATAAACTTGAAAACTGTTTGTATTCCTGTTGGCAACGTTTAGCAAAAACAGGCTTATTGTTTTCACATCTCTGACATTTTATCTTGTGAGATTTATTTCAATGTGCAAGAGGTTTCTGGACAGGAAAGGTCAATTGACTTAATCTGTAAAAAAGGTATTTCCTGCAGGTCTCAGAACAAAACAGACAGTTTTAGGATTATCATTCTCTGGGAATTAAACATCTTTTGAACTTTTCCTCTGAAGCACACTTGCTTCAAACTAGAGATTATTGCTGTTGTTTCAGCTGTGGCATGTCTGCCAAACAACCTGCTGCTTAGTGGTGGGATACGTACCTGCTCATCACACCACCTGTATCAGGTCTCTTATGAAATCTCACAATCCTTACAATGCAATTTATCAAATTATAGTTTTAGTAGTACCTGAGTAGCAGTTAATCTACTTCATGTTATGAACATAATAAAATGATACATTGAAAGTTGTTTTTGTTCTGATATCGATCAGTTAATGTAATTCTGTAGTAAAATGCCAAAAAACTGGAGAGGCAAGTTGATCCAGTAAGCCTGTTTTATGGAAACTAGTGCTACAAGCGATCATATTTCTTGGTTATATGACTTCTGTATATTAAGACTTTTTTGTAATTAGACTCCTTTCAACTGAACAGTTTGTAGTCTATTTAGAAAACGCTTCAACTGTTTTGTTTATATTCTATTATGCTTTGAGTGCCTGGCAACATTCATATGAACTATTAAATGACAATCAAAGAAGTAATAATGAGTGCCTGAGTAGACTGAAGGGCATTTCTTCATTATATATTCTAAGCAACACAAACTTGTTCTTTCTATGTAACTAATCTAAACTTGTTCTGTTTTAGTGTGGTCTACTAGCCTGTTTGCAAAGCCTAACTTGAGCTTTGCACTTTACTAAGTAAAACTAGCCAAAGTTAGTCTGATCTAGCATGGGAGATAAGGGGTTCCGCCTTTCAGTTATCTGACGTATTGGTACCTAAAATCTTCAATTTAGGAAAGTGTCAACATTCTCAGAAATGAATAGAGAGAAAGGCTTGATATTTTAAACCTTAAGTAAAATGGTAGATGTGTGTGTGCTCTGCATATGGTATGGAGAGAGTACATCTGACTGGAGCTTATCTCATGCCATCACTTTCTCTCAGCTTTCTACAGAATCAGAGGGTTTCCTTGCAGCTTTTTGGGCAATGACCTTGGTTTCCTTTTTACATCTTTAAACTTTTACTGGTTTTTACTTTCTGTTATTTCTTGCCTTGTGTTATTGCCTTTTAGATGTAAGGTTTTCCTTCATTGTTCTTGAACCCTCTGAAGGTGAAAATGAATCTGTGTTTGAATTGAATGGAATGTGTTTTTCCATTTTACAGGTATAAAAATGTTATTAATGCCTACATGAAGTATACCTACCGGGCAAATGTTGTGTTTTACAGACCTTTAATTCAAAGGCCTGAAAGGAGAAATGGTAACATCTGCTCCTGATGAGCAAATAGATCAGTTTGGTCCAGAGCTCCCCAAAAGTTCTGACACAACTTGAGTTACTTTGAGAAAAGAAAAGTGGACCTTCTGGCCACAAATCTACTGGTGGACTGTTGTTCGTAAAAGAATGGTCTCTTTACTGTCCTCAGAATAATCATGCCATTCAATTTTCTGGCCTTGGAAGATGGTTTGGGATGTTTGAATAAAGTTCTCTTCTGTATGCCTTGGACTTTCCACTGTTTTGCAACTTCTTCTGACCTGGATTTTTGACTTTATGTAGTCTGCGTACTTCACATAGTCTCGGTATACCTTCAGAAATTTTATTCCTAGCCCTAGCTTTGCTGGTTGTTAGAGAGCCAGAATTCCAGAATGCTTAGTTGGCAGCTAATGAGTGGGAAGATTCAGGATAACATTTCCCTTAATTTTGAAAAAATCAGGCTTTCATACCTTGTTTTAGTTATACTTATGGATCTCCTCCAGAAGAACACCTTTGTGCACATACTCGTGTTCTATTGAGCAAGGCTTTTGAGTCTGGAGCACCCCAGAAATTGTGTATTTTCAACATTATTTCACAAACCACCCACCCACCCACAAAATGCAGTCTTTCCCAACTTTATTCTGTAGCAGAGTAGAACCCTTTAAGAAGTCTCAAAGCTTTTTGTTTTAAGGACAGATGAGATGTTAGCAGTATCTGCTCCCAGGTCACCTTACTGCAGGGTACTTGCATCAGGCCTGCTGTGGGCATGCCAAGATGAAATCGCTGGATGTGGTTTGGACACACTCTTGGAGAGCTTGAGTAGCTTCTCTGGGAAGTGCTTCATTCCTGAGACGCATGAATGCCAGGCCACACTTTGCCAAGCTGCTGTGCCATTGCTCTTCCAGTTTTTCTTTTTTCCTAAGGACTCCAGATACTGGAAGGAGAAAAGAAGAGTGCTAAAGTGATGTGCTGTTCACACTGAAAATCTGCTGGCCTTCTCATCTGTCTTAGAGCCATACTGAGTGGTTTTGGACACCGTTTTGTCTGCTGGGCATGATACTGCTTTATTCTTCCTCTCGCCGTTGTTTAATTTGAGTATATGTGTGCCCCCACAATATGACTATGCACAAGAACAGCGTGTAGCTTCCAATTTTTATCTTTTTTATTCTTTCTGCAGAATTGCTTAGAAAATAGCTAAGCTTTTCCTCACTGTGTTCTGCATCTTCCCAAGAGCTGGAATTAAAATGTGGGCAAAAGAAATACAGAATGTTACTTCCTTTTGTTTTCACTGGCTGAATAAGAGCAGAATCTGTACCAGAGTCAGAGTCACCTTTTTGTTGTAAATCACTAGCCCCTTTCTCAAACATGGAGGATACCTAGGCATGTGCGAGAACATGGAGTATAACTATTTGCATGTCTTCAATGAGAAATTCTCACTGTTTTGCAGCTCTAAAGGAAATTTTTGGCGTATTCTGTAGCTTGGATTTCGATCGAGAGCTGCAATGCCTATGGCCATTTTAGCCTATTGCATTAGCTGAATGTGTTAACCAGCTGACTAAATTCTGCCTGTCTTTGGTGGTTAATGTGACTCTAAGATAGTTGATTGGATTGAGTGAACTCGGACAGGGCCCGGCACTGCCAGTTCACAGCCCTGTTCATCGCCTCTGGGGAAAGCTGTGAACAGATACTGGGCAATCGGCAAATGAGGTGGGGAAATGAACAAATGAATGAGGGAGCTGAGGGTGATCCTTCCTTTCAAGCACAACTCTAGGCCAAAGCCTGGTATGTCCCTCCCCCACCCCCGCTGAAGCTCACAAACGAAAATTAGAAATTCAGTCCTTTTTTTTTTTTTCCTATTGGTCTGTACATATACATTTCTTGATTTTAGAAGTTAAAGTCTAACAGATAAGGTTTTTGTATATTTACCATACCCTGTGCCATTCTACTTGCCTAGACCTGTTACACATTTCTATTACACCTTAGAAAGACTGGATTTTTTCCCCCCTCCCTCATTTTCCTTACGTATGCCTTGTCAAGCACTAGTTTGAACCATTTCGCTTTCTTTTTTGTGACTAAAATGCTCAGACTCCATTCATTCTTTATCAGTCCTTTCAGCTTCCACCTTATTCATTTAAATCAGCATCTGAAATTGCAAGTAAAGATTTTATTACTAGCAACAGGGAGAGCATACAATAAAATGAGCGGATCCTCTCTTACAGGTATAATTAAAATTAATAGTTTTAGTTGTAGGTGAAATAGATACTAAGGTGGAAAAGAGCTTTTAAGATCAGTATTCTCAGTGTTTATATGGCTGTTTTGATAGTGAGACCTGATTCTTTTTTAAATTACCTGAAGAATGACAGTGTTTCAGCTATTTTTATATTGGCAAGAGTCAGGTTTTATATGAGTTAACTCATGAGAGCAGTACTGTGAGAATGACTTAACAAATATTGACTTTGCTTTGTTCTGAGTGCAAAAAGATTAATAAACATTCCTATAGTATCTGTTAGTTCCATGTTTTAAATCGAACTGTTGTCCTTGAAGGGAGGGAGCTAATTCTAGGTAGTCTGGACCAGTTTCCGTATGCTGTTTTGCATATCAGAGCAGTTCTTTAAGTCAAAGTGTGCGCTGCGTGTAAAGAATGTGTTCTGAGTGATTTGTTTTGTTGAGTAGTTAAGACATTGTCTATTCAACTAGTGGAAAAAACATCCAGAGAACCGTTTCCATCTCACCTCAGGTGTGCAACTGCACATGTAGGAACTCTTGCGACACAGTTCCAGTGCAGCACCACTCACTCGAACACCGGCATGTACTATCGAAACTTTTCAGCGTAGCCTTCTACTGAGCAGCTGTGCCGTAATATATCACATTAATGTGAGGGTTTTGTTCCTGCCTTATTATCACAAGGCTGGAATAAAGGCAGAAGATTGTTGTATCTGTCTTCTGCCAGGCCAGGCTGCTTCGTGATGAAAGGGAGCGTGGGATAAAAAATAAAAATAGGAAGAAAAATAAAGAGGGAGGCCCACCTTATACGTTTGCAGTCAACAGTAGCAGTCTGGGGATATTGGCAGTCCTCAGCGTGTAGTGATTTTACATTCCACATACCAATGGAGTTTGGTCACCTCTGAAAGATCTTAAAGCCTTTTGTTTGCTGTATCTTCTTAGTAGTCTAATGTTAGACTAGTCCTGAAAATAACAGATTATCTTTCAGACTGCAGGCTGTGCTTCCTCTGTGTACTTTCTCTTGGGAGTCAAAATTGTTATTATGCAGTCGGGTAATTACATTGCACTTAGACATGGATTTATTCTGCCTGATGAAGCTAGCCTTGTATGTATGCCTAGAGCTGGCAAAATTGGGATATATCTATGTCTTGTTCTTAAAATAGTCTTTTGTTACGTAGTACTAATTGGAGTTCAGAAGCTTTAAATCTTATATGGATTTTCATATAGCTGCACCTAGTACTTTTTTTATTTTAAACTGGAAACCATGTGAAGGAACAGTTTATTAGATGTTTTGCTATTCTAGCGGAGTTACAAGTCTTTGGTAAACTCATTAAGTGACCTGAAGTCTACATGTGTTCATGAACTGTTCAGCATATTTATTTGGATCACACTATGATGTTACCCAGTGAAAAAATACGTGCTATAATAAGAGTATATCTTTGGGGGGGGTGGGTTAGCAGACAGAAGCTTGCTTCAGCTGAAAACTCTATAGCTGAGGTTAGCACAGAGCTGAACTCTAGCTAATACTTCAGTATTAGCAGGGCTTCCATCTGCTTTCACAGCAGCGTTACATCTTCTGGTCAGCCTGGAACGTGGGCAGACTGAGGTATCTGGCTGTGAAAGACCTTCTCTCAGGAGCTTTTGAGGTGCAAACAAGGCCAAGTGCACGGTCCTGCAGCTGGGCTGGGGCAACCCCCGATGTCAATACAGGCTGGGGGATGAAGGGATTGAGAAGCCCCCCTGACGAGAAGAACTTGGAGGTACTGGTGGATGAAAAGCTGGGCATGAGCCGGCAATGTGTGCTTGCGGCTCAGAAAGCCAACCACATCCTGGGCCACATCAAAGCTGCGTGGCCGGCAGGGCGAGGGACGCGTTTCTGCCCCTCTGCTCCACGCTGGTGAGACCCCCCTGCAGGGCTGTGGCCAGCTCTGGGGGCCTCAGCACAGGAAAGACATGGACTTATTGGAGTGGGTCCAGAAAATGGTCAATGGGCTGGAGCCCCTCTGCTGGGAGGACAGGCTGGGAGAGCTGGGGGTGTTCAGCCTGGAGAAGAGAAGGCTCCGGGGAGACCTTAGAGCCCCTTCCAGTATTGGGAGGGGCTACAGGAAAGCTGGGGAGGGACTTTTTAGCAGGGCCTGCTGTGATAGGACTGAGGGGTAATGGTTTTAAGCTAAAAGAGGGTAGATTCAAATTAGTTGTAGGGAAGAAGTTTTTTACATTAAGGGTCGTGAAACCCTGGCCCAGGTTGCCCAGAGAAGGTGGTAGATGTCCATTCATGGAAACATTCCAGGTCAGGTTGGACAGGGCTGTGCGCAACCTGATTTAGTTGAAGATGTCCCTGCTCATGGTGGGGGGGGTTGGACTAAATAGCCTGTAAAGGTCCTTTCCAACCCAAACCATTCTGTGATTCTATGATCAGGTCTTGTTTAATTGAAGTAGCATGATGCAATGAACAAGGACTTCATTTAGGAGTGAGAAGATGCAAATTCTCCTCCAGAGTGGCTTTGCCGTTCCTTATTCACTGTTTTAAGGAAGTGGTCAACACCAGCGTTCTGTAGTCTGAGCCTTTATTCCTGAGGGATTTCATTACCTTTTCTCCACTTAAGTAGACAGTGGTTTAGTCTGGACTGCAAAAATAGGTAAGTAGTATCTTGTATGTAATTTTGCAGGTGTGAAAAGATAATAAGCATATGTGAAGCTTTGCTAAGTTGTCTTTAAACAAAACTACGTAATGTTGAAATACTGCCCCTCTGTTTAAATTCTGTCCTTCCTGTGTGCAGCAGTTCATGGCCGTTGGTGACCTTCTCCCATTCTGTGCTTTCTACTGAAGTCCGCATTTTAGCAATCTTCCTTTTATTGTTTTGTCTTCCCGTTGTTGCGTATAGCTTTGCAAGAAATGCTTTTATTTTGGACTTGAACTTGATTAAAATCTTCATCGTGCAGAACTTAAGTAATCTTCGTTGCACCCTAGTTAATTTGCATCAGCTCTTCTTCTGTCTCCTTGCTCAGCGTGTTTGCGGCAGAGCAGTGTGTGTTGCCCAGGCATGTCCCAGCAAGCAGTGCCTATACGTTTGAGCTTTAATATAAGCATTAATTCATATAACAGCTATTAAAGAGAAATGAATTGGATATCGGCACGTCTTGAAGGATAGACGAATATATCAAATTTCTTTTCTTAATCCTGTTAATAGGAATTTGCTCCATTAAATGGGCTAAGTAGATCTGAGGAGGCTCTGGTTCATCTTTGGTATGGACAGAGCGGAAAATGAAATTATATTCCTGAGGTTTTCGTACCTACAATTGTCGATTGTCCAAAATCAATTTCTTTTTGATGTTGATCAAAAAAAAAAATGTCCAGAGAAATATTTTCATGAGCTTGTCTGACTATTCTGATTATTAGAACTTTATTGCATTATACTCAGTTCCCATATGCTGCACACCATAAACAAACTACAATTTTTCTCCATTATGGAAAATGTATCTTTAAAATAAGGCTGTTCAGTACAGATACTTACAAATATATATACTTATAACTTCAGGTAATTATCATTAGAGATTTTTAAAAGTTTTTTACAATATTTCAATAATCTTCTTTTGGTATGGAGGGTAGAAACTAGAGCAGCAGTTGTGTGAAGCTTTTGTTGTAAAGCAGTGACAGCGGAATATGTTTAAGAGTAGAAAATATGATTCCTTTTCTTTTTCTGCACTGAAGTATATGAAAATTCTTTGTTTGACAATGAGAGTATTATTCTTATGATGGTTTTCACTAATAGAGCCTTTCCATGTTTATCACCCAGATCTGCTGGAATTCAGCTGTGTCTTTGCTTTTTATTAGGCAGCTTCCTTAAAGATTCTTTTTAATTTGGTATTTCTGAAAAACCGCAGTGCATTTTCAAAGTCACAGTGTCAGTTTAAGTCTGTTCTACATTTAATCAAATATCCCAAATGAGAAACATCCCAACTTACACCACTTTGTAATTAAATTTGTGTTTAATATGGCCTCCACATGCCAATAACACCATCAAACGATTGTTATTACTAGAGTTTGATATTCATGAATATCTTATGGTAATGAAGACTTTCAGCATATTTAATTTTAAAAACTATGTCTGAAGCATGAAACATTTGAAAATCAAGATCCCTTCCTCCTCTTGTTTAGGTATTTTGCTGTGGTGATAATTATTATTAATCCAGTCATACTTTGTGGAGCTACAGACGCAACAGAAATTGGTTTTAAAATAGAAATTGTACAAATACATTGCTGGTTTTGACTGTTCTTAAGCTTTATGCAAAGGACTGGTTGTAGAAGCATCTTGACAGGATCCAGAAAGTTTGCTTAATTTGCTCCAGTTTCAAATTGTGTGTGCACTAGCATATTTTAACGGTTGAGCCAGGATGTTTGTTTCTCCCAGGATGGCAGATCCTGAATGAGAGCTGAGGACCTGATACTTTCTCCTACTTAAGTTAGTTATCAAAATACTGAGGCTACTCATATACCTTCAGTAAGGACCTGGGAAACTCATTTAATGTGCTGTAGTGTCTACAGACTTGCTGTAGTATCTCTTCAGTGAGACTTGCTTGAAGTTTTTCTAAAAACGTCACCTTCCTACTTCATGGTTTCATATGCATGACAACATCCCTCTTAAATGTACGTTTGGAGTGATTCTCAGCTGTGCTCATTCTGATTACATCACCCTGACTTCTTGATTTTTGTATAAATTCTCCAAAGAAGACTCAGACTTCCTTGGTTTTTAATTACTTTTTTTTTATGTGCTGAAAATAAACATGTAACATCCTATTCTGGACTTTGGACCTGAACCGGACCAAGTAGAACATTTAACAGGTGTTCTTAAAAATGGATTGCTATAAGATAAGAACATCTGTGGAAATGGATATTCATCTGACCTAAAGGATCCTCTGGGGAGTCAGCACTATGAACATATTCTATAATTTTTTTAAAAATGTTTTAAATACACTAGAGTGTGTTTGGTATCTTTATACCTAAGGCAAATCTCTTCACAGGTGTCATGTGTTTTGAAGAACACTGTTTCCTCTGGAGATGAGGGGGAGAGAAAATACACTTTACCACCTTCCCCGAGTATATAATTTTTGAAAGGTTTTAACCATATAACAATACTTCTTCCATGTATTTGTGATTACATTAAATAACAGTCACAACATCATTCTTAGAGCTGCTGGTATCTTCAATCATTTCATCTTTCTGCTGCATTAAAAAATAAAAGGCCCTAGACCTCTAGAAAAACACAATATAATTTAAATAAAATCTTTTAGTTTTTTTAACAACATAGATTTTAATATTTTCAATAAGGTCAAAATCCAGAATACTGATTGTTGGTATAAATACCTAGCCTGCTTAGGTGTTGCTGTGCCATATTAATTTCTTATTGATTAAAGTGGATGTTTTAGTTACTGTGGTTATATATGGTTAAATTTTAGTTCTACAATCATGCTAGTTAGTGTAATAAAGTTCTAGCTGTTCTGAGCTAATTACAAATAAAGACTTGTGGAAGTTTGTGCTAATCGTGTTTCCTGTGAAAAATGGATGGTCTGACGAGATAATGCTGAGTCACAGAGATGCACTGAAAAATCATGCTACAAGCACTATTTCATAAGTCTGCTTGAAAAGAAATCCTGGACGGTCTCAATCAATTGCTCTTTTCATGGTAGATTTATACTTGACAATTCCAATAGAAAATAGTAGGGACGCTGCCGATCGAGACTTGTAGCAGTGTCAGAGGAACTGCACCAGTACCTAAAGCTTTGCTGGTCTTTTACATAAATGTATATCAATATGTGTCTTTATAAAGGTGGGGCTGTGTCCACCCAGGAAGAAAATGAAAACTTTTGTAGAAGTTTTCACAGCCAAATAGTAGTTAAAATACTACACGAATGAAAACCAAAGCAATCAATACAGAGGGAAAACGGAGAAAACATTTCGCTCTCCTGCCAAGTTTTCCTTTGAATTTCAGTTTATCTTTGCAGTGTCACATCAGTTTAGGGGGGATGATGTGGAAATTAATACAACAAAAATAACAGAGGTAGAGTTTGGAGACAGCACAGGTGGCATCTACCTTTATGCATCTAGGTGTAGGCATGATTAACAAAAAACTCCTCTTACACGTTCAGGATGAGGTAGATGACTCCTGTTAGCTTCTTTAGTTTAGGAAATTTCCCTCTGGGAACACTCATAAACAGGCACGTTGGGGAAAAAGGTGTGCACTAGAGAGAATCCTTCCTGTATTGCTTGTTATTTGAAGTCTTTCTTCTCAGAGAACATTATCTAGGATCAGATGTCATGATACTTCTAATTAAAGCTTCAATAAAGTAGTTAATTACATTCTCTTCTAGGAGGTTTACGTCATTCAGTCATATTTCTCACACGAAACTCAACACTGCATGCTTTTTCTCCATGTGTAGAAAGTTTTTGTTTTGAAAGTTGCATTTCATTTAATACCATAAGTTGAGGAAAGCAATTAATTTAGTACAGGGGAGCTGTGCATTTTTCCTTGCTAAAAATAGCTATTTTTCCAATACCTGCTTCAATATCATTATTGGGTGGTTAATGAAGAAAAAAAACCCCTTTGTAAAAAAAAAAAAAAAGTACCTTAAAAGAAGATATATTATATGATGAAATTGTATGTATGTAAATAGTAGGTGCTACATGCCTACTACCTCACAGAGAGTTTATGCTTTTGCCTTTCTTAATTAACCATTTTTATAAAACTAGGATGGAAAAAGCTAGTTAAAATTGGAGATCAATTCGTTTTTCATCCTCCTTTCCTCTTTAGTGCAACAGGAGGGTTCTGATTGTAGTCTTTCTCCTGAATAAGAAAGATTCTTTGTGCCAGGGGAAGTTATAGTGATTTAAAAAAAAAAAAAAAAAGGCGTCACATCTGCAGAAAATGTGTTGGTTTTAATTGCTGTCAACTCATTTAATCTTGACTTCCTCTCACCCACTTCCTTTTCCATTTATATGTGCAAGGGAAAACATAAAAACCTAAAATGATGAAAATAGGAGACATGTCTACCTGAATATTGCGTTTAAAAACAAACACTAAGGAAGAGCTGGAACAAGTCATGGCGTGTCAGTGGATGGCTGGTGTTGCTGCTGCAGAGAGAATGCTGATTTTTATACGTATGAGATATATGACTCAAATTCTCTTGTATTTCAGTCTGAAAGAGTTATATTCTTGTGGAACAATTTTGTCACAGAAGAGTGACTATATGTGCTCAGAGTCCAAGTTTGTAATGTATGTAATAATCCTGCTTAGTTCCTCTGAGCATGCTCAGAACTCTGAACTTTGTCTTGATCAACAGGTAGTTGAATGCGCTCATTAAATTTGTATTTCGTACATCATGGCTAACCCAGTGTACTGTGACCAATTTTGAGCATCTGTTTCATGGAGAACCCCATTATTCTAGTTTTATATGATTATTTCTACTGTTTTAATTATATTATAGTTATGTTGTTACTGGAGCGCTCTAACTCCAGAAGGTGTTTCAAAGGTAGTGGCGTAAAGTACATATCCATTACTTCGATTCTGATAATCTTGTTTAGATTTCATTCATTTCTTGTTTAGAATTCATTAATTCCACTCCTAATCATGTGAAGTGGTAGAGTTATTAGAGAAGAGAGATTCAGGTGCCTAAACACAGACATACAGTGCTACGTTGACACCTCCGGCTGGCTGAGACCGTCTGGCTGGGACTGGCAGATCCTGGAGGCCTGGTCCTTCTGCGAAGTGGGAGCTGGCGCCCAGGCAGGACAATAGGGCCAAAAGCTTGATGCCACATCTTCCCACAAGGCTCATTTTAAGCCATTTATGCTTTTTAAAGTTACTTGTATGACTTTTCAGCAGTTGCATTTGTTGGTAGTAAAGTTAAAACCAGACCACTATTTGATGCTTTTAATGTTCTTACCCATTACTGCCTCTTGCTGCCATAAATTATTTTTTATTTCTCTCTCAAGAGGCCAATGCTGATTGCAATTAAGTAATTAGCTAAATAATCTGTAAGTTTCATTTAATACATAAAGTAATTGTCTGTCTAGAGAGCGAATTACCTCTGCTGTAGCAGAAAAGATTGTCGTGAGTTTCTCTCCTGATCAGAGTTTTGCTCTCCCATGAACTGCCATAGGACTTTGCTATGAGCCAGAAATTTTTTTTGTTTACAGTTCATGTTACTGCTTCCTATACAAGTAATGTTAATACTGTATTACAGCACGTTTCCAGTTGGAATATGAAGTGTATTGCATTTGTTTTATATATTACATAGTTTAATCTGGGTACAGGTATTTGCCAGTATACAGTTAGCATTTGTAATATAAAAATAAACTTGCCTAAGTAGATCAAAAAAGTTGAAGCTTGGATGAACTCCATTTTTGCACAGAAACGGATACTGAAAATACTGAAAAGAATGTTTCTAATATGGAGAGTTTCTTGTCTTCTGGAAGTCTGAATTGGGTGTAAAATAGGCCAGAAAGAATTTTTTCAAAGTATTTTAAAACTTCCAAAAGAAGCAACAGCATAAAACCTCTCAGTTCTATTTCAAAGCTGTAAGGAAATATTCAGTGAAGTGACTATAAAAGCTGTGTGAGGCATGGAGGAAATGGGAAACAGCGTGCAGTTGCTTCTGGTGCCACACCTTACACTGGGGAGCTAGAGGAAGCTTTTTGTACTCTAAATAATCCTAATTTTGATTGGATGAAAGAAGCTGGTTAAATGAGCTGTGCTTTACAGAGCCTGTGTCGAAGATTCAGGCTGAGTTACTGTATGTTGGTGATGTTTGTCTTGCAACCATGTAAGTGAAGAATCCCAGTCAGAGTCCCATTTGGAGATGGACGGTACAGCTAAAGAGCAGAAAGGTGTGGAATTTTTTTGGCTGAGGATCTAGAATTAAATTGGATTGCATAGTGGCGATTTTAAGATTGGTCTGTAAAACATACCTCTTGAGATGACTCTAAAAGCAGTCTTCAGTGGTATTGGTTCTGAAAATGAAAAGAAAGCAGGAAGTCTGTACAAAACATTTTGCTGTTATGTTAGGGTAGAGGGAAGTGTGAACATTTCACTTCTTATGAAATGCTAACTTTGTTATGCATTTGTAGTTATTTTCCTGCTGTGTTGCAAGATCAAAATGCAGCTGTTCGCAATAACATGCATTTATATGAAGTGTATTTTGCTGTGATATCATTATAATTAATGTGGTTAAACGATGTTTTACAGTACCATCTTCTACAGGAGGGAGATCCTTGCTTTTATGTGCCCTGCTGGTGAGTTTGGTACATCCACAGAAATCTAACAGAAGGCCACTAAGGACACCTTGCTTTTAAAGAACGGAATTGTCAGGTAGTTGGTGTGGTTTTGGTTTTTTGGATGAGGCAGAGGAGTGAAGAGAGCAATTCAGTTTGCTTGTGAGAGAACAGATTTTTGGAATAATTAGAAAGCCTTCTGGAAATAAATGCTTTTTTTGGTGTGTGTAGATAGCATGTTTAGGTAATTTTAAGAAAAAGCCAACTTAAAGCCACTACTATGGGGGATATTTTAGTAAAGTTTAAAGTATATTAATCCCTCTTTTGCTCTCTGTCTTCCTTTAATTCCATATGTGAAACAAGTATAGGATTGCTAAGTATTTATTATGGTATTTTATTGTCTAGATAACGATCCTGTTCAGTGTGTAAGGAAGAAGAAATCAGAGTGGTATCTTAACCTCATCTTTATATCAACTTCATTGGAGCCATTTCATTCATCAGTAATGCCTGTTTTCTAGAGCTCAAACTAGGAAAGAGTAAGAAAAGCCAAAGGTATGGGGGAGAAGGTATGATACACAAAATGTCATTTAGAGACATGAGGACAGTAGTAAGCATGTGGAGTCTCAGAAAATGTTGCTTTTCTGAGTTGCATTTTGAATTGTCTTAATTTTTTCCAGCAAGCAGCTTTTCTTTCTCACATTAATTCTCAGTGTTGGTTTTACTCTTCTTCCTTATTAGTGTTCATTGATATTAGAGTAGGTCAACGTAACACATCTATCATTCTTAGTGATTGCAGAATGGGGGTTTCTGGACTCAATGACCGAGAGTCATCAGCTGTGTCCTGTTTAGTCATGGAAGTGAAAGCTGGAGATAGCTTGTTCAAACTCCTTGCCATCAATTCTAGTAAAGCCACATCTAGACTTGATGCCATGAATGTGCTCAGTGCGGTGCTAAAGGAACTTGGAGTTGCGACAACAGAAGGGTTGCCCTGTATTCTAAGTTTTCATTGGACGAGGTATAAAATGGAGTTTGATTCTGGAAACATTGAGTAACTCTAACATCTGAATCTTAAAAGTCAGAGGCCAGTCCTATTACTTTCTGCTGTATTTCTTTATAGGTTTTTCTAGATTAATATCTTATACTGATTTTACTATTGTTCTAAACATTAGGTTGAGCTTTGCTGTAGAAAAAAAAATTGCGTTGTTCAAAAATATTATTTTTAAAAACCTAGTTTTTTATTTGATTAGTGTGTTTGTATGTAAGGCTCTAGATTGTTATCCTCTGACTCTGTCTGCTGTTAGGCATGTAGTTGCTGAAGGAGTTTGAAAAATTACATTTCCAAGGATTCTTCCCCAAATTACCGCGTTTTTAATGTTCTGCATTTGCATCACTGCAATAACAGTAGTTCCTAAATAAATTATTTGATGAGTATTTTTTTCCTAATTATGGTGTTTTCAATTCCAAAAGGCTCAAAAGTATTTTAAGACCTACATACAGGAAGTACAGAATCGTTGTTACGAGCCAAAATTCAGAGAAGTAAATTGGAGCATGCAGTGGAATTATCTGCATGGCTCTATGGAAAGAGGAGGAAACTTTGGCTAAGAATCTAAGTCAAACTCTTAGAAATTACACAAAGTGATGTATGATATAGAAAAGAGCCCTCAGGATCCCATTTAGTAACAGTTATTCTGTCTGCCTTCACCTTTCCTTCAGTGTATGTGCAGATAATTGATCAAATCCATTCAGTTTTCTCTGGAAGCATAAGGAGTTGAGATAGGAACCAATTGTTTTTTGGACTCTAAGGAATTACAGTCCTTTAGCTGAGCACCTGGATTCCACTTATTTTTTTAGGTTGCTTAAACTAGCAACAGCTTTTGTGAAAATGGTCAGCCTGGTTAGAGATTAATATACAACTATAAAACTCTGTCTCTGCTTCTCATTAAAATTTCAAATTGCATGACTGCACTTGCTACGTGGCTCTAATTGAAAACCAGGTTTTCAGAAAACCAAATTTGAAATTCTCCTTTTTATCTCTTACCTCATGAAAGCTGTTTGTGATTCTGTGTTTGTTCAGCACAGGCTGTGACTATTTGAATAAAACCCCTAGGTTTCCGTACCTTATTGTTATAGAATACCTTTTGAGAAAAAAATGCTTTGTAATTTTTGCATTCTGACTTCCACGCATAGATTTGTGAAGTGGCTTTGTAAGTTATAAAATCCTAGGATATGCAAGAGAAGATGGTCTGTCTTGGTTAATGAATACCAGCGAGAGTTCTGTAAATAGTTCTATTCTTAAATAAAAATCATCCTCACAGGACAGAATGTATGTATATCTGACGTGACTTCTGTGAAGTTTTTATGTGTGTGGAGTGTCCTCTTTAAAAACAGATCTATGAACTCTTCTAGCTGATATTCAGTTTAAAAGAATTTTGGGTTAACCTTCTGAAAATGTCTTAGTGTTATTTAGCTGTAATTCAGCAGGAAGTTAGGATAAGGATTGAAGTTGTCCATAGTAATTCATAGGTGTCATTGAGGAAAAATTTCATAGTTCAGAGACATTCTGTTTTACAGGATCAGCAAATGGTGATTTCTTTTTTTTTTTTCATGTTTGTTATTTTGATTGTATTTAATCATACTCTAAATTGTGATGTTTCATTGCCAGCCGTCTCCCAGCAAGATCTCTTCTGGTGTTTTTGTTCCCACATCAAAAGTATTAGCCTGAGTACCTACATCTGTGTGGGGTTTGAAGCTCTGTAAATAGAGATACCTGAAAGACTTAAACTGCTGTGCTCAGTGTATAGAGTTACATTCCTTATGAACGCTTAGGGTGGAAAATTAACCAAGTAAGTTTTCCACACTGTTCTTGAAGAGAACTTGATTATCTGAAACTAGTGTACAGAAATGCCTGTGCTTCGGTATGACCTCGCAGTGAATGAACACATCCTCAAGAGGAAGTACCCACCAAAATCTGGAAAAGAAGTAGACAGTTACGGTATGACAGGAGCGCAGTAGTTGGTGTGAAACCATGCCAGCTTACTTTGCATACAGAATGAAGTCCTGTAGTACCCTGAAGGTTTAGCATGGACTGCAGGCCGTCAGGAGGACCAAACAGCAGAGTTCTGTATAGTCACACTCCTAGGGGTCTCCTTGGCTTCTTCCTTGTCTAACCAGGGATCTGTAGAGCTAACGGTTTAGTGTTTGTGGGAAATTGCAGTAATATATGTCTATGGAGTTACAGATAATATGAAATCCCTGTAATAGTCTGGTTTTGATGTGTATCATCCTCCCCCTCTGCTCTGCCCTGGTGAGACCACATCTGGAGTCCTGTCTTCAGTTCTGGGCTCCCCAGTTTAAGACAGACAGGGAACTGCTGGAGAGGGGACAGCAAAGGACCACGAAGATGATGAGGGGGCTGGAGCATCTTTCTTATGAGGAAAGGCTGAGGGAGTTGGGTCTTTTTAGGCAAGAGAAGAGAAGGCTGAGGGGGGATCTCATCAATGCCTACAAATACTTAAAGGGAGGTGCCAGGAGAAGGGAGCCAGGCTTTTTTCAGTGGTACCCAGTGACAGGACAAGGGGCAATGGGTATAAAATCGAATATAGGAAGTTCCATCTGAACACGAGGAGGAACTTACTCACTTTGAGGGTGGCAGAGCACTGGAAGAGGCTGCCCAGAGAGGTGGTGGAGTCTCCCACTCTGGAGACATTCCAAACCCACCGGGATGCCCTCCTGTGCCACCTGCTGTAGGTGGACCTGCTCTGGCAGGGGGGTTGGACCAGCTGATCTCTAGAGGTCCCTGCCAACCCTTAACTTTCTGTGATTCTGTGTGGTTCTGTACTGGAAGCTATTTATTATGCCAATAGGTGTTCAGAATATTATAATTCATACTGAACCCATACAGCCACAGACCAGTATTAGAGCAGAAAATGCTGTTCAAGTGTGCATATAGTACTTCAGTGAACGAATCAAAACGGGGTGTCTACATTGTTCAACCATGAATGTGATAAGGAAAAAAAAATCTGTACTCTGATTTATTTTATATGAATTGTAAGTAATGTGCAGTATTACAGGTGATAGCACTGTTGATACAGTTGTCTGGTGTTATCCCAGTTCTAATTTTCATTTGCCAAACTTCAACTATTTTGGTTGAAATTTGGCATTCTAGACATCTGCCTTTGGATGACTTTCCATTGAAAATTTCAACCAAAATGGTTCAAATATTCCCAAGACTGAAGCAATTGGAAAGACACTTCTCAATATAAATTTTCTAGAGAGCTTTGAAAGTCTGTAACTATTTAGCATTTAAGCAGAGCAACTGTGACATATGATATATTATGTTATGAACATAGAAGGGGGCTAATAAGGACTGTGTAGATAATCTTAATTCTTGGAGTTTGCATGTTTTGATGGCTTTTTTGTGATCGTGTTGCCATGTGGGTGTACAGCAGTTTACACTATGTGGTTTTATCTTATTTTGCTTTAGATTATTGGTTGCCAAGTCAGAAGAGAGCCAGTGGAGTCTACTGAACGGTATACTCGTTGGATCAATAATCTGACTGAAGAACAACTTCTTACACAGGTATTCTTGTTTCGGCTGTGACTGAAATTACAGCAGAAAAATAGAGAAAGAAGGTTATTTGGATGGATTTTTTCAATCATTAGCAATGCTTGATAACTCACCGAGGTTATCAGATTCTTATATTTAAAGGCCAGTCTTTTCAATACGAGCCAAGTTTATGGTGCCTGTGGTCATTGTGTAATGATGGCTTCACAGTGAGTGAGAATAAAGCTTTCAATTTCAGGTTCGGAGTGAGCCTTACATTTCTCAGGGCTGGCTGTAGTCAAACACATATGCATGTTCTAATAATTAGTTTAGGGTATTCTTTTGAAAAGGTGTATTTAAATGTAATGGAAAAAAAAATCTTTCTTGAGAATGATTTCTCAAGATCAGTCCCAAGGTTCCGTACTGACTGCTTCTGTGTCTGTTTAAGCTTTGCTAGAGATCATTTTAAAATAGCAGTTCTCGAAGCATTAAACATTGGGTTCATTATACATGTTTGTAAGTAAGATGCGTCTTGTGCAACTGAAGATGACAGTTTTGGCATAAAGAAGGGTTGTGTCGTTAGGCAGGCGGCCAATGCTGCACTAAAAGAGACTTTGGCAAAAACAAGTTAAACTGTGGAAGAAATCAATCCAGCTTGTGAAGGAATGTGTGTACTGAGTATTATAAGAAATCTAATGGATGGTTAGCAGAAAACATCCCAGCAGGCATTAAGATGCAAGTATTTGGGGTTGGGTTTTGTGATGCTATGGTAGGAAGACATTTGCTTTTGATTTTCCTGGATTTAAGTGGCTGACAAGATTAACATACCCTTGTTTGTTAGACTTCATTGTAAACGGCGTTGTGTTCCCCATTCCCCTAACCCTCAAAGATGTACGTGCAGGCTCTGGTATGGTCATTGTAACACAAGAAGTAATCTGTAGACCTTTTTTCAAAATCAGTAGTAGTATTATGGTTCCCTATAATTCACCAAGTGAAAGTAGTTACAGAAAAAGTTGCACGTGGAATATTTGGATTTACCTCTGAGTATGGCATTAGAAAATAATTATAGATTTAAAACAGTGAATTTATTCGACACCAACATCTCTATCCTTGTGTTTTTGAAGAAAAAAAAAAAGAAAAATTCAAGGATGTAAAAAACATTGTCTTATGCAATCTGAAGTCTTTCATCTAAGTGGCTGCTGGATGGGGTCTTTAATGAATTAAGCTAGAAATTAAACAAAATATCCTAATTCCAAGATTATTTAAGGGGGAGGTGTGCAAAAAGAAAACTCATTTTAAGATGAGGATGTATGTCTTTTGGAACAGATAATGTAATACAGTGTTTCTGATTGCAGGATGCAAATACAGTGACCTGGGAAGTCCCTTGCAATTTTATGTGCCTGCAAATGTCTCTTAAAGATTTAATCAAGCAGCATGTGCAATCCATTATTTTTCCATATGATTTAGATTTACACATTTTACAAATATATGAGGAATTTTTGAAAATATATTGGGTTTGGAACTAGAAGGCTGCATAGCAGAACTTGTGCTACTTGTCCATGAGTTTATTAACAAGATGAGATTTGCAGAATCACGCTATTGATGTGTTCCTAATTAAATATTTTTTTTAAACTTGTTACCTGTTCACTACCAAATTTAGTGCAGAAATAGAAGTTCCTCAAAGACACTAGGTTTCTTAAAATGCTGTGGAAATACGAAGCTAGGAGAGATTGTGCTGCACCAGCTGCAATTCGTATGTTGTTGAGCACCACAGAATCCACTTGGACAGAGGTTTTAGGTGCCCAGTGATGAGACAAGCTTCAGCTGTGACACAAGCCTGGAGGAAGTTTGGCTTTTCTCACCCTGGTGCTAAAAGGACTGCTGGATTTCCAGAGCAGCGCCTGGCAGCATACGGCACCTCTCCTGCCTTGGTATCTGTTCTTCGGATCAGAAATTCAGGTAGGGAGGTAATTATTTTGCTTTCCCTGGACTTAAAAAAGCATGGCGGGGAGGAGGAATTTGGAGGAAAAACCATCTCAGCTGTTCTGTAATAATCAGGATATGAATCAATTATGTAAGGTTAGGCCTGATTTGTCCCACTCCCCTGCCCCCAGTACGCCGTATATTTTGTTTTGGATGTGCTTTTTTAAACTCTCTTCAGTAAATAAGAAAACTATAACGATGGGCCTTTGCTAATGGATTTGTAGAATCTCTGGGAGGAGCAGTCCTTCAGGGAATTCAGGAAAATTGGCTTTAATTTACAGCATATTGTCTCCAGCGGTTTCCTGTAGTGAAAGAATGTTCAGTTTTTTTTAGCTGTGTCTGTACTCAGTGCCCAGCTTTTCTCCCAGTTACTTCTGTTGCATTTCTGTATTGTGCACATGCAAATTATTTGTGCTGTAAATTGGGAAAACAAGCGACCAATTAAAGAAAAAATAGCCAATTGTCAAGATCATGTAATCCCCTATTGTAATATTCACGTTATTAATCAAATAATACCCTATAGCATTTGATTGCTTTACTAGACAGCGACTAAAGGCCCGTTTGGAAGAGGTGGGTGGTAGCAGATGTTTTGTTAGGTGGCTGGATGGCTTCGTCCGCCTCGGTGCTGGCTGCTGCCTTTATATCACTTGAGTCAATACCAGATTTTTGGATCAAATGTCCATCCCCTGTCCTCATGCTGAGAAGATCATTCAATACAAAATGCTTCTAACATTTTAACTTTTCTTTTCCCTTAGCTATGGCCTCTTGATGCTTACTCATCCATTAAATGTTTCTCTAAACAATTATACTGTAACATTCCAAAGATACTTTATGGTATGCGTGAAATTTCAGAATATATACCCCAGAGAGTGCGGTGGGAGTAGGAGAGTACAAAGAGAGCATAATAATGAGAAAACCACTTTTGAAAAGATTAATATTCGCTTGTTTAAGGTTATCTCCTGTATAAATGATAAGTGATTAAAATAGTTTTTATAGGTATACTAATGTAAGCCTTAAAACATCTGTGCGTATATTCTGGTAGACTTGCTATCTTTCTGGCCAACAGTAAAAAAAAAAAAAAGCAATAAAAATTTATTGTTCAGTAAGTGCAAAGCACAGTGACAGGTACAGGAAGAAAATGAGCAAACAAATTAAGAGAACTGGCTGTTTTGATGTTGGAGTAAGTGGAAAAATGTATATTAAAACTAATCCTACAGGATATCCGAGTCTGAATTGTGCCTGAAATGTGATTGAAGTTGGATCGTGTAGCCCTTCTTGTACACTGGAAATTTTTCTGTGCTGTATAAGTAAAAATGTCCAAACGGTTTAAGGTTGGATTAATTACACAAATATTTATACATGTAGTTTTTAAGGATTGTTGCTGACTGTGAGTAACGCAGCTGAGTTCATATCCATGTCTGTTAAATCACTACTTTAGGTTAGTTTAGTCTCGCAGCCTGTGGAGTATTACATTCAGCCTGAAGCATAATTCCCACCGACCTGCCATTTTTCCTTCCCCAAAGAGGCTTCTCTGCTTTCACGCGGCTGTTAGAAAGCAGCCTGCAAGCCTAGAGCGAGATCTGGGGAGGCTCTTGCAAAAAGGAGTGGGCTCTATGGTTGGTGAGACTGGACGGTCCCAATTTAGAAAAATAACAGACTGAACAAACGAGGATGATCCTGTATGCCAGCTGTGCGCCGTCATGTGTGTCTTTTGCTTCCTGGATGCGTACGGTGCTCCCGGTGGTGGATAAGGCTGGAAGTTTTTGCAGGTGATTTGTAGTTCTTACCAATAATCTCTCTGGACCACCTGACAGAGGAACAGTAATTAGCTCATTAGAGTTTCCTAACAGACACTTTTCTGTGCTGTTACAGGTGCCTCGTTAAATTTAGCTAGCAGGTTTAAAAGCTGTGCTTATCTTAGCACAGACTTACTAAGACTTACTAAGTCTTCCTATTTTAGAGTTTAAGTAATTTGATAAAGGTTTATGCTACCAATCAGCATTTACTACAGATACTGAGTTTGGAAATAGATCCAGCATTGTGGTTGAGGTGAGCCTGTAGCTCGTTGAAGGACCTGATAACATGGTGGGACCTTTTCCATAAATTCGGTAAAGGATGACAATGCAATATTGAGTGTATCTCAATAGCCAGCTTCTTACTGGTAAAAAACTGGTAGGATTAGATTGCAGGTAGGATGAATTTTCCAGTTGGGCCACAGATTGAGTATCTCTGGCTTAGAGCATCTGTTTTGTCTACTTGCAGACCAGAAAATTCTACCTTTGTAAGTGCTAGGGTTGGTTTTGGTGTGCCAAAAGTGAAATAACAATTGAGGTGGCAATCTGAAAGCAGATATGAGCAATGCCTGTTGTCTGGTAAAGGCAAAAACTGGACAGAGGGTAGGATTCTTTTACTGAAGAATGAATAAAACATGAAATGTTGACTGATATTCCCCCTGCACCCCCCACTTCCCCTTACCCCACATATCTTGGCCGCTATTAATGGCTCACTTGTATTTGTTGTCTTTCAATAAAAAGGTACTCAACACGTTCCTGGGCTTTTTTGTCCCTGTTTCCTCTTCCTTCACCCATGTTATCTAAAAATGCATCATTAGTTGTGAAGTCGCAATGGTTTTCTACTGAGCAAAAGAACCAAAATCACCAACGGGTTAATTACAGAGGATTCTAATAGTTTGCATGGGATTAAGCATATACCATTTAAGAACAAAACAACTGGCTGCTTCCTTTTGTGGTTGATCCTGTTTTCTCCTCTGGAGGAGAATGAAACAAAGTTTCACAGGCCAGTCAATATTTATATTTACATTTGAAAATGCCTGTCAGAGGGGTTCATGGAGTTCTGAAAAGTTTAATGAGAAGTGGCTCGTCCACATCTGTGAACTCAAAGCACAATTAGAACTTCCTAGGGAGGCTTTATGTAAAGGCATCTCAGGGTCAAATAATTTTGAACTTAGAAACAGGTTTGCAGTAGTTCGGAAATATATACAGATTTTTCTTTGTGTGTTAGCAATTTTGCTGGAGTATGCCATAGAGGAGAGAGTGTTAAATAACTCGGATTTTTTCCTTTCATGTTTTGTTTGATAATTTGAATGCTTAAACAAGGCTTGAATGTGGTTCATAATACACAGTAATATTTAAATGGAACAGAAACATTACAGTATAAAAGCAACTTGGGAGTGCAATGAGTTGGGTTTTATTCGAAAAAGTTCTTGATAAATACAGTCTTCCAGCATGATGGATACTTGTATGGCAGATAAGGCATGATATGATTTTGATGGACAGTGAAATTAAGCAGCTACAAAACAGTTTCTCTCTTGTTTGAGCTACAGTTTGTTCCAGCTGATTATCTTTTCTTGTATTTTGAAGTAATTAATCATACCAATATGGAGTACAGCATGTTTGCGTCCTAAAAAACATTTTCCTTAAGACATTTGATGTTAAGAGATGGACAGGTAATGCCAAGTGTAAAGGAAAACCATCAGGGATTAAATTTTCAGAAATACATAATTTGTTTTCCAAACTATGAGTGACATTTATGTCTCATTAATACTTCTGAAATTACTTTGAAAAATAGGGCAAGAAGTTAAAATAAAACCAGGAGTTGGTTACTAAGGTAGGACTGCAGTTAGGGACATGGTTGGAACCAACTAATAACTTCCAGTTTCTGAATGCTCCATTTATTCTTGTTGGATCTTCCATATACATCCTGTTGATACGCGAGCTTACAAATAATCAGCCTTTAAGCTTCACTTAGGGCTTCTATCTGATTGACTTCTATAGCATAAGGAAACTTCACTTTTGTCTAACAGATGAGGGACAAAAACTAGTCTTTGTTTTAAAATGATAGGTGAGAGATTGATGTAGCTGTAACTCTTTTTTTTTTCTTTCAAAACAAGAAGCCTACTCCAAATACAAGTTTCCAACTAATTTAGTGAAGTTTATTTTTCAGTTGGTCCTCCATATGTGAGAGCACAGAGCAGATACACTCTTAACTTCCTGTAATTTTCTTTCTTTGAATTTGAGACCCAAAGTGCTGATTCCACAAAAAAAGGGAAATATTTTTACTGTGGCCTTTAGTGTAATAAAAATTACTGAATTCAGACCTATCTTTACTGCAGTGCAGTGCCCTATTACAGCCCTTTATATAGGGAAAAGCATTTTTTTGTCTCATGCAAACGAGCACTGAACAGTTTTTCACCATTTAAAAATTGTGTATGATCATGAGTTAAGTGCATTATATTTATTATTGGGAAATGACTTCCTTTTTTGGGCTCGGCTTTTAGTGATAAAAGTACTGGGCTAGATTTTCAGGAGTGTGAAGAACTGGGACATGGGATTTTTATTGTGTTTGCACAGCCTTGGCCAAATGAACTGTATTTACAAGTTCTTGAGCTGAAGGTATGCATATACAAAAAAAATAAATAGTGAGCTTTTCAGAGCGTTAGCTTGGATCAACTGTAGCTGCGACTAGGGTGTCCTTTTTCATAAAGAAGAGATTCTGGTCAATTTGCTGGCTCCAGTTACATGATTTTAAGGACGATTAGCCTATCGAGTTCCTGTGGAAGCAGCGCTGGTGTCCGCAGCTCGCGTTTTGAGAGCTCGACTGCTCACATGTGAAGGAGGTGGAGCAGGCATGTGCTTTGCGGTTAGCAACGGGGCCAGCCCAGCCCTGGCCCAAACGGAAATCGGAGCGGTTGCAATGCACGGGGTGTACAACAAGGAAGGAAATGGTCTTGCATCTGGCTTCTAGTGTAACTGTTGGTCCTTTGCCACCTCTCTGGATGAGCTGGTTTCTATGATGTGGGTGGATTTAACCTTTTGCATCACTTGCAATGGCTGCTCCTGCAGCGCAGGAAAAGGCAGCAGAGATAAAATGTAAACCCAGCAGTTCTATACCCTTCGCTTTACAAACGCGATACCTTAATGAAGGTGAAAATTTTGATGCTGCTGCTAAGCAAAGTACGATGGCTTAGTAGTTGCTGCAAATTATAGTTATTTTTTTTCAGAACTACTGAAACAGAAAAAGCAAACATTACCAGCCTTTTTGTTATTAGAACAATTTGAAGTATTTTCCAAGGTTTTCCATTCATTTATGCTCTTGTACTTAGTGTTGAATTTATTGGAGCAAATATTAAGTACACCTGTGAACAGAAAAGACAGGTGTTCAGAAAGTTTGTACAATAAAAGGAATTATTATCTTCAGGTGTGGAATTTCTTAGCATGCAGGAGGACTATATTTTGGATAATTCATTGCATACCTGTATACTAATAATGTCAGATGAGATAAATATAGTAATGATCATATTAATCTCAGGATTATGATTATTTTATGGAGTGGTAAAGACAAACTAAGACAAACTCTTGTTTAAAGAATCGTTCAAATTTTACTTAATATACTGTTTTAATCTTTATCACTTTGGAGGGTTTATTCTGCTGCGAAAGACAAAATAATTGTACTATCTATAATTTAGCTTGTTAAGCTTGTAGAAAGTTTATTTTATCTATCTGATTGGGGGTTCGATGCCAGAATATGCTACTGAAAGCCCTTATGTGGGCTTGTATAGAAGTGATTGGTATCAGCATAGCTTAGAGTTACATCTTAATTACCTACAAATTTTATGCAAATATAGCCACATCTCTGCTTGAAAGCTGCACTGCTGTGATTATACTAAAATATGTACAAGTCTCTGTACCATAGCCATTTTGTAGATGAAAATATTTATGCTTTGTGATGCCTGTTGGCTGGACACTATAGTGCAAGGGTTTTGAATTGATGTAATGCATTCCTAATATTTTTCATCTTCCTCGTACTCTCTATATGTAGGTCATCTCCTGCCGATGGAAGAGGAAATGGCCTCAGGTTGCCCCAGGGGAGGTTTAGGATGGATATTAGGAAGAATTTCTTCACAGAAAGGGTCGTCAAGCACTAGAACAGGCTGCCCAGGGCAGTGGTGGAGTCGTCATCCCTGGAGGTGTTTCCCAGCCCGGCAGACTGGTGCTGAGGGACACGGGTTAGGGGTGGGTTCATGGTTGGACTCGATGATCTCAAAGGTCTCCTCCAGCCTCAGTGATTCTGTGATTCTACCATGTAAGTATATAATGACAAAATAGTATGATTGATGCGAGTTAGTTCAAATCCTAAGCAGTGATTCTTAAGATGCACCTTTTTGGGGTTTTTTTTGGTTGGTTGGGTTTGGAGTTTGGTTTGGTTTTGTAAACGAGACTGCAGCATGTCACACAAATTCTTCCACAACCACTTAGCACAGCCAGCCTTCTTCACTAGACTTATTAGCTGTGCCTCTGTTTTGATTTTTGCCTCATCTAATGTTCACATTCTTTATTCTCTTCTCCCATCTGTCATTCCCTGTGCTTTTTAAGCGGTTTTGCAGCAGAATTGTGAATTCTCTGTACCAAAAGTAATTTCCATGTTCTTTGTTAAAAGCTAGTAAAATCGGGTCAAAGTTTGTGCTTTATATCACATAGTAGTGATACTGCTTGATACACCTTAATTGAAATTTATTTTGAACGTACACGCCACACTTTTATTTGTCTGAAACCCATCTGTTTGTGTAATTTTGGAGAACTTTGGGACTGTATGGCCAGCTCTCATACTATATATTTCCTTTTGCGTGTCCTAAAGCTTTTTGCCATTTTCCACTGCAAAATTCTGGAAATGATTGTTACGGCTGTGACAGCATTCAGCACCTTTCACTTTCTCACTTCATGCTCAGTTTCATCTCTTCCCCCAAATAATTTTCTGTTTTCCTGATGCTTCACAAAAGAGCCACAAGTTCACCACATACTTAATTGCCCATTCATTTTGCAAGGAGCAAATTGCTTAGTAGTTTCTCATAAAGAAATTTAAATGTAACCACTCATGAGTGGAGGAAAGTAGCAGATTAATAATCATCTTCATATTCAGGAGAAAACAGTACTGTATTCATGAAACACTCTACCTAGTGAGTCAGTGTCTCAGGGATAGGAGGTAAATTGGCCAGCGGGTTGGCAATTACATTTAAACAGGTTTTAATTTTTCTGAGAGAAACCAGAATCTGTAAGTCTACAGACCTCTTCTAAGCAGTGCTAAGCTAAATGTGCTTATACACTTCGACATGCTTCATTCAGAGCGCTGCCAGGCCAGAAAGGTAATACTGAACCCCAGCTCACAAGAAGCGATCTTACTGTCACAGCATTTACATCTGGGAAATTGCAGGGAAATTCTCAGCTTTATTATAATAGAAGCAAGAAAGAGAGATAAAGAAGTCATTGTGGCGGACCTGAATATAGTGTACGCTTGAGCAAGACACTAAAAGTGCTATGTTTAGCTTTATGCTTCTCAGTCATCTTTTCCTTCTGTGTATTTCCTGGGTATTTAAGCTATAGGAGAAAGGATTGCTTTTCTTCTAGTTTTGTCCCACGTGCAGCTGACAGTCTACCTATGCTGTGCAATGGGGGTCAGTCAAGAAAGCCGTGTCACGTTGTGTTCCAGTCCGGGAAAGCTGTCTGAGAATTAGACTGGCAAGTCCTCACTCCCCTTGTGATTTGTTCTTTAATTGTTTCTGTTTCCACTCTTCTGCTTTCACTGATCATAAAGGGTAGCATTGCTAATGAGTGCTGCAGACAGGCCAGGAGCAATGCATCTATGCGTCTCCATTGTTCTTTACTTCTCTTCCTTTTTTGGCAGGCATGGTGACAATCTAAAATTCCAGTGTGGCCACGTCCCGAGAGTTTTATCTGTATCTTTCATATTGGCACTTGTCTATATAAATAAATAAATAAATGTGACTGTGAAATGAAAATAAATTAGAAATTGACATATTCAAATGCTTGACGGTCTTAGAACTCCTGATGGCTGGCTTGAAAGAGCAGGAAAGTTGAGTTTTCAAGTAATGGTGCTGCTGTTCTGTCCTCAAATGTGTTTCATCTTTTACCTGAAACTCAAGTCAGGTTGAACATGTCCACTGGTATCCGCATCCTCACTTCTTCAGGAGTAGGATGTTTGAGTTGGGGTTTGTTGTACTTGGCATGAATCAAGCAATCGGAGGAATCACAGCTGCCTCTCGTGGAGGGAGCTACTACAGAGCCCACACCAGTGGACTGTTGCTCCACTTACCTACAATATTTGAAAATGATGTATTATCTCCACTGCCAACATTTATTCGGCCACCTAATTTTAGAAGGTGACAGTCAGCAACATTAGCTTTTCCTACCTACGCTGAATTCCATTTTAATGGCATCTTCAGAAGAATGTAAACCTTAACCTATGAGCAAAACAGTCTCTCTCTTAGTCTCAGTGTCAGATTACATGTGTTTAAAAAGAAAAAACCCTAAACCAACAACCTTTGGAGTCAGTAGGGGAGATTTTGTGTGTGTGTGTGTCATAAAATTATTCATAGATCTGCAGAGCAGATGTTGACAATTACAAAGAGAACAGAGGCCAGTCTGTGGTCAGCCAGCAAGCTCCATTTCACGTGGGTAGATCAAGGCTCAAGGCAGCAACTATTTCCTGTCAGCACGCTGGGTGTCAGCAATAGCAGTTTTTGTGGGCTATAGCCCAGTTAAATTATACAAAGTCACTTTTGTGAGGCCTTGGTTCTGTCTCTCAGCTGAAAGGAAAATGGCACTAGAAGGCTCAGTGTTCTGTTTCGCGAGATCTGTGTCTATTGATAGAAAACTGAGGGTTAAAACCTTTTTATGGGATTTTGTGTTTCTTTGCTAGATGTTTGCCTTCTCCTTTCAGAAAGCATAGAACAGCTGACCCTTTCATTTACTGCAGTAATTGCCAGTGTGTCGTTTCACATTTTAGTTGTTTTAGCTTCAACCATATTTAAAGAACAATCCCCCCAAATTTTAGTGTCTTTTTATTCAGGAACTTAAATGGTAGCTATTTCCTGCAAATTAAAAATGGTGAATTATTATCCTGTTGACTTCAAAGCAGTTTTCTTGAAAATTCTCATGGTGACCTGGGGCATCTCTGTTGACAATGCTGCTTGGCATGCTGGGATAAGTGAGCATTTCCCAGTAGTTAGAGAATTTTAACTTTAGCTTGCTTTAGCTCAGACGGAATGGGGTTGTTGAAGTAATGATGATGTTGATGCCACGTCCAATAAATTCTCATTTTCCTCTTTGTTGGTAGAGGTGAAGAAATAACAATGCGTTAGTGACGGGAAAATGAGTAAAATCTTCTTCTGCAAATAAATAGTTTTGATCTTCAAGTTCAACATGTACAGGTAGTGATGGAGGAAGCGTCTGTTGCCCTTCTAGAGACCATGGGAAGAGAAGAATGAACAAAAATACAGTTTAGTGGAAGGAGAAGAAACTTTGTGGGCCTGGTTGCTGTTCAGGATCAGAAAGATGGTTTCTAGAACTGGGAACAGAAAAAAATTTCTGGTGTTCTGCCATATTTTAAATTCACTCTTTCATGGCTTTTATAATCAAGCCGTGGCCATGGAATGTGAGCATGTTAATGTCAAGTGCTAATGATTGGGTCTGTCACCCTGCTGTTTTGTACAATAGAGGATGCTACTGAACACAAATAGAGCATTGATAAAATGACAAAAGCAAAGCATAAAAGTATTTCTTAAATGGCTGAAACAGCACCTGTAATAAATAAATGTTTTGTTATTCAGAAACAAGAAATTATTTTCTGTCTGAGTGAGGACAACACGCATTTTGCTGCTGAGTGAGAAAAGGGTCCCTGTGATAAGAATCGACCCTTTTGTGTATGTGACTCAAATCTTAGGTTGCTTGGACTTTTTTCATCAAGTAGGTAATGTGAATAATTTTAGAATAAAGAGGAAGGAAGAAATTACACGCCTCAGTAGCAAGCATGTTTTCTCTAATACTTTAGTTTCAAGTTCTGTATTAAGGATAGGTGAAGTCTAAAGCCTCCTTTTATAGTAGGATACCAGGTGCAAGCAGCTCGACGTAGAACACAATTCAACTTTCTCTTTAGTGCAAATGATGACATAGCTTGAGTCTTAATGGTAAACTGCTGTTGCTGTGGCAGGGCTTGTCCTAATTTGTTCGGAATAAAACGTAAGCGATGCTAATACGTATAATTTTTTAGTATGAAAATGTAGGTGAATGCATCTGCTGTGTGAGTGGAAGTGCTGGAGACCCACATGGCTGCAGCTGGGGGACAGACTGGCGAAGGAGAACCGCGCCGAGGAGTGTGAGCTGCGGCAGTGACATTCTTAGGCCTGTGAGGGCAGCGCGATTGTGTGTTAGTCATGAGGGTTTCCTGTAACTCTGCAGTATAAATATAAAGATATCTGTGCCAGACCACACATTTAGAATGTTACCTGCAAATTAACTGAAAACTGTCCTATGTTTCATGTGGGTATAGACAGCCAAATGTTAGGCCAAGTTGTATAACAAAATACCTGATTCTAAGTGTAAATGTTTGGTGACTATGGAAATTAAGGCAGTATTTAGCTACAAACGTTTTGAAAATGGTAGCTGTTACTTTTTTATTTATATAGCATGTATTATGAGATTACAACATCAGCTGCTTTCTCTAGATCAATTTCTAAGCTGTGCCATACAGAACATGATGTTCCTGAGCAATAGTAACCTGGGGTGTTGGGGACTGGCTTTTGTTTTTCTGCTGAGACCAGGAAGCAGAGCATTGGAGAGCTTAAAAAAAAGGGCAAAGGTTTTTAATCCAGGCTACTGAATTTGTTTAATGGAATACAATTTTTTGACTTGCACTTTACACATGTATATGGGTGTCCCCATTAAGCTGGGATCAGCTTGGTTTGAGTTCTATAATTGTGATTTGGCATCTCACAGTAGTAAACTAAACACCGTATTTTTCCCCTGACATCTCAGAATCTGTTAAAATTGGTAAGTTGACAGTGTTGATACATATGTTTTGCAATACAGATGGTGCATTTACAAGTATTAAAAATCCTGAAGGAAAATGCTTAATAGTTACTTAGCTTCATTTGTGCCAGCCTGGAAGTCTTAAAGATTCTGAAAATAAATGTATTTATATACAATGGTGAGTACTGCAAGAAAATGACTGTTAAGGTGCTAGGACCAAATACAGATTTTCATTATTAGGTTTAAAGTTTGTAGGAAGAGAAAGAGAATTTGGTTTTTGGGGCAGGGGGTGCTTCTGTTTTTCTGAGAAGGGGCTAATATTGTTTATTTGGGACGGGGATATTTTTTGTGGTTTTAATATTGACTCAATGTTGTATATTTGCCGGTCAAGTCAGAAGCTTTCCAAAGTTC
The DNA here is from genome assembly GCA_013398295.1 of Chionis minor. NCBI lineage: Eukaryota > Metazoa > Chordata > Aves > Charadriiformes > Chionidae > Chionis > Chionis minor. The sequence continues at coordinate 465,403 of VZSF01011169.1, forward strand.
TAAGTCAAATTACAAGCTAAACAGTTACCTTATTTTGTGGGAAGTCAGACTGATGTTCCATCTTTGTGACGCTGCAACTTTTTCTTGGTTTTTTGTGTAACTTTTGGTGAACAGCCTGAAGTGCAATCTTTTTTGTTTTCACCTTTTACCAAAAACCAAATTTTACAAGGAAAGAAATTTCTTTCTAAAACCATTACCTATTTCTGCTATTGCTTCACATATTCTGAAGGTTGTTTGAATTTCCATTTGGTATTTGTTTGATATATTTGGTTAATTTTTTTCCTGGTAGCTCTGGTGATTGTAGAAATGCTGCCTGTCACTGACATCAGCAAACCAAAAATGTTTCTTAGTAATATTTTTACAGTCTGTTTATAATGATAAGAACAGGTTTTGGCTTCTACATAACCTACAACTTCTGTCAAACCTCTTTTTAAAGCAAAAAGATGTTGTTTGTACATTGCGTATGTGAAAACTCAACGTCTGCTTCACTGACTACACATAATTATGTGAGAGCAACTGGCAAAGAAAAGTAGCTTTTCTGCCTTCTGTGAAAACAGACCCTTATTCAGGAACAGTTCCCATAATTGTCTTCTAAAACATATTTTCATTACGCCTGCCTGAATTTGAGATACTTTACCAAGGAATTACTCCACTGGTCCTCCAATAAACTATAATAATCATCATCCGAGAGACTCCGAATATTAACAAGAGTGTGCTACATGTAGGTAGTTCTTTGAGAGACTGAGCAATGTAATTTTATCAGAATCTGAGTTTTAAGAGAGTTGTACAGACAAGTCTGAAAGTATAACTGAAGAATATGTAGTCATTATTTTAGCTTCCGGTAGCTCTGAAAGGCGAGAACTACCTCATTAATCTTAGTGCAGAGCTCGGGGGGGGAGGGAGGATGGGGGAATCATTCTAACAATACTTGAAAAAATTCTTCCTTTTCTGCTAAAAGCAAGGTGGTTGTGGCCTTAGCCATAATCCTGAATAGGCTGCGGAGTTGTCTTAACATGCCACGTTGGGCAAATATGCATTTCTACTGGCATGAGATGGTGCTCAACATTTACTCTGATTTCAGTGCTTTTAATTGTCAGAAATTTACAAATAGCAAGAGCTCTGGCTTATACATGTGTCCAGATATAGCCTGTTTATGCAAATCATGTGCCACCTTACAGTTTTTTTACACACACATCAGCTGCTTTAAGTTGGTGTATCTTTTGACCAGAAGTTATCGTTTGTTGCTGTTCCTTCATTTTAAAATATTGCATTTAGGAAAAATGTTTGTTCTTAATGTTTTTGGGCATTGTTACAGAGGCTAGCATGTATTAATTTCAAATGCAGTCTTGATAGATGTGCTTGTATTAGTGTGAAAATTTGATGCAATTATTTTTTTTTTCTTTTTACTTTTAGAAGAGAAAATAGGTAAACGTCACTTTTATACTTTATTTTTGTAATTTATCTCAAGAACTGCTACTTATGCTTTGCTCTTACTCCTTCCTTCTTTAGCAGATTTGAAGCTTCTGAATCTGATCTTTTAAGTGGATATGTGTCAATTTTTATGGAAATTTGTATGTCCACAGCTGCTAGAAAATGAGAGAGTATGTGCCTGTGAAAGATGACAGATTGCCAAATAAGCCTACCAAACTGAGGTCTGGAAAAAATAGGAATTTCCAAGCAGACTAGAAGTTTATCGGAGGAAGAAAGTAAGCCAGTTTGAGTACTTTGCACAGCTGTTTCAACTGAGGTATTTCATCCATGTGATACTATATAATAATTTGATGCCAAAAGTAATACATAAACATTTTTTTATTTTCAATCAGTGGCATACATAAAATTGGTTTCATATGGTAAAAAGCTTCCGCATTTCAAAACCAAATAACCAGAAGTTTGGCTCATCTTGCATGTGCAAAATACTGCAGCTAAGTAACGACGACGTTTTCGGAATCACGCAGTAAACATGAGACTTCTCCGATCATAAATTGGAACAACGGACACTTTTCTGCCGTTCTGACTGCGAGAAGGTTTTTTATTTGCTGATAATGTACATTACAAAAATCTTACTTTGAATTGAAGGGTGATGCTTTTAGATTCTTTTGCAAATTAAATCTCTGTACTAAGTGAAAGTGTGTTTTCTGAAGCATAGGTAAGCAGATCCTGCTTTCATATTACCGTGCCTGTAGGTCCCTAGTTCTTGATTTCCACTACCAGAAATGTGTAAGGAACATTCAGTAACATACGGGATGCTCGTGCTGCAGCGCGCTGGATGTGAGCACTCCAGTTCATGTGTTTGGAGATATCTGATGACAAAGAAGAATGCAGTCACTAGGTAGAAGTGCAACAGATGCCAAACAGCTGTGAATCATCTGTATTCTGTTGTGGAAGAAGTGAGAACCTTTCAGCCTGCAGAAAGATTTGATTTGTTTGTTTGTTTTAGCACCAAACTGCCTGTTTTAACCCTTCCCACTCCTCATTGCATTTGTTTAGCCGGTCATCCTTAGATTAATAAATAATTCTTTCAGCTGCCAGTCCCTCTTTAAGCCCTTCAGATGGTGTCTCATTAGAAGTCAGTAAAAACAAAGTGTCAGTTTTAAAGGAGGATCTGGTTTTGTCCTTGTAATGTCACTTGACATTAAGTGCCTGTAAGTAGCTGACCTTCACACCTACCCGTGTAAACAATTTAAGTAATATGCAGTCGGTTTGCACCTATAATGCTATTGGACTTTTAGTCCTTTAGTGCTCAGAGATCCCCTGCTATTGTTCAGTCCTCTTCATTTTCTTGCCTTGCAGGCCTCTGCTGCCGCTGCCTCTTTTTCTTTAAGCTTTGCAATCCATTTTGTCTGTTGTTTTTCCTCCTCTAGCAAACGATTTCTTTGTATCCCTTGGGATCATCCACTTTTCCTCTGCACCAACCACCCTCCTTGCCAGAATTCTCTGCTCCATTAATAAAGGCATAATTTGGAATACTTAGACAATGAATTGCCTCTTTTCCCTTTGCCTTCGATTGTGTTCCATCAGGAAAGAATAGTTTTAAACCTAAACACTTCTACCTTTCTCTTCAAAGATGAATGCCTTTCCCCCTCTCATCCCAACCGCTTTTTTTTATGCGCTTGCAAGGTCCAGCAATCTTTTTCCGAGCTCAGTGTGTTGTTTCAAATCCAGCTCCCAAGTGCTCTCCGCAGCCGCACGGAGCATTCTTAGGTGCTTGCTGTGAAACCCTCCGAGCGTGTCCCAATTTAACATTGCTTGGCTATGTCCAGCGGGACTGCTGGATGCCAGGAATGGGATAAGAAATGCTGTGCATGTGGTTTTGGTTGTTTTGGGGTGTTTGTGGTTTTTCCGCCCCCCCCAGGGAATCAGTAGAAAAGAAGGGATCAGGAAGCCTACTGAGGGCTGCGGTTTTAAAAGTTGTCCTGAGAGGTACGGGAGGAGAGAATCTGAAACGAGAGAAGGGAGTTCAAGAAAGGTAATTTGTATGTGAAAGACTGAGAGGAGAAGGCAGAATTTAAAACGCTGATTTGTCTACCTTGGAAACAGAAATTGCCAAACCTTTTCCAGTCTCTTGGGGGTTGGTTCGCAGTGGCTTAGTGTGAATTTGGTGAACCATCAAAGGAGTTATATTAGCACTCAGAAATTGGTTGTAATGGTAAAAAAAAATCATTGATCAAAAATGCCAGCTATTGTTGGAAGGAAAAAAAAAAAACCAAACAAACTGTGACTGTTTCTGGACTATCTTCCTGCTCTTGCAAGTCTGACACTAAAAGTGCTGTTCTGTCCTTTGGGAACTGAAGCATGAAGATGCAGTGAGTGTGTTTGGGCATGAGCTTCTTCCATGTTCGGATCAAAGGCACTCGTGTGTGAAAGACTCGCTGACTTGCTGTCACTATGGCACTTTGTGTATGAAGGCAGCTTGGAATTCTGTATATGCAGTGTTACTGATGTTGAACAATGGATTTTTTTTTTTTTTCTTTTTTAATCTGAACCAAAGCTTTGTGAGTTTTGATGGCATTTTTTATGAATGCAAACATATTAAGATGAGATTGTTCAGTGTTTTGCCTACTTTTTTAGTCTTTTCTTCTTTTAAGTGACAAATTAGTGCTGTCATTGCAGAATCAGTCTTTGACTAATATCATGGAATAACTGGGGGTTCTTGTTTGTGTTTTAAAGCATGCATTCTGGTAGCTAGTGTATTTGCACAAGCCAAGGTGACTCTGCAGCTTAGAAGCCCATAGGTTTACGTTTTATTTGACGTTCTTTGCCAACAGGGCTGTTGTAGTAATATGATTGTATTTTGTATGGTAGACATTTTAGGAAGTGCTATCTTGTTGCTTGCTAATTCTTAATTTAAACAAGCGATAGCATCTTTAAGGTAAGCATTTAAAGAGAGATGGGTTTTTTTGCATCTTTTAGATCCTCTACAGGATTGTGTATAAAACAGTTCTTTGTGCATCAAAATGAAAGAAAATGCCTAATGCTACGCAGATGTAACAATTCTGCCAGTTGTTTGAAAGAAGACATTCCACAGTTGAAGGTGGTCATGATATGACAGCAGCTAAAAGTGCCTATTTCCCTGGTGGTATGCAGTAAAATAATCAAAGCATCATTTGGACTTAAGGGGATGAGGTCTTGACAACCTACCAAAAAATGGGGGATTGTCTAAGTAGATGGAGGAAAACAAAGAGTTCTTGAGGTTGTGGTGCAAAAAAGCACATGCTGCACAAGTGATAAATTAGTAAGTGTCCAACAAATTCCACACGTAGCAGAGAACATTAAAAAAAAACCACAAACAACTAATTTTGCTAGAAAAGCCAAGTAGTCCCATCACCTTACAGTGCTACAGAATTCCACTCTACTGTTCCTTTCCACCTGCTATGACAAAACACCATGCTATGTTTTGTGGAAAAAGACCTGTTCCACTTCACTCTGTTGGATGCCACGCTTAACAGAGGTTTTACAAAGTTTTTCGGCGAGAAGTGTATTTATATTTAAGCCAATGCTTTTTTCTCGCAGGGTAGAGGATCTAGTTTTCATTTCAGTCAGTTGTCTGTATTTCCACAGACTCTGGTGCACCCTGATGTCACTCCTGGCGTTCTTACCGCAGACATCATCCTGTGCCCTGAGAGGTTACAACTGTGCTTGTTTCAATTAAAAAAAAAAAAAGGGGGGGGGGGGGGGGGGAAGGAAAATATTATGATTTGTACAGAGCCAAGCTACATTCTGCTGATCGCTTGTAGTCTTTAGAGAACTGTACACAGTTCAGGGTATTTCTGGGTCAGTGATTTTTCTATTTTGGTGGTGGAGGTATATAGACATATGCTCCAGTGCTTTTATATTGTGTTTCCTTCTGTTTCCTTACAAGCCTTTGAGAAAGAAGCTCAGGGATGTTTGGGTAGAAGGCTGGAACTTTCATGTGGAGTCGACGTAGTTGGGGCATTCTAATAATGACTGTTGATAGACAACTCCCTGAAAAGGAAATGAAAATGATGTTTAGAAAACAGCCTGATGTGTATTTCCAGAAGAATAAAGTGAGAGGCGGTGTGTGAAGATGAGGTAACCACAGGCAAATGTGCTTCTCTCTTTTGGTCACTAGGCTCGTGTTTATTGTCTTAAAGCAGGAATGGCAAAATTAGAAAATGTTTATATTTTTCTACCTTCGATGGGGAATTATGGGTGAATTCCAGTTTGTACTGTGCATGTTGTGTCTGGCACTCTGAAGTTTGGTTTAAAAGGTGTCATTTCTAGGCATTTTACTAAAGCAGGGGTTTTTCGTTTTGGTTTTTTTTTTGGTGAGAGCAGTTCTCACAGTATCCTGAGATACCAGTAGTGCTCTTGGCCTCATCTTTCCTCCTGTGATGCACTACAAATTCTTTCCTCCGTTTCTGGCTTTACATTTTATTTTTCTTTAGCTCTTCATTTTATTTTTCTTTAGTTTTCTCATAGAAGACCTTAAAAGGAGGGAGTAACATGCCATCCATTTGTTAACAAGTCTGTTCCCCTTCACATGTGTAATGTTTGAAAGCGTAGAAATTTTAATTTAAATAAAGATTACTTCCAGAAAGAGACCTAAAAATTAGGGAAAATATGACTGGAAGACCTGAAGTTGGGTATATAAAAAGCCCATCAAGTTTTTCAGACATAATAGAAGCAGATAGCAAGACGTGGTGAGAAAGTAGCCACTATAACCGAAGGCTGTCAGTTGCTGGAAGAAATTTTGTTATGGAAGAATAACCTAGGAGGCTATAAAGAAAAAGCAGAACTGAAAGTGTGGCTATAGTAAAAGAAAAACTAAATTTACAATGACTTGATAGTCCCAATCAACATAAAATTTTGGAGGATGTAGTAAGAACCTTTTTTACCAAGAGGAAGTTACACCTTATCATGTAAAATAAGCGTCAGCTGTGTAAATGTGCCCAAAGGAAACCTCTCTCTGCTCCAGGAAAGCTGGCACAGGTAACTTACATTGCTCTAAAAGAATTTGATATGGCCAGCAGATGAAAAATGATAAATAGATTCTGGTTTTTTATTAAAAAAGTAGAAGTATTGGAAAGGTGTAATATCTTGAGTGTAAAAACTTTTATTTCATTTTTATGTTTTACAGTTTCTAAAAATGACAACATATCACTCTGTTATAAGAATGGCATGATTTTATGCCTGGTACTTAAGAGTATCTGTCATATAATAGTCTTGTGAACTGTAATATCAGAAAAGGCTAAATGCTGCTTGAAAGGAAACTAAGTTCAGACCTCTACCAGGTATTACTGAATTACAGCAGAATGGAAACATGACAAAGAACTTGAAACCGAGACTGTTAGGACCACAAAAGCCGTTTAATTAAAAAAAACCCAACAAAACAACCCAGCAAGAAAGCCTAAACCACCTGTCACTGAGTGATGTTAAAATGTGCGGAAGTAAATATTGGGAATTGACGCCAATATGCAAAAAAAAAAAAAAAAAAAAACCAAAAAAAACCCCCCCCCCAAAAAACAAACCCCAAACCAACCAAACAAAAAAAACCCCAAAACCCAAAAACCCCCAACAAAAAACCCCCGTAAAAATGAAGCCAACAAACAAAAAACCACACCAAAAACCTGAGTCCTGTAGGGTTTATATATGTATTTTGTGTTCACAAAAGATGACAAATTAAAATCCATGCAGCCACAGTACTCATTATGTACAGTGGCAAAGCATAGTACAGAAGATGGTTGTGTTTTATATAGTCTCTTCGTCCTGTGAAGAGAATATTAAACAGGAGTAGAACAGAAGAAGACAAAGATTTACCTGCAGCGTTTTCCAGTGAAGGACAAGGCAAAAAGAGGTGGACTTGTGGGTTTCCAGGTTTGGAAACAGAACAGTGGGAGTTCAGCGGGTCAGTTGGAGTGAACTAAGCTGGGCGGTGTGGAAATGAAAACCCAGCAGATGCTTTGGAAATCTATAGGAAAAAGCAGACTGAGCTTCTTACGGTTCAAACTGGCCGAGGCTGTTGGCACCGGCGCTGTCGGCACTGCACCGGCACTGAGCTGCTGGGACCGCGTTCCTGAGCTGCCTGCCTGTGAGTGACACCTACAGAGGCACGTGGCAGAAGCGTGTCCCCTGCTTGTTCACACTTTGTCTATAGGCCCTAATGCTTGGTTGTATTAAAGAGTAATTACATTTGCAAGAGTTAATGCGGCAAGGTCATTAATCATTGGTCAGGGTACCGCTTAGGCATACGGTATCTGTGTATGTGTATTGAGGAGCATTTACAGGGGTGAAACCACTTTGGTTTTCTGTCCAGGCTATGTGTTTCCAGGACACAAAAACTAAACGCTTTTCGGCTCCTTTTTTCTTTGCATAGACTGCAGCCTTACCTTTCTACATATAGGCAACAGTCCTCTTGCTGTCAGACACTGTCCTGTGCCCTTTTTTACAAGTCTTTTTTTCTGAATACATGGCATCTCCTTCTCTTCCTGTTATAATCAGTTTTTCATAAGTCTTATAAACCTGTTTCACTGTTATAAACCTGTTTCTCAGCTGATCTTCCAATTGAACATAATTATAAACCTGTTTCTCAGCTGATCTTCCAATTGAACATAATTATAAACCTGTTTCTCAGCTGATCTTCCAGTTGAACATAATTCTCTTGCTTTCAAAACATTCACTCTTTTGGCCCCGTTTGCAATATTGTTCATCCCTTATCCCATGTGTTGGGTGCTGGTACAACCCTTTCAAATGCTTCTTCTGCTGTTGCTATCCCACCTTGGGAATCTTGAAGACGTTCGAGGAAGTGCAGTATAAATGGTGGATCTATTTGTGTTTGGTGCAACTCGTCACTTCCTGATTGGTAAAATATTGATGCAAAAGAATGCAGAGATTTCACATACGTCCAAGCAGTTATGAACCAAAAGCTTCATGCCATCAGTCAGAACTCTTGGGGCGCTGGCAGAAACTGCTGTGTTACCATACCTACGTCCTTGGCTTCCCAACCCGCCTCCCCTGCGCGTCTGGTTTTGTTCCTTTACATCTCTGAATCAGTTTCCTTGTGTTTTGTGGGTCAGAAAGTAAATGGGCTTTCCTGAGTTCAGAGAGATCCAAGTTTCTTATTACGTGTATAAGATTTGAGACATCTTTAACCTACTTTGAGTAAAGCTTCATTACATTTTTATCCTTTTAGAAAATAGCCTGGAATAGGACATTTTGGCAGAGAGGGCTTTAAACCTAAAGGAATTTGTATCCTTACCTATAAGTATTTGATTGAGTTATTCGTCCTCTGGAATGAAATTCTTCTATGCTGATCATAATTTAAAATATAACCTGAACGAATAATTTGTTAAAATATAACCTTTCTTTTTTTTCTTCAGTTTTTTCAGTTCTTTCATTCAGTAGGGTGAGGGCTGATGCTCTCTGGAGGTGGACTCATACCCTTTAGTAACCCAAGAGAAGAACAGTGGCTACAATTTTATAAATACTCACCATCACCGTGCATCTTTATATACTTGTTCTTTGGCTTTCTTATGTCAGATTCCTGCGTTTTGGTGTCAGAGAAATGTTAGCAAACATGGGCTACATTCCATTGTATGGTTGATTTATATTTCGCATCATGGCCAAAGTAAAGAATGAACTGAAACCAGAATCCAGTGCCATCTAGATTTTGGATGTGGCTCTCAGGTTGGAGATCCATGTTGCTAAAAAAGAAGAAAGAAATCTTGCAATAAATTAAAAACCACACTCTATAATTCACTAGCTATTGTGTGATTATACAGAAGCTGGCCGGGCACTTATAGTGGGAAAAGCCAACAAGAATTTTTCCGTGTGAGATCTTTCCAAATGCTTCCTTCAGCTGCTGCTGTGACAATAAATAAACACAAGACAATGGAAAACAAAGATAAAATGATTGAGCCTAAATTCCTTAATTACAAGATTTACATAACCAGGTAAGTCTTTTCAGAAGAGAAGGATCATTTAAAAATCCTTTACTTCTTGGTAAAAGTGCTGTATAATATGTATAATATAATCAGTTTTGGAAATAATGAAATGTAATCTCTTACTGAGAAATGTATGTGATAAATCTTCAGAAAATAGTGAGTTACTGTACATAGGAAGAGTACAGTCTGTGCTTTCAGGGCATTTCCCAAGATAAATTTACCTCATGAATAAGGCCTTTAGTTGTTAACTGTTGAAGGGAATCTAAAATAGAAGACGCATAGGGTTTTCCAAGTTGAAAACTACATCAGGGAGTTCATTATTATGCATGCACGTAAGATCAGCTTCTCTATGGTTTAGTACTTGCATCAGCATTTTTCATATAGTAATGTTTATTCTTAAATCTGTCAGCTGCATAAACTTAAAAAAAAATCTAAAGTTGTGGTGAATTTTAACACCAGAGGGAAGTGGTTCTTTTTTAGGGTTTTTTTCTTCTGGTAAAGTAAATGATCGGCCTTACTGTGCTAGCTTCTCAGAAAAAAAGAATAAACCCCAGTATATGAACACGGTTATCAGTAGTAAATGTTGGCCACCTTTTTGCCACAGTACTAATGAAGAAACACATTAAGAATTTATTTCTAGTATTGCCATTAAACCAGTTACCGTACAGTATACAGTGAATCGTGTGTGCAAGAATGTTGTTTGAAGATTGTCTATTCTTTTCTGTCCGACAGAAAATAAATACTAGCAGTTGAAAAATGGTTAAGTGGCTCATTTGAGGGGGGAACTAATGACTATATGGCTTTCCTGACTTTGCACAGAAGTGAGTGAATTTAACCATTTCTATTTTTAACAGTATAAAGTAGCTGTTTTTTCACTAGTTTTAGGCTCCAGGAAAAACAGAACAATGCATGTGGTATTCGAGTAAAGTATTTGTTTGTGTAATTGGGGGGAAAAAATAAAAAAGTTTTCAGCTCATTGTAAAATCCCCTATGTCTGGCATAAACTCTTTTTTTTAAAAAAGCATTGTTTTCATTTAAAGCCCGTTATTTTTCTCATCTCACAGCCTTGAATTGTTGATTTATCCTTCTTCTATTCAGCTGCTACTTTTTCAAGTCTATTTTTCTAATAATTACTTGAGTTACAGCCAGTTGAGAGATATTTGGGCTGTTCTCTACCCACTAGTAAATTTGGGTGCTGTATGGATTCACCAATTTTACTTTCACTGTGCAGTTAGCTTAAATGGAATGTGTTTACTCTTGGAAATGGGAACGTAATACTTGGAATCGTAACAAAATGGGAACGTAACACTTGGAATTGTAATACAAAAGTGCCTGATTTAAACCGTCACAGGATTGATCTCCAAAAATAGTGAAAGCTTGATTTAAAAAGGATGCATATTTTTGTCTAATAATTACCTGTTTCTTAGGTTCTTGATGTGGGGGTTTTTTGTGGCTGTTTGAAGGATTTAACTGTCAGTAAAGATCAGTATTGTCAAGTCTGACTCATTGGTTTCCAAGAACATAAAGACAAACAAGAGTTTATCGTGATACCATGCCATTATTTAATGTTTTATGGCGAATGCAGCAGACACATAACCACCAACGAAGACCGTATAAAGGTTTATATGTGCCACTGTCTATTTGGGCAGAAATGTTTGGATTATTTGCTTGTGTTTAGAGTCACTGAACATGAATAGCAGCGTCTTACGTAAAGCAATATAATGTAGTTATTTGCAAAGGTATAAGAACGGGTTGGATGATAGTTGAAGCCTGGAATAATTAAGAGTGTGGAAAGTCACTTCTCTAACATAATGTTAAGCAAGAGTTTATAGAACAAACATCACAACTCTGTCTTTCAAAATGTTACTTCATTCTATGTCTGGTATCTAGAATTTCTGAGAACTTTCGTATTGTCACCGAAGGACTGTATAAACACATCTGTCCTCTGAACCTTAAGCTACACTGTAATGTCATCTCTAAAATCAAAACTGCTTTCAAATACACTTCTGAATACAGCTGAAATAAGAGCACGAAAAATATTGCGGTTTTCATTAGCTTTTCTTAAGCTGGAACTGAGCTCCTTTAAAGACCATTTTAGTAATTAGTTGACTTTGGCAGGTAAGCCAGCAGTCTGACAGCAAGGTCCATTGGTAGAGAATCCTGGGGCGTGCTCTCACACTGCGTATGTCCGTTTCCTGTCCTGAGGGACCGGGAAGCTTTTCTTTAGCAGCATCTGTAGAGGTGAGCTGTAACTGCTTGGGGACTGGCATCGAAGTGTGAGTTTGTCTGTTGCCATTGAAGAATCCCTCACGCACCTCTGTCAGAAAAACCCGCTGTTCGATTTTCCATCTGTATCGTTTTTTCCCTTGTCTATTTTGCTGCCTTTTCTGAAGGCCTTCTGTTTTTATCCTTTAATCTGAGCAACATACTCTACAGTCAGATTTGCATTCTTGATGCTTGCAGTGTCTGGAAAATGGCCAAGAGAGAAGTCCTGCTGCAGTTGCTCTTGAATTTTGAATGAGTCTCAGCTTCCAGATTCATCATTTGCTCAAGCAATAAACTAGTGAGTCTCAGCTTCAAGATTCACCACTTGCTAAAGCAAGAAGCTAGAGCCAACCTAGCCACGGGACAAGCGCTGGCTAACCTAATCCCAACCTTGTTAGCTTCAAAGACACCTGCCACGCATGGGTTTATCAGGCAAGTCTGGTAAAGGAGTCTTTGCAGCTGAATATGCCTCCCATTTGGTTGCTAGCCCAGCAGAGGCTCTGCTGAGTTTCAGGCTTTCCAAGGAAATAAGTGCTCTGTGAAAGACCTCCACGTTGAAGGAAAAGTGTCTAAATTGGGAACAGATTAGATCTTTCATCCTCCCATACCACTCTGCTGGTGGTGTCTGAGAGGGGAGTGTTCTGGTCTTGCATTGCCCTCCCCAGTCTGCCCAAAGGGCAACATTCCTGCAGTTGGTTTTTGTGACATCTTTCAACCAGCGTTCACGATTGCGGCATTTCCAGATTTCTAGTTGCTGCAAAGCAGAGTAGTCTCAGGAAGAACGAAGATTAGGATGACATCTATAGCAAAAGCAAAATCAGGATTAGAATGAAGACTCACACTTTGTTGGCTTGGTTGATTTTATGTGTGGGATTAAAAGTGAGATATGATCAGTCTGAGCTGGGCTAAAGCATTATATAATTGCTAAATTAGCCCAACTATTTACGTAGAGCACCAGTATCCAGCTGGGAATTTGAAGTAAAAAAAATATGTGATCGGTAAGTCCTTTGCTGTTTACAGCTGGATGAAATGCAGCTTTGATGCACAGTTTCTTTTCACGTTATTAAGTAGAGTTGTGTTTGTAGAGAACTATGGAGAGCTGTCCTTATTGTGGAACTCTTCTCAGAAGTGGTGGCTCACAGACAGCAGGTAATATTTGATGTTATCAGAAAGTAAGTGGCTGTTACCTCTGTGTGTACTACAAAGAAAACAGCATTGTCTTGTCTCCGGGTCTTTTTGTATTAGATTTGTTGTAGGTGTAAATGTAAGAAATGTGAGTGTGTAGAAGATTTCTAGTTAATAGCGATACTAGAAGCAATAGACGGAAAACATTACAAACTATCTTTTATTTTTACATAATTCTACGCCAAGTTATGTATGTTCATTTCTGTCCTGTTAGTCTAAACAAAGCAGCAATGACTTTTTTTTTTTTTAACAGAGTATCATTCAGCATAAAGTTGTCTTACAGTGAATACCTATTTCAGATTGAACTCAGTAAAATCTTGGCCTCTGCATTTAAAGGCATGTCACTGTATTTTTAAGCTGTATTTCTTTGACATTTTAGTTTACCTAAGTCCTACTCTCTCTCTCTCTCTCCTTTCTTCATGTTCCCACCCATTTCCTTGCTGGTACAAGGGTTTAACTGACTTCTTAATGAGCCAATTCAGCTCTTTGCAAAGAAAAGAAAAAAAGTTTTCCTGTTTGTTTAATATACTGAACTACTTCATCAAGGTGTGGAGGAGCACCTGTGCTGGCACAATGGAGCGAGGAGGCAGTTGTTAACTTGGATTGGTATCAGGGCTGTGGCCTGAGGTTCCTCAAGAGCTGCAGAGCTTGTCAGGGAACTTGGTGTCACCCAAAAACCCCAACTGCCAGCAGGGCAGCGCGGCATCCTCTCTCGAGCTTCTCTGGTGCCTGTCTGCTCCTGAATGAGCCAATTTAGGTTGCTAGTCAGGTAGGAAATAAAGAGAGAAAAATAAATACTATATTTTTTTGCTTGGTTAGCAAGCTGAACTGACATGCTGAGGGTTCGGATAAACAGCAGGGCTGTAACAAGGGAAACTGGGGAGTATGTGGCCAGGAGGGAAAGAGCAGCAGTGGTGTGCAGTTACGTCTTGCGGAGCTTCATGTTGACGGTGCAGCTACATAATGCAGCAGAGCCGATCTCGTGGCTTACTGCCACCAACAAGATCAGCCAAGCTCCTCCCTCTCTCTTCCCCTCACTTTCTTTTTTTCTCATTTGGTGGTAGCCTTTTTTTGCCAGCTTAGCAGGCTGAATCAGCTCATCATCTAGCTGAAGGAGTGCCAAAAGCGAAGCGAGGGAGGGGATGGGTGTTTGAGGCCAAGAAGGGATGGTGGACATGGGGAATATGGGCCCACCTCTTCCCCTTCCAGCTGCGGATCAGTGCAGTTGAACTCGTGGTGCAGCACTTTCAGTCAAAAGGGAGAGTGGAAACAGCCTGACAGAAGTTACTTATCCAATTTTCACTCCCCTTTGTCTTGATGAGTAATCAAACTTAGCACCTCGTCATTGTCTTAATATGTTGTATTCGTTTCTAATGTCACCAGTCCAGTCACACTTGCCCTCTGACATGGTTTTCAGAAGAACTTAGACTTGCCCCAGAAGTACATCAAAAAAAGAATAAAACAAGTTTGTTCTTACAATTAAGCTTAATCATTGCAGTTTAGATGAAGTATTGTCTATGCACATTCTTTTTAATCGAAAACAATGAAGAAAATTTATTACTTGATTCATAGACTTCTGAATATGACTTATGGAAAGTTCTGCGCTTTTTTTAGCATTGTATTACTGATGTGGGGGTGGAGCAGTTGGGTGAAGGGTAGTCTCAATGTTTGAAGTATTTTCAGATGAAGACTTAAAAGTCGTGTTTATTAAAAAAAAAAAAAAAGTTTAAACTGAGATACATCCTGATTTTTTAAAAAAAGAAAACCTCTGTGTTTCAGCTTCCTGTTTAAAAAGACATTCTGGCAAAGCCGAAAGAGGGATTTAGCTGGGGAGGAGCATTGCTGGTGATGGTAACTTTTCTAACAGGCTGTTTATACAGTAAAGTACCAGACAAAAAATTACGGGCAATTGTGTATGTTTCAGAAGAACGTAGGGGAATAGGTCTTGTATACCCGGTCTTGTATAGACAGTAACTGATAATGCTTTTTAATGTCTTTTTGTAGGTGAAGAAAGCCTGTTATGGTACAAAAATCTCAGTTGAGCTTCTACTTAGATGAGAGATTTTTCTGCAATGCCAGCTGTTTTTCTCTAGCTTCACTTTCATAGTCACTTTTTTATAAAGGTGTTCCAGGAAGATAGGAGCATCTCTTTCATAAAGCAAGAGAAGCAGTACAACATATGCACAGAATCTTCATGATCAGGGCAAATGTGTACTTGCAGTTTTAGCAACAGGAGAACTGAAGGCTTTTTCCACAACTGAGACATTGTATTAGGCAGCTCCGGTCATGTAATAAAGCTTTTTAACAATGGTGTGTGGTGATAGAAGCCCTTTTTCAGACGTAGCTGGGGCAAGTTCAGCTGGCAGTTGTAACTTCTGAGTTTACGGTATTCTTGCGCTGTGAGCCAAACCTACGTGACATTTGTCTCTTGCAAAAGTTCAAAGGGACTATCCAGACAAATGTTTTCCCTTTTTTTCTCTTTCAGTTTGAGGCAATCCTAGCTTGATGTTAGCTGTAGCTAAGAACTTTTCCCATGGGTTTCATTTCTAGTTCTGCTCATCTTTAACTAGCAAGCATAAAGAAAACACCTGTAAAATGACAGATACTGTTGTTAATTGGTAGCAAAGATTGCTGCTGATGCAGAGGAAGTATTTTCTTGCAGGACATATATTGATCATCTCCACGTTACTGAATTTTGCCAGATATCACCTGTAGTCATTTAGGTCATCACTTAGGTCATCCAAGTATATTCTCTTAACGTTAGTTTTAATCTACTGTCTTTATTTCCTACCAGCTCCTAATCCTCGTGCGTATTTGGTGTAGCAGAATTAAACTGCTCTCTGTTAGGGAATCAGTACTTACGCCTGGAAAGTCTGGCAATTACTGTGATTTCTCCCTTAAGAAAATAAATTGCATTTCAGCTTTAGTTTTGTTAGGGAGTGTGGAACGTTACATGTTCAATGTGCTATCCATTAAGGCTAGTATCCCTTGATTAAAACCAAAACCGCGTGCTTTTGAGAAGCTTCTTGGGGAACTTACAGAGCTAATTTGAGGTAAGTGCTTGTAAAAAAAATGAAGATAAGTATTTAATGCAACATAAACTTAGTCTCATCTAACAAAACGGATTTTCAGAAAATGGAAGTTGGGGATCAGACTCTTAATGAACTGAAACGATCCTTGCCATCCCGGTCTATGGAATTTTAATTTGCTTGTTTAGAAAGAAAACGGTGGTTATAGAAGCATACATTTAAAAGCACTTTAAAATCACCGGGGCATCTAAGGAATTTGAGACACCTGTAGGCTTTGAATAATACTAACTGATATCTGTGAAGACTTTATGAAATCCACACAAAAGATAGAATTTTGAGTGGCTTAAACCTTTATTTACAATTCAATAGTGACAAGAAGTTGCTGAAGCCTCTCTCCTCCCTCCAGTCCCTCCCCTTTAACCTCTGAATTACTGAATTGGATGGAAATGTATCAATCAATTAAATGTTGCTTTAAGCTTCAAAGGCTCTAACAGAAGTTAGAGGTGCACATCTAAGTTTCTTAGAGCTTTTCTAACTTTCCTAGAGCTCTTCAAAAATCAAAAGCAAAGTATATTTCTGCTTGTATCCAGGGGAGTACTGAGCCCAGTGTTAAGATAAAAAATAGAGACTGGCTGCAGCAGATGCAGATTTTTCAGATCTTCGTGTGTACGTATATACATACATATGCACCATTTGAGTTACACAACAAAGATATGGAATACCAGTGGGTTTATAAGTAGTGCTAGGAAAATAAGTATTTATGATGTTCTCATTTGGATAGAATAGGGTGAAAGTTAGCAAAAAACGTAGCAGGAAGTTATGCAGCATAAGTGGTGATATGATGATATTAAAGCCCTGATGAGAGAATAATTTCGATTAGCAACTTCTATTGTAGGCATTGCATGTGTCATCTAAAACACTGATTGTTGGTACATAGCCTCTGTCATATTTTTGGGCAGGATGCAAAATAATGCATTTTGCTCTTGTCTATGTGCCGCATGTTTAGAGCAGAAGACAAAACCGAGTATGCGGATGTGTGGTTCTTGTTTACTGTCTTTCCAACAGCATTAAATCCTTCTTCTGATTATGTTGTGCAGTCGGCAGAATATCAGACTTACTGGATGTGTTTATTCCACTACAGAAAGTTCGGGTTGTTCCAGTAAATTTATTTTTCCTTCAATTTTACATATTCCAACTGTTGTTTCTGGGATTGTAGCCGTGTAGGATCGAAAGCCAACATTTTAAGAATCTGGAAGTTTCGCATTCTAATGTCCTTCTTGCCTCTCATTCCCCTAAGAAGGAGGATACCTCTTTGTGGTCTGTTAAGCATTGCAGTTCGTAATGGGACGTAGCTTGACCGGGCTGTTAGCATGAATGCTAGAATGTATGGCTATATTGACTGTCATTGAGCAGTACAGGAAAGTTCTGTCTGGATCTTAAAATAGTGATTCATCTTGTAAAATACCCTCAGAAGTCTTGTTTGACAGTTCATTGATTAAATCCTTCAATATAGGGAATTTGTCCTTGCATACCGTTTCCAGCAAAGCTCTCTTCCTACTGGATTCATATGGTTATTCTGCTATCATCACAGTTTGCAGTACCTCATCCAGTAATCCTATATTAAAAACACTAATAACATCTTGAAAACGCATTACTCTGCTCTACGCATGACATTTTTAATTTGAGCTGGCTCCTTCAGGTTTGTATTGGGTAAGAGAGTGGGGCCAAATCTGGTTTCTATTCAGTAAACTGGGGCAGACGAACCGAATGCTTCCTCGTTTTTCAGGGTTCCCTCTTTAGGAAATTAAAGAGAAAATGAAGGGTGGATTAAGGCAGGACCCATGGCACCAGGCAGGAAACTTGAGGATTCACTGTCTGTGGATCCCAGGGCCAAGGACGTTCCAATGAGAAAACGTGGCAGGCTGCCATCGGTGGCCAAGGGGAGAAGATTGAGGTGCTCTCCCAGGATCGTCACCAAGGGGTCACATCCATTCCTACTGATTAAACTGGATGGAGTAATGCTGACATTTCTGTGACAAGTTTAAAAGGTTGCCAGATGAGAACGGATCATGTTTTCAACTGGTAATGGTTTGTATAGCTGCCTAGATGAACCCAAAATATCTGTGTCTTGGAAAGATAACTGAGCAGAGGAGTGCACTGTTCAGTCTCATTGCATCTGCTCCATGTCATTTGTTTGCTTGAACATGTCCTGAATGGAGACAAAGAGTGGACTTATGCGGGCTCCCCCTTATTATTTCAAATAGTTTATCTGAATTTTCAGGTGGGTGAAGCTGATTATTTGTTGTTGACAGAAGGACTGTGTAGGGAACTTGTCCTAACAAGCAGTAATTGTGTGATTAGGAGAGTTTAATGAAGAAAAGGAATTCTAATTCATTCGTAGTATTTGGTTTGTTGACAGTTAATGTCATTTTCATTGAATGAAATCTATCAGTGACACTTATATTTTCAAGCTATTTGAAAGTGCTGGTATTCTGAAGCTCCATTGTTTGCATCTAAGACCAAAGTTAAAACCTGCATAAGTCAGAAAATATTCTTCCAAAAAAGTGGAAAATGGTATTAATCCCTGTTCCAGTCGTTACTCAAGGTCTGTTTTTTACAGTGTGCTCTGTATTAATGTATTAATACAGATATATAAATGCTGGATGTATTACTCTACTCTGGAATACTTTAAGTTTGAGGGTGATAAGGACTTATTTGGCACTTTTGGTTAGGAGTGGTATTAGGACCAAATGCTGGGTTTCTGCCCTGATATCATGCTTTGTGTTCAGTGTGGATTTGTATCCACAGGTGTGGGGGCAGGGGGGAAATGTCTCTGTGGACATTTTTCTTGGGCGTTATTTTGAAACAAACATCTGAAGTGGTGTATAATTTCCCTAAGGGGTGAGGAGGTTTTTCTATTGAGGTATAGAGAAACAAACATGTTAAATGCCTCAAAATATTGGCAGCGTCTGCTGATGGTAGAGTGTGGGCATAATAGGAGAGTTTTTCCTGAACAGAGGAGCTACGAGATCTTGGCTTTTGAAATGGATAAACTATTCCTATTGGCTTCTTCAGGGGAGATTGATCTTAGTTGCAGCTCTTCCAGTGAAAACTGTGAAGTAGATGCCAGTAGAAGATGAATCAAGAATACGACTTTTTCACCTTAGAAAATAGATTTCTCTAAGCCTAATGTTTCAGCCTGTTTATTAGAAATAAAACTCCAGTGTGATGTCTGCTTTCCATCACTCTGATTATTCTGCTAATGAGAGCCAGCAGTCTCCGTGAGCAGTTTCCACACAAATGTTTTCAGAGGTTTGCAAAGCTCCAGGCGTAGAGATCTGAAGTGTCTGCTCAGAGCAGTATCTGTAAAGAGGCCAGTGCCAAGAGTAGTGCAGGTGGAGAAGATGTTTCGGCACCTTAAATACTGCTCAGCTGCGTTAGTAGAGGTTTCACAGATCTTGCTGAGTAGAGGTTTAGCTCTCTGCTCGCTTTTTGGACTCTCCTTATTTTTCTAAAAATCCCCCACTTTTTTTCTGCCTTTGTTTTGGTTGGTTGTTTGAGTCTTCCTTCTCTTTTCTTTATCAGTAGGACTTTAGAAAGCCAGGTGGTTATAAACTGCACCTTTCTTCTCAGGGACAAGATAGGCTGTCTTGCTAGATATTGAAGTTTCAAGCCAAGCACCACCAAGGGGGGGGGGGAAAGAGAAGTGACTGATGGGGGAAAAGAAAGGCAATTAACTGTAGATATGAATGTCTCAGAAATTCATATACTTTGTAGTATGATTCAAGTCTAGACGTGTATAAGCTCTTTTGCTGAAAAATAATTTGCATTTGGAAAAGGGCATTTTTGAAAGTTCCGTGGTCACTGAATGAAACTTGACAGCACTGATTTGTTTACATTCACTGATACAACAAATATAACTTGTTTTATTCATACACTACTTATTTCTGCTTTGGAGAGAACACTCCCAGAAATCTATTATTTTGGAAGGGAACAATACAAAATAATACTGGTAATCTACCATATTTCTCTCCCCCAAAAAAGTTTCTAAGAGAAAAATTCATATCGCTGATGTTTAAAACTACTAAGATAATTATTCTAGATTTCATAAGGAAAAACCTAAGTTTACTAAAATACAGATGTAACCAATACTGATGTGGTTACTGTTCCAGTATCTTTACAATTGATGCATTTATCGCTGTTTGAGGCCATTCTTCCCATATTCAAAAATGATCTTCTGATCCAGATAATGAAATTATGAATATTTAATTTTCCTCTCTGCCCCCATATGGATATGCATTAGATATAAAATTAAATTAATGAGGCTTTTTGGCCTGGGTCTATTTTTTTGTCAGGCATATAAATTAACTGTCAAAATTGAGCATTTTCATTTTGACAGGAAATTATTTTTCTTATAGTGAAACATAATTTACGATATAAATACACGATGAATCGGGCTTTGTAATGCAGATGACCCAATGGCCCTGTATGCTTTCTGAAGTTTGGAGTTGAATAACGGTTCATAAAAGTTCTCATTTAAAAAAGGGAGGGGAGAAGGGAGAACTGGGGAGAAATTCCCACAGCTCAAAATATTTCTGAAGCTGCCTAACAAAGCAGCTTTAACGCTCTGTATAAAGCTTTCTCTAAGCAACTTGGTGGGTCTGGCATAAGTATCAACTTTGAACAAGATTTTCATTTCTAATCTTTTTTCCTGTCTCAATACTGACTTATGTTCCGAGTTTTCAGATCATGCTTGCCGCAGTGTGACACGGAGAAGCTGCCAAACTCCACAGCCTGCAGTCCTGACTCTGTATTGATTACGGAGGGAAGGCGGACTTCGGACCTGCGTGGAATTGCCTTTGAGCCATTCATGTCCGTGGTTCATAACAGAAGTAAAAGTTTACCTCATTTCTTGAAGTGGTACTCCATTAAAGTAGTCAAAGTCTCTTTGGCCCTATTCTTGTGTCACAAACTTACGTCGTAGGATTTGAAACAGATGGAGGTGAACACAAACGCTGCCAACAGAAAGGATAATTTTGGAACGTGAGGTTTGCGCTTTTGTCATGGCCTTTTTCTGTCATCAGTGTATTCCTGAAGCATCTATTATAAAATTTAAAGAAAAAAACCCAAACACACCTGTCTGACAGGTGGCAGTCCTGCTTCTAAGTGAAAATACTCACTTGTGGGCACTGAACCTTTAGACTTACAAGTCTTGTGGTGTCAGCTTGGAACAAAATTTCAACAATTCTGTCTTGTTGCCGCGGGTGTATTCTTACACAAAGTGCCGTACATCTTTGTTTAGACTGACATTTCTGAAGTCTGTCTGTTTTACTGACGTATCTTCATTGTGTAGTATGGTTATATGCAGAGTAAGGTTATGCTGTGCATAAGATTATGTATCTTTGTGCACGTTTAGTTTAGTAAATGAAGCGATTTCAAGGATAAAATTGAGTTCTCCACTGCAGGAGACTTTTCTTGGGCAACGTTTAAACAGATTGAAGGAACTGTACCCTGCTCCTGTAATATGGTCACATAAGGCAAGTTTTTACAGGGAAACTCTTCAAATAATGAAAATCAAGGTACATCAAAAAATAAGAAGCTTTTGATTGTTTAAAGAGACATTTTTTAGTAACTTCGTGAGTCATGTTTTCTTTAAAGCTGTTCTGACTGTCTGAATTGTACCGGTGGTTATTTCTTCCACTTCATTCTGATTTCTGGCTGAGACTTCATTGACTTATTTCTGCAGTTCGTTTAACTACCTGATTTACTTTGTTTGCCTTCTAAATGAAAAAAGAGGTACCTGCATAAATAAGATTGTGGCTTTTTTGCTTCAGCTGTTGTTGCCTGGGAGCTTTTTACAAAGCATATATGATTAAACATGACTTATTAATGTAAGTCATTAACATAACTCGTAACAGTAACGTTTACTTTCTTAGAAGTGCAAGAGAAGAAGCCATAGGGGCCTTTTTCCCCATCAGGATTTACTATCCATCTTTTCTGTATACCTCTGAAGTCATGTGCAAGTATCAACTCTTGAAAAAAGTTGAAAAAAAGTGGAAGTATTGGAAATGAATTATAAAAACTGTCAGCTTTTCTGCATGTCTTTTTTCAAAGTATTAGATACTGATCACTGGAAAAGCCTAGTTAATCTGCTGAGTGAGATCAAAAGGAAAAACAAGCTTCAGTTTAATTTAGTGTTGCCTGAGATTTATGGATCCTGTGCTGCTCATTTGGCTCATGTCTGTGTTTTAACCTGTAATTCTAGAATTTGGCAGGCTATTTTCTCCATCGAGGTCTGCTTGCTATCTGATGAAACGTAATTTGGTCAGCAATAAAGTGGATGGAGAAAGTACAAGTGCCATTTCCCTTTTTTAGTTTCCTTCCTGTACAAAAATGTTTAAAAAGAAACTCCCAGTAAAGGAAGTGTTAAAAGGAAAAAAGGGATATTTGAAGCCCACCTCAGACTGGGGAGACTCTGAAATGCAGTGTGTGTCCTCTTGGTGGAATTAATGTTCGTAGGGGTTTTTCTTGCCCGTGGAAAGACCACTGGCTCAATCACTTGTGGGTGTGTTTTGAGTTTAAGGCTCTTGTTACAGAAGATCTTCTTCTTGTAGTAAAGGTCTGTGTTCTGGAGCGCAGCATGCTTGGTGCACAGCTGGTCTATATGAAATAATTGACAGCTCTGTAGCCCAATTGTTACGTTACTGTTTCCTGGAAGAGACAGATTGGGTTCACCAGCTTAATCCTCAAACATGTGGTCTATATTCAAATATGAAATGAGGCGTAACTGTGAACAAGCTTTATGTGTGGTTGGATTTATTTTGGTAGATGCCAAGTATGTATTCCATGCAAGTGCATCCCCTGGGTTCTCTTCATAAGTTGCTACTGTGACCCTTTCTATCAGACCAGTATCTCCATTCCTCTGATTAGGAATGTGTTGTGTGCTGGGCTAAACCTTGAGCTTCAAGCAGATTCTGTTGAGAAAATGGAAGAGACAAAAGCTGTTTGACTGTTTTCCGAGTAAGGAAATCTGTTGTTTCTGCCTTCTGTGAATCATAAACTTTCAGAGAAAAAATAAATGTTAATGGCAAGGAATTAACTTTTGATTAATGATTGAAATAATTTTCTCCATGTTCCATGTATCGTATGAAGTCTGCAAAGGATGCTTTTATGAATGTATCAGTAGAGTCTATCAATATTCTAATAGTCTCTACAGCTCAGCAAGGAGTGAGAAAATGTATTAAAATTAGTTTACAAGTATCTATTTGATGCAGGGTGATTTATGATGGATTTAGGAAGCTCATCAATAAAACTCTGTAGATTAAATTAAAACCAAATCCACATGTTTTAGTCTGTAAATGCAGACATTTATAAGATAAATTGGTATATCGTGTTACTTTTATTTTAAGAAGACTTCATGTGAATTAGACCCAACTGTGGTGTTGCGAGATGTGTTGGAACATGTTGAAAGGTATTAGCCTTATGCACAACGTCACCTCCTTGGAGTTGAGTAGATGGGCAGACTTTGGGGTCTTATGAGTTGTTTCTGTTATGGGATGAGCTGCTGAAAACAGCAGGTATTTCTTGTCATAGTCTAGTTTCTTTACCTGTGCAACCCCAGCTGCTAACTAATGACAATACGCTAATTAGAGATTCCAGCAATTGTGCTCAGAGATGTGACTTGAAATCCTGATTTAAAAATTATTTCTACACTTTTTTCTTTAAATGTTCGTTTCTTTGTCATATGTAAAACATTTTATTATGGCTAATATAAACTCAAATTAATTCCAGAGAAATGAAAGTAATTTGTTTGAGGGAGCCAGGGAGCCCGTGCAAAATCTGATTTTTTAAGAATTTTATTTTTTGTGAATAAAGCATGAAGGAAGCAAAGGTAAGCAATTTGTTTGCTCACTGTTTCCAGCCTTGTAGGTTTTCCTACAAGTTCTGCAGCTCTATCTGCAGCTTTTGGCTCCTGCCCGAGGGTCTCGTGCAGGGTGCTTTTATTGCCATCGCCTTCCCCCAGCTCCATCTCTCTCCCTCTCTCCGTAGATTGCGTCCGTTACCTATTCCATCCCGAAACCTGAATGGAGTTTGGTTTTGCTGCACACAGGTCACATACTGTAATTGTCATCCGGAGAGAGATTCCAGCGCCCGCCCCTGCGCAGCGTGGAACGTCTGCATAGGAGGCAGATGGCGTATCTATGGCAAACCTGAATTTTAATCTTCCTTTATCTTTGAATCTTTCTTTCACAGTTTTCTACTTGTGATTATTTTTCTTTTTTTCCCAGAGGACACTGATGTTTTACCTTTTCAAACACAAAAAGAAAAATTTATATTCTGTTTCCTAGGGATGCTCTTTGATCAGAAGAATGCGTTAACAATTTCTTTTTTTTATTTTGAGACAGAGAGAGAGATGCCCAAGGGTGACATAAATCATCTATGAGTTCCAAGAGCCTTTCTTTTAAGTAAAGAATTTTCTCCTTACAGGATTGAAACTTGTGATCTGTCATCAGACTTTGAGTTACTTATTAGAGATTTTAGCCCCATGTTCTGTCTTTTGCTGAATTTAGAGGAACCTATCTACTCTTAAGTGAGGCCTAAATACGTAGTCAAGCTTTTAATTTTTAGGTAAACATTTAAAAACCTCATGGTTTTGCTCACTGATACCAACCACTAACAAAATAACTTCAAATATTTCTGAATATTCAGAAGCGCAGTGTCTTAAGGAGATTCCTTGATTTTACTGGCTTAATGCACGAGCCCTTTTTTAAAAAACTTTTTTCACTGAGTACAAATCAAGGTATATTGGGTCTGGCTGGTGTGGAATTACCTTTCCCCAGGGCAGCCCGTGTAAGCGCTGTGCTTTGGATTTGTAGCTGGGAGGGAATTGATGACACACACTTCCCAGGAAGCAGCTGGACATTGCCTGCTGATGGGAAGTAGAGAATCCGTCTTTTTTTTTTTTTTTTTCTTTTTGTTTCTTCATTAAACCGCCTTTATCTCGACCCACGAGTATTTCACCTTGTTTTCTCCCCCCATCCCAGGAGGGGGAGTGAGAGAGCGGCTGGGTGGGCACCCGGCAGCCCACCACGCAAGGTCTGGACTGCCCTTGTGTTGCAGGGCAATTTATTTTATTTATGAAAAGCAACAACACTGGCAAAGTAACATGCTGTAAAAAGCTCACACTTTGTTCCAACTGTTGAAAATGAATTATGGTGCAGACCCACATAGTAGCGTATAATGCATTTCTGGGTTGCTGCAATTAGTTTAAAGCCACAGGGTTCATTTGCGGCCCAAGGGCTCATTTCGGAGCAGCGTAGCCTGGACTGGGTTGGCTGAAACTGGCTTTGAAACTGTGTGCTCAGGAAGAGCTTCAAATGTAAAGCAGAAAATTTCTTAGTTTTCTAAGAAAAAGTCTTGCTTTCATGTTTTTCTCAAGAGAATGGTTTATTTCAACTGAATAGAAATATTTAGAACATAAAGGATGTTCCTGACAAGATTATAATTTTTAATACGGGACTTTGGATTTTAACTTCTATTGCTATTTTAAGTATTGATTTTTAAAGTCATTGTTGGATCTGCAAAGCAGCTGCAATGCTAAGGATAGCTTATGATTGCAGACGGCTAATGAGAAATTATGTTGAGTTGGAGAATACCAATTACCTTATTATTCTTAGTAAATTAAGAAAAGAAATTATGTCTAGAACCATTTAGAAAGACAAGACTGTTGTGGCAACAGGTGATAAGACTGAAAAAATCAGTGCAACATTAAGATGCTGTCAAAACTCTGCATAGTTTGGTTTTAAGCAAAACGTACATTGACCGAGACCTTTTTTCACAAAGGGAAGAAATGAAATGCATGAAATACGCTTAAAAAGCAAACCTTTGTATCAGTGTTCATCATGGAAAAAGCTTCGTTTGAGATTCTAGAAGTTGCCACCGTGTGAAAATAACATCTGCTAAAACACAGCAGTCTGAGAAGCACAGGTTTCTATGTACCCATTCTTCTTTCAGAGTACTTCTGACTTGTTTAGTACAACAAATTTTGAGATTTATATTTAGTAAACAGATACTGAAGGTAACTTGCCATTTCTATAAAATGTCCTCATTAGGAAAAGCATGTATTTTAGGCAGAAAGCATGGTGGTTTTTAACTTAAGTAAGTTGATTTGAATAGCTATCCTTGTAATCTTTTGTGTAGCTCAAAAGAGAAACTAACCCCTCAATGTACCTATCTTTTTATTTGAAATTAAAATTTGTTAACTAATTCTGTAGCATTATGGTTTCTATTCGTGTACTTCTGCCAAAAATACTTAGGTCATAAATACAGTTTTCTTTGAGCCACGCTGAAGATTTTGTTATCAAAAGCT
The DNA here is from genome assembly GCA_013398295.1 of Chionis minor. Taxonomy (NCBI): domain Eukaryota; kingdom Metazoa; phylum Chordata; class Aves; order Charadriiformes; family Chionidae; genus Chionis; species Chionis minor. The sequence continues at coordinate 491,652 of VZSF01011169.1, forward strand.
ATAATTAGCTTCTTTGAGCAAAAGCAAGGATGAGGTTTGAACCATTTGTCATGGCATTGATCTTAAAAGCTTCCTTTTACTTATTTATTTCAATGCGTTTGAAGAGGTGATAGGTCTCGTGTTGCAGCAGAAATGAGATAATCCAGGTCTGATGGTAGTTGGGCAGCATATGTATTATGTCGTTTTGAGCCCTTTGACTGAAAAGTATTTAAACAGAATGTAAGGACCAGAGCAGCTGGGACAGCAGAGGAAGCGTCAAGTTTTCTCCTTTTTTCTTTTCTTCTTTTTCGCTTTTCTTGAAGACCTTGTTATTTTCCTATCCTTTTCCTTCAAAGGACAGCTGGTTTATTTTGTGTTCCCAAAAGTATAACTGGAAGACACACCCTTCCTTCATTTAATGAAACTTCCAAGCATAAGGAGGAGTACTTGGAGTGTGACATGAAAGGCAAATTGCCGTCCCATGGCAGTGCCCCTGCGGGCTTGCTGGGGGCGCAGGCGCTGCAGAGGAGATGGTGGGATGGGGTGGGGTGGCCAGCGGGGACCCGTGGAATTAGCAGGGCAAACGTGAAGGGAAAGGATATGCAGAAATTTAGCTGGACTGATAGCTTGGAAGCTGGAAACTTTACAACTTGGGAATTGAGAGTAAGCCCAGCTTGTCACGGAAATATCAAAAGTAATATGATGAGGCTCAACAGAACCTGTCCGGTCATCTTTTGGTGGTGACAGAATGGAAGTGTCTGTTACTTTGTTCTCTGCGTGTGAAAGTGGGAGCTTTTTAATTGCAGCTGTGCTTTAAAATAGTTACACATTCTCAAAATCTTACAAGTACGCTCTTGATGTCCAAATGACCTGGTGTTGGACGGGCAGTTTTAGGCCTCACAAACCAGCAGAAATGTATGTTGGCGCATTGGATGGTGATGAGTTTTATCAAAGGAGGGATGAATTAATTTCGCTGACTCATTGGTGTGGTTGGAATCCGTGTGTCCAGGCTTGGCACGGCACTGCGCCTGGACTAACATACCTCCTCCCGCCCCGCCAGCACGTGTTGGCCTGTGAAGCATCTTGCAGATGTGTCAGAAATGTATTATGGCTCAGAAGGTATAAACATTACATGCAGTTATGCACTGGGTGCAGTAATTCTGCTGAAGTCAACGAAGGTAGTCTGTATTTTCACTGATGTAAGTGGAAACAGAAACATCTTCCATTTCACTTAAAACACTGTACAGTCGCTTCATGTCATTTTTTAACTCTACATTTTGCAGATACTGTATATAAACCTGGTTTATGTCTTTTCTAAGTGGCAGCTGGTATAAACATAGTCTCATTGTATAGGATGAAACATGTGAGAAGTTCCCCTTGGAAATGAAGGGAAGAGGTTATTAGAAACAACCTAATTCACATTAAAGTGCTTGAAGTATCACACTTGCCTCAGTGCTAAGAACTTGGCACACCTGGTGCAGGGAAGCGGCTGAAGCACGTGTATGGATTAAAGTAAGCGTAGTTCCCTCGTTTCCTCTGGTACTTCTATTCAAGGGAGGCTTTTCTCAGCCTGGAGGATATTTTCTTTCCTCGCCCTCCATGGCAGTCGTACAGTACAAACAGCAGCAATAACATACAACACTGTATTCTCTTCTTCTTAGAATTAAGTTGTCTCACATTTCAGTGAAGTAGGAAACTGAACTGAAATTTTAACCAAACAGGACGTCTTTTCACGCTCCATGAGCTTTTGAAGAGCTGATGTCTTCTCTTCATTTCATTAGCCAGCTGGAAGACTTACCAGTCGGTATTTTTGCGTATATAGAAATGATGTTGCTGAGTTCAAAGGTCTGAGTCCAGAGAACCGCTGTTGACGTTCCCTCTTTCTTCTTTGGCTGGTACCTCAGTGACCAGTTACTGCACTAACACTGGCTGGATTTCATAGGTCCGGCATTGCTGTCATTTTTCACAGGGTGTTGGTTGAAGTATGCCAGAATAACAAGTCCTGAAGGTATTATACCTCATTAGTTTTATGGTCTTTTGGCAGTATTTGAAGGTTTGGGTTTTTTTCGAAGGGGAAGAACATGTTTATTATCATGAAACCGATGCGTGGCTAAAATGCTTCAGCTGTTTTTGGAAGATCTCAACTTGCAGTTCTTGCGCTGAATTCAAATTGGCAAAGAAGACTTGTTGCTAGTAGAGATGTTGTGAGTAACCTTCACTACATAAATGTAGCTTTTATAGATGAATCGGCGTATTTTTCAGGATCCGTTTTCTCTTTAAAAAGCTGCCTTTCTCTCCTTCCGATCTCCAAAGAATTTTGTTGGGGTAGAATAGCACATGTGCATGTGTGAAAAATTGCTGTTCATAACTGTCTCAATCTAGCTAAATATTTAAACATATGTAGCTTGCCTGTGTATATGCTACTAAAGCAATGGTTTCCTGAATCAGGATTTAACAGATTATTCCTGAGGTTAGGGTGACTTTGGAACTTAGACTCTGTTACTGCAATATGTGGGTCCTTCTAGTTCCATCATTTATTTTTACACAGGATTTCCCTGTGAAGTGGTGCGGTTTTGAAAGGGGCAGAGATTCCTGCTCCCAAAAAGAAGTTATAGTGCTTATGTTGGACATTATTAAACCAAAGATGGGAGTCTAATTCCCAGGGTGTTAGATCTGCCGAGTTTCTAATGCAACGCAGGGAAGGGTGTAGGTGTTTCTGGATTCAGAACAGCCAGAATCGCCTGTGCTGGCCCAGAACAACTCCAGCTGAATTCGATGAGGGACACTGCAGGGCAGGGGTGCCTTCCTTCTAGAAATGTTCTTTTTGGGGATCTTGCACAGGGACTCAGAGCTTCAGGTTTAGAAATCATATATGTTGTTAATTAGAAGCTTAATTTCTCATGGATTTCAGTGGATGTCTCGAGTCAAAACAGAAGTCACAATGTTTTAAGGCAACAGATAAGAAGAATAGTAAGTATTTTATAAGAAAAAGGTATAAGTATTTTTGATATGTTGATTGTACTTAATACCAAGCTAAGTTAGATAAAGTCTTACTGGGAGATCTGATTAATGCTCTTTTTAAAATTTTTTTGTAATGCTGAGATTGTACTTGAGCTTCAAAGTTGTGCTTGTTTGTCACTATAGGTTGCTGGCTGCAGCAAAACTCCTAATGAGCTCACTTTGTAACACTGAACACTCCATCTGTGCAGGCAGAGATATTTGCTGTTCCCTATAGGAGCATCCGAACTGGTGTCTTCCCTTACTATAGAAAAGGTTGGACCAATTTTCATAGTAATTTGCATCAATGATTATTACAAAAAAAATAGAAAGTTTTGCTGAAAGTTCCTCTTGGATTGCTGTTTTGGCTTATTTTATTTTTTACAAGTAGCATGTGCAAAGTTCTTGATATCAATTTCATGGAGTTTTGGGTAAATTATCAAAGATTTTTACCTAAATTTTACAATGTAATGACAGGGAATTGAGATTTATTACATGTTTTTTAAACACAATATTTTTATGCTACATTGTTATTGTGCTTTTGTGTTTTTACACACCTTTTTTTTTCCCGATAGAATTTGTAATTCAGAGATTTGAAACCTTATTTAAATCTTAATCATTTTTAGCAGGATGTGTGTGACAGAAGAAGGTGGTTATGTTGAGTGACCCATGAAACTTTCAAAGATACAGATCTCAAGAGCTGCTTAGTAGATCCTTCCCAGCTGGCGCTGTAACTGTGTTTGGTTCTCCATATAGACAAAAGTGCTGTTCTGTTTTCAAATTTTAAGTTACATTAATTACGATTCTAGCATTTCTTTCCTCCTCAGCTTTTTGACAGCTGAAAAATCAACATTTTATTTTCTGATTCAGTTGGCTTCTTTTAGTTATTAGTATTTTTTCTTTGCTATTATAGCAAGGCGCTTTTTGCTGCCATGTTTCTATGATGCCATTACGATTTACTAATGATATATGCTGAGTGTCAGGTAGTACATGTTTGCTATCCTTTTAGGTGTAAATATTTCTGCAGCACACCATAAGAAAAAGGTGTATTAAAAAAGAATGTAAAAAAAATCTTTTTCATATGTGTAGCAGAATTGACTTCCTCTTAATTCTTTGAACATTTTAGCTACGCTTTGCTTATGATCAGATTCAGGCAGCGTACCGAAGCAGTTTTTTAGATATGATTTTTTATTATGGAAATTGATTTAATCAATGGGATGGCAATTATAATAGGGATACATGAGGCTTAGGCAAATGTTCACCCATTTAAAGGTGTTTATCAGAACTAGTGAATTTAGGTGCCTCGTTCTCTAGGAGCTCCCCTGTATTTAATAGAGACGGCAGCAGAGATCTGAAGTGAGTTGAGTTGCCCCATGGCAGAAATTCTCTGCGGTAGAGAGGACCCATATTGCCTGGGCTGGTTGCTTTATACATCTCTGACTTAGGGTGAGTCCGGGCCCCAATTCTTGCTCTTTGTCGACTTGTATTGTGCTAATCGGAGCATGGGTGCCCTGAAGCTAATTCATACCAGCCTCCACTTGGAAGATGTTAAGCTATTGATTGCCTTCTTTCTTACAGTTGAATTCTTGAGACTTTGAAAATATTTTAACATGCTGGATAGATTGACTGACAGACTGACTGGCTGAATAGTAACTAATTTAAACCAGGGAGAGGGAATGCCAAGTTCAGACAGAGCTTAATGTGGGAAGAAGCGTCGGGAGCGATGCATGCACAGAGCCCGATTTCAGAGATACAGTATGACCTTCAAACTACCCATGCTGTGAGAGCTTTGGTTATAGAGTAAGCAGACACAAATAAAAGGAAATGTTGATCAGATTGTTGGCTGGGAGGCAGTGAAAGGACCTACAAAATCAAATCCCACATATAAACCCATCAGCAAGTTATTAGGGAGGCTGAAACAAGAGAATGCAGATAGGAGGGAAAAGCTTTGTAGTGCTCTCGGCTCTGTTTTTTCTCAGACTTTTACAAATTGATGGGCACTTAATTTTTATTTCTGTGTTTTCTCAGGATTAGTTGAGGTCTCTCCAGTTTTGTCTTCTGCACGGCTGAAAAACAAACTGTGGTAACAGATCACTGGGGTTTGACATGTGTGAGGGCCCTTTCGTTATCAAAAATGTATGTGTGCGTAAAAACTTTAGCGGAGGTACTGGGTTGGTTTTTTTCCCCTCAGTTGCTATGTATCATTATGAGAAAGTGTATTGTGGGTAAAAGATTTGAAACGGTGTGCAGAAGGTTAGTATTAGACCATTTATATAAAACTTTTTTTATATAAAAAAGTTTTGAGAACAGTTCCATTTTTCCCTCTGTGAAATATGCTGCATTACTGTTTCTTGAATCAGCAGTGAAATTTATTTTTTGAAAATAATTAAATAACTGACTTTTATTTTCTATCTTTTCTTTGTTCTCTCATTCACAATTTTTAAAGTGGTACACAATGCAAATCAAACACTCTGGGAGCACTGGAATGCATTTGGTACTTTGATACCCCCCAATGACTCGTGATATGATGGAAGACATAAGGGAGAGATACAGGGTGAAGTTTGCTTTGATTTCCTAAAGAAAACATTCTACTATTGCAGTTGTTAATCAAACAATCAGAATCTGTAGTCTAAGGTCTGACCTAATTTTTCCTCTTTTTGCCTATTCCAAATGTTAAAAGCCTGTAGGGGAAAAAAGTGCACAAAAGAAATACCATTTGTATAGAAATAAATACATCAAGTTTGCATTATATTTAATATTTCTCCTGTGGATCTTTTGTATGTACGTTAGCACACAACTGAACTTTTCAAATTGATAAGTAATCTCCTCACCTGCAATTCTGTGCTTGTTTAGAAGATGCTTGTATTACTTTCATTTAACTGAGGCTCTTATGTCCCCCCGCTTCCAAGTTGCATGTAAGTTTTTTTAACATGAAGATTCATTTGAAAAGGAGAATCAGTGAGCATTAGGATAAATCTAAACTCTCAAAAATACTTCATGTTTCTCTCTCAAAATACCTGCATTTTAAAATTTGCTGAAGTTGAGATTTTCCAGGAGGCGTATGCACATATCAATTGAAGGTTAATTTTAGAAGTTGGTACATGGAAAAGTTCCGTGCGTTGCGCTTTATATGAATTTGTTTTATTCTTTACTGCAAGCAAGTGGCCTGTAATTGTGGACATAGCATCATCCACTTCAAAAGGCAGGACAGTCGTATTTTTTTTGCTGTGCACCATGTAGGGAGATGTAATTGGAGGAGAAATCATCAGGAAGATGGGTAGGAAAGGAAAAGATTAGTAAAATACTCGGCCAACAGCGGCGTGTACTTCCCCAGAGCTGGCACAGTCCGTACTGCCGAAGCAGGAGACGTTCCTCGGAGGTAGCAGTGTGAATCCAAAGAAAGGATTTTCCAGAGCATCACAGGGCTAGCACGATTATCTTCATGCTGTGTATGTTGTTATCTATTAAGTATTATTGAATAAGTTACAAATGTAGCTGATGTTTCTATAGACAGCAGATGAATAATACTTACTTTCAAATAATCTTCTGAACACTACAGATTTTATAACTCTTTAAGAGTAGAATTCTAGCATTGAAAAAAGGACATTTATGTTGTCTTTTGTTTTTCATAGATCTTTGAGATGAAAATTGCTGTGTAAATATATATTTTGTTGTAATAACTTTGAATACTTCAGTTATATTACCTTCATTTGGGTACTGTCTCAAAATCTGAAAGACCTATTCAGTCTTCATGTTGCAAAAATACTAGATGACATGTCTGAAAGTCAAATGGAAAGATCATTTTTAGGTTTATTACATGAGCATTGGTCAGTGTTGCTGCTTAGAAGATTTCTTGTTTGTTCTAATCACAATTTAGTATCTGCTAATGTGACTTTAAGCAGATTGTTTTCTTTCTTTTGTGGTAAAAGCTCAGCATAAAGGGCAAGCCAAGTAGACAGCCTCTTGCTGCAGAATGCTTTGGTTTACTGGATGGAGTAATTCTTCCATTGTAAATACTTGACTCTTTTAATACTGGAAAGTCTCCAAGAATTAGAGACTTGTTAAGGCATGGATGTTACAAAGACCACTTTTAGCAGCTTACAGACAAGAAAAAAAGATGTAAGACATGCTAAAATCATACAGGCTATTCCCTTTGCATGCAGCTATTCTTTTGGTTTCAGCAGTAGGTTAATTCATCGTCATTAGTAGATAAAAGCTCTGAAAAAGACTAGAAGAATGGTGCTTGCTATTGGGTTTTACTAGAAGCATTCAACTACAAAAAAGAGATATTCAGCAGTATACTCAGCTCTCAATTATCCAGCACAATGAGGCTGGCATGGGCTAGCTCACATAAAGCAAAACCACAGCTAATTCAATACATATGTATTAGACGGGAAACCCAAAGTTAATATGTTTACCTTTAGAAAATTTGTAAACAGATTTCCTTTCAGCAGCAGATTTTTTTTTTTTTTTTTTAAAAAGGAGGCCGAGTGCAGGCTGAGAGAAGCTGTCCTTACCCCACCTTCCAGTCTTTGTGGGGCGCTGTTGGAGCCAGAGAGGTCAGGAGAGGCGATGCCATGTCAGCACACACTCGCTCACTCAGCTCAGGTGGTGGCTTCACATCCAACGGTGCAAAGACTTGACACTAACATTTTATATTACATAGGGAACACTATTGGTATAGAATGTTATGGTTTTGGTGTAATGGTCAAAAAGCTATAAGGAGGACTATTCTGTTTTTCTTAAAGTGAATGGCCTGGTGAAAAGCACTAAGAATTTAATAAACTGTGAGGGACAAGGGAGTTTGTTACAGCAGTTCAAACAAATTCCACTTGTTTCTCCCAGCACTACTGCTCTCCCAACTTTCCTCCCATTACTGTCACCTGCTTACATGGGACAACTGCAAGTGTTGGGATGTTGGGAAGTGAGCAGCAGAGATTTGTATGAGAGATTTGTGCATTGTGTCCCTCAGGATTTAGGTACTTGTACTTTAGGTACAATACTAGAAAGTATTGAAATATACCATAAATGTTTTCATGAACATTTTCTTTTCAAGCTGCATTAAATGATAAAACAAAAAGCAAACATGAGTTTTTAATGTAATAGCATTTATGCCTTCGTTAACCTTCTGGGCTTTCAGGAAAACAGCCTGTGTATGAAAATGGACACTTGCAAGTGTTGTTATTTAGCCGATATAACTAAGATTCTAGTAACTTTGAATGCAGAATCTTTCTTTTCTTTTCTTTTTATTTTATTTTAAATATTCCTGGCACTCCGTACGTAATGTAATACTTTGTTAGGTAGGTATTTGATACTATACTGTTGGCTGGCTGCGCCTTTGAACAGGCTTAAAACTTTTTACATATATTTCAAAGAAGTTAACTGTGGATCATCCAGTCACTGTGTAGGTAAGAGTATCAAACAGAAATTATTACTGTACACAGATTTGTGTGAAAGATTGACCAAAGAGAGAGAGAGAATTGTTATAACCCATTTATAACCCTTTTTTTAAAAAAATAGCCATCTTAATTTGAACCTCAGGAAAGTTTTGAAATGTTGGGGGAGGGATTGTACTCAGAGGTGTAAGAGAACATCTCTGCAGTGCAAGTACTTCTGCTTTGCAGTTATATACTGAAAAGGGAACTAGCTGTATTATCTAGTTAGCTGCTACAGAAAATGAACAGTACAGGTCCCTTCAAACGGTGGTAGGAAACACCGGATAGAAAAAACTGATAGAGCAATTGAGAGAGCATCATCTCACTGCTGCTCCCATTGGTGCCGTTCCTGCAGAGAGTCTGCCTTTCCTGCAAACTGGGAAACGTTTCAGCCTTCATTAAGGCTTCAAATCCTGAGGAAATCACGGGGAACTATAGGTCATAATTTTTTCCAGGAGCAGGACTGGAATACTTTCTCGGAGCTGCTGAAGTCTCTCTGCTTTCACTGGCATTAGCAATTCTCAGGACTCTTGAATTCTTTTTGATTAGTTTTGTTCCTAAGCAGGGTATGGGATTGGGAAGGGTTTGAAGTAATGCTGGTTTTGAGTCAAGCCTGCACCAAAATTACTATGTACATATTACCAAAATTACTATGTACATATCAGCCTTTCAGTATGGAGAGTCATGGCATGTTTTATTTCTGAAATGTACTTTTTGCTGTGCCAGATCCCAGCTTTTTTAGAGCAGGGATTTTCAGCTAATTTCGAAGTATGCAATGATTAGGTGATACAGGCAGTTATTTATATAGGCATATGAAAAATAAACCAGTTCAGTGCAATATAAACTAACTGAATGTAATCCATACCAGACTGGGTGTTTAGGTTCCCTAAAGCTTAATAAAGTTTGTTGTAATTCTTTTTTTTTTTTTTTAAATCTTATTTGCCTAATGCTTTTTTGAAGCAGGACAAGGAGTCCATTCTTCTCTCCCCTACCTTCCGTACCTCTTCTGTCATGCGAAGACACACACCTGATTTGGGATGTAAACCTGGTAATCTTTAGTAGTGAGGTCCTGCTACATTCACTGTGGAATCAATACACTAGTATCTTAACATATGATTCTTTGAAACTTGGGAGTGATGTATTTTAGCCCACAGTCTGCCTACAGCTCACAAAATCATTGTGGCCCTCTGCCATGGGATTTTTGTTGGTTGGTTGGTTTGTTTGTTTTCTTTTTCACCTTCTAACGTGTTAATGTACCCTGGGTATTGGAAAGCTTTATTTATCATAACATAGGAGATTGTTTCTGAGCCTTGAGCTATGTCGATATAATTTTCATAAATGCTATAGCATAAGTAGAACTAAATATGTAGTATATTTTGGGGAATTAGCTTGTTGCATTGGAAAGCAGTCTGGGCCCTTGATTAAATATGTTGCTCTTGTGAACTGCCTGGTTTCCTCTCTCTGTTCTGCATGACATAATGTGAGAAGGTTGTTTCACCATCTGCATGTGTTCTTTTGGCACATTGCTGTTAGATTTTGATTTGTCGGTTCAGGAAGTAGAACTTTCCTCAAAGAGTTACTATAAACACATGAATGCCTTTCTCGGTATCGGAACTTAAATTTCGCATGGAATGCTGACATGGTCTGAAGTGAGCATCAGTGGGGACCAGAATTACACGTGCTGTTGACAGCTTTGAAACACAACAAATAAAAGTCACTTTATCAACTCTTTTATATTCTTTAGATTTATTTTCAGAGAATCTCTGTAATAGTTGAATGTAATTCAATAGCCAAACAGTTAGCAAGAACAAACCAGAGTAAATCAGTTTCAATTACTTGCTACATGATCCTTAGAATAAAACCAGATGACAATAAAAGTTTTAAATAATTTAACAAATACGGTGCTGAAATAGCAGCCTGTCTCCATGACCTGGAAACTGATGGAAGATGGATTCCAAACTGGTTATGACAACGCTGTGTTCTTCAGGAATTCTAAATCTGAACAGGTTTATACCTTCCTCTACAAGCTCTGTAGTTAGTTTTTAACAAGTTGGTTTAATTCAACTAGATTATATTTAGGTAATCTTTACAGCATACAGTGTACTGTAATTAACAACAGAAATTATTAAGCATTAATGTTCCAATAAAGCTGTGTGTGAAAGGCTCACAGATCCAAACTGCTTTCCAATATACTGAATTAACTTGTCAAGGAGGACTGAGAACCCATTGAGGTTCCAAGGTGATCGAGGGTATTTGTTGGGCCATGCTGGAGAATGTTTCCAAGAAAACTAAACATAGGAGTTACAGAGCTGCCTCATCATTCAAGTTGTGCTGTTGAGTGATTTTCAGATTAAGGCTAGCATATCCTCTTTGTTTCTCCTGTTCCAGTCCACGCAGTCTGAAAGATTTATGATATTTATGATTTATGATATTTATGATTTATTTAAGATTTTTATCTTATGAAAGATAAATTGTGGCAATCTCACAAATTGAGAAGTTGCGGTTTTGTCATGGAGTCAGCTAATTCGACCATTTTTTAACACCTTGGCAAGTGTGTATGATAGGGGTAAGCAAAAAAGGAAATCCAGAGGTGACTTTCCCATCTGACTAAACCAAGTTAAAATCTAGAATTTCCAAACTGTAGAAAGTTGAGTTGTTGTGGGGTTTTTTTTCTTTCTTGCAGATGAAGTTTCAAAAGCTCTTGAAGGTAGCTTTCAAAAGTTTGGCAGATGCTGCAGTGTGTCAGTACGGTTGTTAGGAGGTTAGTGTTTTCCCTGAGCCAGTTCTCCTCCCATCCCTGTCGGGATTCAGACAGAGGGTGCAGTTTTATATTACAGCTGGACTGATTAACTGTGGGCAATGATCAAAAAGGGAGGTCTTGTTTTCTTCTCCAAAGCTTGTTCCTTCCCCCTCCAGTATGTCAGCAGTATTGCTTGTCTGACCCCACAGTGAACCGATTGAGATAACTACCGCTGCAGAAAACTAAAACAAAAAAAACAAACAAAAAAAAAAGAAAAGAAAATAATCGTTTTCTTACTCATGTTGTGCTGGGATCTAGCTGAGCGTGAGGTCAGGTGAGTGCCAGTGCTGTTACCGCACAGAATCACAGAAAGTTAAGGGTTGGCAGGGACCTCTGGAGATCATCTGGTCCACCCCCCCTGCCAGAGCAGGGTCACCCAGAGCAGGGGGCACAGGATGGCGTCCAGGCGGGTTGGGAATGTCTCCAGAGCGGGAGACTCCACCGCCTCTCTGGGCAGCCTCTTCCAGTGCTCTGCCACCCTCAAAGGAAAGAAGTTCCTCCTCATGTTCAGATGGAACTTCCTATATTCGATTTTATACCCATTGCCCCTTGTCCTACCACTGGGCACCACTGAAAAAAGCCTGGCCCCCTCCCTTTAGGAATTTGTAATCATTTGTAAACATTGAGGAGATCCCCCTCAGCCTTCTCTTCTCTGGACTAAAAAGACCCAACTCCCTCAGCCTTCCCTCGTAAGAGTTAGGAGTGACTGGGATGCAGAGCCCAAGGCAGGAGGAGTGGGAGAGCTCTTAAATTAACACAGATGTACTGTAAATCTAGACTTCGAGCATACAGTTTCCTGTATCAGGTTAAAGATTATTTATGGATTATCTAAACTGCTGCTGAAAAGAATGCTCCTCTCTCTGTGTTGGGTGCCCTGTTTTCATACATCCTCCTTTGTGGTAACACCAGTGTTTTGGGCATTAGTTGGATCAGGGAGCAGATCCAGCAGAAAACTAACAAAAAAAAGAATTTCAGCTTCTCAAATGTTATTTTTAGCGTAGCAAGGCACAAGGTAGCATGAGTTTGTCCATTGTGGCAGCAGCACAAATTTAAATTTACTGAAGTTTATTTTGATGTTGCATTATAAATATTGCTATAGAATGGGCTTTGTGACTGATTTGTTTGCTCTTAGCTGGTGTTACTGTTTCTGGTTCAGAGATTTTCCTGTGGGATAAGACCCTGAAATCATACGTGGCAATCCAGCCACCTCCTCAGCCGCAGTTCTGGCTGTGTGATGCCCCTGAAGTGTCTGTCCTGGGATGGGCAGTGAGCCACTGAGCACTGCTGGATTTGGGAAAGACATCAGTGTACGCAGCGTGTGATGGTCTGCTGTACAATCATCGTTATCTGTGTTAACACAAGTGACAGTTTGAAGGTGGTTTGTTTGTTTTTTTTTTCCTTAGTGTTTCAAATTTGTTCTATTTGGTTTCACTTAGCTATATACGTCAGCGGAACACAGATTATCTAAGATATATGGGATTTATGCTCTTTGCACATGAGCATGACTAATTACAATGAGCTACATCTTTAAGTGCATTTATGTTCTCCGATGAACCTGGCTGAACTATGGAAGCAGCATTCTAGCCTCTCCAAATACATTTCACATATTCCAATAGGCTCAAGGCTTTCTTTTGAAGATTTTCTTTCATTCAGAAATGAGATTCAATGCAATGCATTCTAGCCTAGCTTTTCTTCCTACTGTTGTTTTCTTTTGGGATTACTGTTTGGTCATTGTTCGGTTCAGACCATACTCAATTGCCCTTGTAATTAGTGCGGAGCTAATAACCGTGTACTGACTAATCATGTCTGCTCTGGTTTTCTGGGATTGTTTTGACTCTTTCAGCTCCCACTGACTTTTTTGAGGGAGTTTTTGACATTTAGCGCCCCTGAGGCCAGGGTGTTTCACTTATGAACAAGCTGCTAATGTGTTAAGTCATAGCCATTAAGTGATAGATTTATTCTTACTAAATATGACTGCCTAAAATTTAAGTGCCTATATGGAGATGAGTCACCGTAGGACTGTTTTACGGACAGGGAAAGTCTATCATTCTGTTCCTGGAGTTAGCGTGCAGTGTGTTTCACCCCAAGGTGGATGCCTGTGCTTGGGCAGACGAGTCATGCCGCCAGAAAAGTGGGAGTAGATCGTGTGTTGAATTTTGCTTAGACTTCTACTCGAATTTCCTTGGAGAGTTGGTCTCAGTGAACTCATAGAACTGAGCGTGTAAAATTTGTGCTTTAAATCCCTGTGGAAATTGAAGCTGCCAGACGTAAGAAGAATTTAAGGAGCTCCATCCCAGGCTGAAAGCAAGAGGAACACCTTTAGAATGTAAATGCTTAGATGCACGTGGTAAAATTTATGTTCATGCACTGATGTTTAAAAAAAAAAAATCTAAAAATGCTCTGAAATCATCTGCTCACAAGATCAGCATTTTCATTAATGTTTGAAGACTGGCAGTAATTGCGAGGTTCCTTTCTTCTGCCCGTGTAATCCGGGCTGTGCTCTTTTTTCCCTGTGCAGTTCTTGGAAGCAGGCACAGTCTCCTGTCTTAACTTTGCATATTCTGTTTGACAAGTTCAGTCTCATGTTTGGCCAGATACTTCATCTTGTAATAAAAGAAAGACCCAGTTTACCTTCCGTAATCCAGATTCTGGTTTATTTCATAGTTGTGTTTACAACAAGTTTGTTTAAAGCTGCAAAGAACCATTTGTATAGTTCTTGGTTGTCACTAGTCAAGAGGAGGAAATTAATAGCCACTCCCTTTTCAGTCCCTAAAGCATTTTCTTCACAGCAGCCTTTTAAGGTTGGTACCACTGGGTAGCAAATCCATAGTGTCTGGTAATGTTTAAAATAAATTGCATCTTACTTGTCCAAGCTTGATGAAGATTTAAGTGGTTTTGGCGGAAATAAAAGATCAATGAAAGTTGTTCCTTCTTATTGTATATATAAGGACTATAAAATGGAAAATCAGTGCACAACAATTTAAGATTCTGCTCAATTAATTCACTTCAATAATAACATCGCCATTATTAATAGGCATGTCATTTCCAGTGTACCTCTCTAAATTTGAAATAAAGTTGGAAGTAGTCCGCATGTATTGCAATTTATGACAACAGAGAAGGTTGTGGAATATGAAGCAGGAAGTAGGTTAATCTGTTGGGCTGTGACACCTCAAAGGTGCTGTTATACACCATGTTTTAAACGCTAAGTACGTGATAATTTTAAGCACTTGCATTTCTTGGTGCTTAAAATTGCTGAAAGTTAAGTATAGGCAGGATTTCAGGTGAATGCGTAAGGTCTACTTTGTTCCTCAACAGATGCTGGTTTTGACATTCTGTTAATTAAAACTGGCTTTTTTTCACCTTTTTTCTAGGTGTTTACCTCCCATGGGCCAACTGTGATTATGCCAACCTGGTTCTGTTCTCGAGAATGGTTTTTTCACGTGGGAAAATTTGATGAGGGTGGAAAGGTGAGTGCTACGGCTGATGCGGACGATGTGTAGTCCAGGAACTTTCTCTTTGTCTAACAGCCTCTGAAAGTCCTAAACCTGTCGTTAAGAAACACTAGGGAAAGGTGTATAGATAAAAACTGAGGTCTAAAAAAATCTAGGTCATCACGTATACCTTTTTTTTAAAAAACCCCACAAAACAGTCATTAAGCAAGTACAGTTGTTTTGGGGTCACTCTGGTGATCGGAGGAGGTAACTGAGATGGGCATTGTAGATAAATCTAACACATTTGTTTGGTACGTCAACATAACTGGAAAAATGAAAGAAGGGTTCAGATATTCAAGCTCCCTGAAGCGGACACAGCAGATCTGAAAGCTAAACAAAAGTCAGCTCATAGTTTCATTATGAACCATCTCTGAAAGGTAAGGTAGATTTGGTGAAAGAGACTGGAAGGGAAGAAAGGTACAGGAGAGCAAAGAGATGGTAATACGTTCTCCTGAAGGGAAAGATTTACATCCCTGAGATGAAGAAAGAAGGGAGGAGGGGAGGTCACAAAGTGCCATAAAACTACTATCATTAAATCTCATTTATCCACTCATCTCATATCCAGTTGTCAATCTTCGTTCTCAGCCTTGTCCTTGGAAGATGTTAGGTAGCTTTTTCTCCAGGGTCAGGACTGAGAGGTTACAAATTAAACGACTGTTATCTGAAGTGTTCCTCCCCTGACAGTTAGGTGTTCTTTTTCTTTATAGATTTCCTCTATGAGATCAGTTTGGTTGCTTTAGGCTCATCAGCATGTTTATGGAATAAAATCCAGGGATGAGTGTTGGAGGTTTTTATCGTGGTAGGAGTAGAACTACGTTGCTAAATAGATCTAATTCAGACACATTTGGATCCATTCTCTGTGTGTTGGACCTGAGGGGTTTCGCTTGCAGTGGTTTTGGTGAGATTTTAGGGCTAGAATGGGTAGTTCTGAGTTTTTCTTGGAAAGCCTTAGTTTAATAGAACTCTAAAAGAAATCTGCTAAGACTATTTTCTATTTTATTATTTAAACTACAGCGGATTATGATTATTATTCTTTTTATAGCCTCTCAACAGAGCCCTCCAATGCCATGCAATGTGTATACATACATATAGACATACACAGCGTATATGTTTGTGTGAGGATATACAAATATTATTCTTTTGGCTGCCAAAAAAATTAGGTAACAGAGAACAGAATTGTTCAGAGTGGTGAAAAGATTTGCCCTTAATTACATGGTGGGTGAGTGGAAGAGCTGGGAATGGTGCCTGGCTGCCAATACAATATACATTCGCTGACCCATGCTCTTTATTTCTTTTTTATTATTATTCCTTATCATTGTGTTTTCATTCTTTGAAGAACGTTTGACCTAACTTCTTGAGTATTGTTAGTAAGCTCAAAAAAGAAAGCAAGCTAAATCATAACAACAATAGAACAGCAAGCCTAATGATAAAGTTCAAGAGGTTAAGTTAAACAGACTATTGTTCTGTGCTTTTTTGCTTTTAGTTTGGGGTTTTTTCTCTTTGTTCTGTTTTTTTGGGGTTTTTTGTTTTGTTTTGCTTGTTTAGGGTCTATGCCACTATGCCATTCAGATGTAATGCACTGACAATCTTAATCCTAATGATTTTTCAGCCACAATGCATGATATGTCCTTCTAGTTTTAAAAATTATCAGTGATAAGTTAAACTTTTTGTTTGTCCCTATTGTGAAGTGTCTAACATGTCAAAACTCAAACTCTGGCTGATTCAGAGGACCTTCGAAAAAACACCCTATGAACAAGGGTGACGACAGATCTGAGCAAAGCAATGAACGTAAGGAATGAAGTCAAACCCTTTGTCCTATGTGAGTTTAGAGCACACAAAATCAAGTCCTAAATCTTTTAGCACTTAGCACTGTAGAGTATTTCACATTGATCTAACTCGTTCGTTCTCATTCTAAAAGAATTCCTTTGAGGCAGAGAAATTTTTATTCCGCATACCAGTAGCGCTGTTACAAACTAGTACCAAGTACTCTAAAGGATCTTGTCCACCTGTGTGTGTTCTGACCTGACCCATGATCTGACTATGTTAATTTGCTCACTTCCATCTCCCTTTTTGGGATAGTATTTAACAGTGCGACCTGGAAGTGTCATATTGCTGCAAGTAAACACAGAAGTAAGCCAAGAATTCTCCACATTTCAGCCTTCTCCAATTTGATAAACTGTTTCCATGCCAAAAAGCTGCATTTCTCATTTGGAATTAAATCCAAACACCTGTTCTTCATATTTCAGTGCTTAGAACAAATGGAAGATAATTCTTCCATGGAGGAAATTGTGATTTGATGTTTATGTTAATAGTATGGGTGGACTGATAGAATATAAATATATAAGCTATGATGTAATCCTTTTTTTTATTAGGGGTAGGTATGCATGTGTGTATGTATCTCTCTGTCCATCCTGGCTTTATGTGAAACAGATTTTTAAAAAAATATTTGCAAAATTATTTTAGAAATAAATATTTCTTTCTGGTCAAGATCTGCAGTTGTTGGAGATGTATTCCTTTTATGTAATCACTGTGGCAAGTGTCCAAGCAAAATCCTAAATAGCGTCTTCAGAAATGGTGGCTAAGAACCTGACAGGTTTGCTTTGTGCTCTAATTAACTGAAATGGTAGAGGTGTTCTTTATGGAACCTCTGATAAATCATAATTAAAGCAGAAGTACTTAAAAGTAGTTGACTTTAGCAAGCTTTAATGTGCTGAGACTAAGGTAATACAATACAAATGGTCACATGCCTATAAAGTAATATTTTAAAGTATCCACTGCTAGGAGAGTCACGTGAACCATACTTCTGACTTAATTTTTAAGGAAACTAAAGGGAAATAATCTTCCCATTACCCAATGGATTCACATGAAGAGTGCAGTACTTCCTTGCTGAAAGAAGTAGCGCAGGACTTTTCTAAAACTTTCAGAACTCACACTTGAAAACTAGTGTGTGACATTATCCATGTCACTGGTTTTGCTCCTATACTTTTTGGTGCCTTCTGACAGCTAGCATCATGGTTTAAAAGTCATAGTTGTGTCCAAAAGCATCACAAACCATTATGCTGAGGAAGAAATGTACCTGGTCTTGTATAATAAGAGACACAGATTTCAAAGCTATATCGTGTTAAAGTAGGGAACTTAAAAAGCCACCTGCAGTGGTCGATGTGGTGCCTGTTATTAGCTAAGCAAAGTTACTGCTTTGTGTGTTTGGCAGCACGCTTCGATTTGCATACAAACCCCACATTTTTGCAATTGTATCTGACTGACCTTGTGTACTTCTACCAAAATGTATTCTTCAGGTGGACAACAGGTTTTGTTTGCTGTTAATGTCCATATGGGGAGGACTGGGAAGGCACCTTATTTCTCTCTTTTGCCATGATGTCCTTTTGTTCTAGTCACTTGTGTGTAATGGCCCTAAACTGAAACAACTGGCTCGTTGCTTTAGGTAAATGCTCCAAGGAATCTGGAGTACGATAAGAACTGTTTAAATGAGCATTGCTAACCTGCAGACTCTACTCCATGCAAATGTGGCATATTGTATAGCCTTGCCTTTACTCAAGCAGTATTCTTGACATCACAACTGTAATATACCACGCTTGTTTCTTTCTCTAGAGCTTTACTACAACTTGCTCCCAAATTTCCTGTCACCTCTGTATTTAACCTTCCTTTTTAAGTGTATGAAAACTAAAAATGGACTGACAGCCTTAAAGTTCTAAACTAATCTCAAAGTGTAAATAGGGAGAAGTTATCCTTAATGAGTCCCAGATGAAATAGCGTATTGTAAGCCACTGGCCCTCCTGAATACAAACTGTGGCTATAACAAGGTGTCTGGAGCTCAGTTTCGATCTATTTTTGTGATAAAAGGTCACAAAAAACACGAATTGAAGAGGTGTCAAAATATCCTTTGGTGCACGGGAGACTGTAGCACATGCTGCAAAGCTCTGAGATAACTTTGTAGGCTATTAGGTACTAACTAATGCATTTTTTTCATTTTTTCTCTGCCAGAGCACACAAATGTTGTTCTCTCCAGAAAGGCAGGCAGGAAATGCCTGAAAGGTAAAAGGCTAAGTAGGAATTTGGTATTTTGGAACACGAATTAAAATATGGTCAGTCTGTCAAATAACCTATCAAGTTGTTCTGGGGGAAAATCTGGATAAAACACAGGCATTAGTGTTTTTGGTTTGGTGTAGTTAAGGCTGAACACAGATCAGTATTTGCTATAAAAAGGAAGGAAAAAGTGATGGAGCCAATGTTTAAATATACTTTATAAGCTAGTTGAAAATCCAGCCCATACCCCATGTCTAATGAGATTTTTTGCTAGTCTGTTATTAGATATCATTTATAATTTACCACCTCCCTTGCATTCGACTTCCCCATCATTTTTGGTTAACTCAGTTTCTCAATACACTGGGGTGAAAACAATCTTTTGGTGTTTCCTCTAACCTGGTATTTCCCAAACAAAGAAGTAAATATTACAGGCTTCAGGTCTTACAATCGAGGCAAAATGATGTAGACATGATTTGGATGGGAGCCAAAAAATGAAGTGAGAGATCTGTAGAAAGAGACTTAAGAATATCTTGGATAATCCTGAAGAGAAGCTATTAATAGCTATTTAGTATGGATTTAGCTTGTGGTTAGTCTGCTTGCGTGCCTCTCATGACTATCCTAAAGGAAGTTAAACTAAGGAGTATTTTCAATTAACGATAATTTCTCCTTGAAATAAGTAATTTCAGTGAGAAGTTGTTCATTACAAAAGAAATATACAATTGACTTTTAATACAAAACTTGTCTTTCGGGAAAGACAAAGGATGGATAATTCTTGATAAATTACTTTAGTTGCTAATTTTTCTCACCTTTACATTTGAATTGAAGAAGAGCTGCAATTTCTTATTTAGTTTTAGCTTCCAGCAGCGTAGTAGCTGTTCCCCATTAGCAGTACACTTTGAACAGCCTTTGTTGCTGAGTAAGAGAGTTTAATGCCTGGCAGAACAGCATTTGTTTCCGAGGCAGGAATGCTTCCTTTAAAATAGGGTGTCTTTTGTGTTCACCTCTGTGCCACCAACCCCTCTGTAGGTTATTGCTGCAAGTCCATGATTTAGCTGAAGACTTTGAGGAAAGGCTGTTGGGAAGCTGATGGAATACCTATTTAAAAAAAAAAAAAAAAATTAAAAAATTGATTTTTTTACTCCACATCTCTGCTTTGTTGCTAAATGACTCTGAGTTTAGCTTTTTTTTTTCGTGTTTACTCTTAGGTGTTGTAAAACATACACCATTTGATCTGCTTTTTATGCAACTGTAGTGTAATATTAATACTGAAAGGTTTTTCTTTTTTAATGAATGTTCTAAAATGTGCAGCATGAAATGAATTAGTTTGTAAAACAGCAAAGAAACAAATTCTTTCCAAAGTCCTGTAAAGAAACAGGTTAGTATGGAATCAAAACTTACCTCCTTTTTGGTTCATTCTTTCCTTCCAGCAATGTTAGGCTCCTCTCAGGAATGAAAGCAATTTGGCTTCTTCTGTCCAACAGTTACCATGATGCTGCTGTGTGGTTTGCAGAAATTGTACCAAGTTGTAGCCCAATTTTTCTTCGTGCCTCTGATCAAGAGAAAGGTCTAAGCTTTCCCAAACTTGAAAGTGTTTTTCACATGTGAAGTGAATAGATTACTTTCCTTGTCTTGTTTGTCATCGCTTTTTGTTATAAACGCATTATTTGTGAAATATAAACCATTTGGTGTTAGGTTTCCCATTTTCACTAGTTAGGCTGCTCTGCATCGGCTGAATCTCGCAAGGAGGGTTTTGCTCAGAAGGATCTGCCACCTCTACTAGAGTGCCCGTCAGCTGGAAGAGGGCAGGGGAAGAGTCCATGGCAAAGATGATTGAGAGAATGGAGGGAAGGGAGATGGATGAGGAAGTTGGGACAGATCGATTCTGTGTCAGAATCAATCTCCTGTATCAGATATAGCAGTAAAAGGCAGCGATTAAGTATTGTGTTTATGCCTGTACAGCCTAATAGTAAGTTCTGCCCAGGTAACCAAAAATAAGACTTATGTCAGCCTGAAGTTCTGCAGTGGGTCCTGTTGGTCATCCTAGGGCTACACCGTGATCGCTCACCAGCATTGCATAGGGGCCACACCTTTCTTAAAAGTCCTCCAAAAACTGCTGATCAGTGTCTTCATCCCTACTGATGCTCCTCACCATTACCGATGGTGGAGCTGCAAAAACTGTAGCCAGAATTGCTTGTTGTAGCGGTAGGTGGCTAGTGGCAGTGTAGCGGTTCCGTGCCGAATACATGTGTTGGGGACACTGTAGTTGGAGTACTGCTCCATGCACTGTGTCTGCTAGGAGTCACAGAATAGTTTGCGTTGGAAGGGACCTTTAAAGGTCACCTAATCCAACCCCCCTGCAATGAGCAGGGACATCTGCAAGTGAGAAACAGAGAGCAATGAGAGGATGACAAGAGAAGAATCACAGAATGTTTAGTTTGGTCCCTGAGCAAGGAACTACTTTAGTTCAAGTCAGGTTGTGCTTGACATCCCATTGTGTGTCCAAAATCAGCGCCCTCGGCTGTAGAGCCAACCATCAGCACAGCAACGATACCTGCCCAAAATACTGGGTAAACACAAAGAAATCCTTCACCTGTTCGGTAGCAACATCTTACAGTGAACGAGGATTTTGCGTATGGCTGGTGTGTGCCCGGTGGAACCAAGCAGGTGGGGGCTCTGGATTTCCCTGGGAGTTGTCGTCAGGAGCTGAGGAGCACAGCCGTGCGTGAGGCAGGCCGGTGAGTTTATCCCTTAGCACAGCAGAGCACATGGGGCTGGGCTTTACCTGTAATGTGGAAAATTCTCTAAGTAGTCCAGTAACATGGAAACTCTGCCATTTAATTGTAGTTACTAATGCTGAAAACTATTTATGTGGCAGCCTATTGCTGAAATGCTGGATTGTTAATTGATACTTTTAGCTGTGGGTGTTCATTCTCTAAAAATATGTTAAAATGGCCTTTAGTGGTTAAGCAGCTTTTTCTTTGAAAGTGGTGTTGTTTGACAAAGATTCCTGGTGTTTAAAATGTCATCTGGATTCAATAATATCTCTCAATTGGGAAGAAAGTCTTGTATTGCAACAAACATACGCGCTCAAGAGCCGTAGGAAGTCCCATCCCTGCAGGATCTATAACACGGTCCACATCTCCCCTTCCCTGAGAAACGCTCGGCAGCGCTGCTCCTTTGGAATGCGAGAGGCCACTGCTGAGCAACACCAGGCACCTGCTCCTTCATTTCCAAGTATTTATTCCAGTTAAAGTAGAGCAAAAGAGCGCTCTAGAACCAAACAGCCTTTTGAAAGATCCTTTTACTTTTTTTAACTCTCTTTTTTTAATATACATATTAATGGTTATCTTGATTAACGGAAATGCCTGTCCAAAAGAAAATGAATTGCAGATACGTGTGTGATGCAATCATATATCAAAATACGACTACTGCAGTAGGCTTAACACGTGCTACCAAATTTGTGCCCTGCCTGATGCAGCCTAGCCTGTGACTGGAAAAGAGGAAGCAGCTTTGAACACTGCTGCAGACTCTCAGGATTTCCATTAAAGTCCAGAATAAGAAAAAGATAGAAAGGGCTACAAGAGAAATGGAAAGAATGTGAGTTTGTGTTTTTCTTATATTCTTGATGACTGTGGTTGCTGTCTGCCACTCCAGCTTCCCCCAGGTTTCTTTCGGGGCTTTCAAAGTAGGTTCACGTAAAGCACAAATTGTATTAAGTTCTCTGAAAGTTTTCTTCCACACTGCGGCTCCTAAGCTAGATGTCAGATACCTACAAAGGCCAACGATAGCTCCAGGTAAGCTGCCCTGAGCAAGCAAGCCGAGCGGAATCCGTTTGAGTCTGGGAGCGTGGCCCAATTCAGTGTCTTAAATCAATTACTCTATAGTGACGTCTGGAGCTGCGAAGTACAGAGCTTGATTTGGTTCTGATTTCTCCCAAGATACATATGTTCAGTTGGGTGTTTTGGATTTGTTTTCCAGGGTTCAAAGCTTTTTTTTGGTCCCATTTCTCCACTCCCCACCTCCCCAGCTGCTCAGTCCAGACCGTGTCTGACATGAACACCCAGTGTGGTGGGTATGAGAAACAGGCGCTGAACTGGATTGCTCTTGTAACTAGGCGGCCAGAAGAAACCACAGAGGGATTTTGTGTCCAGCACTTTAATTAGAGAATCTCCTTTTCTTAATTATGGAAGAAACTCAGAAGCTGTGGTAATGGGGAAAACATTCAGTTTTAAACTTGTGCTTATATTAATTTTTCTGTATTGAAATAGAATACCTAAAGTTGAGGTTTAAGCCCATGTTGTTCATGTATGTGATACTGCCTACAGAAAGAAATGTGTTTCAGTATCTTTCTCTTCTTTTACTTTTCCTCCTCAACGATGTCACGTTAGCGTTCAGCTTTTTCTGGATGCTACACTTAAATATTTTATTTGGCCCACTTGGTTTTATAGATCGAGATTTTTAGCCTGATAAAACCATGTTACCTTTTAAACACTGGGTTGGAGGAAAGAAAAACCTGTATTTAAACACAGAAAAATTGAATGTTCTAGCCATATTTTAAGAACTTGCACCGTTGCAGAATGTAAATAGATGCTTCTTTTTTACCTCCAGTATAGGGCTGTCTTTAAAGGTGGCTTTATGCTTCGTATGTTATGATGTGTAATTGAACACTGTGTGCCATAAGATTGCCCTTCTGACACTTTGTCTCTGGCATGAAGGTACTCTGATTTTTAGTTGAGAAATGTTGCATATAAAATCTGTAATATGTCCTAGAGCCTGAGAGATCCACAATTCCAGGAAACTTTTTTTTCTTGCGGTGTTTCAGCAGTATTGCTTGCAATCCCCTTAGGAAAAATGTACCATGAAATAAGTTGCAAGGAAAAAAAAAAAGTTTTGTTTTCAAGTGTTGCCTCATTCTGAGGTTGCTTTTAATAAGGTGTCTTATTCTGGGGCCTGATTGACCTTTCCTAAGTGGAGACCAGTATACGTATTTGGCAACCAAAGGAAGAACGATAATTCCAGTAAAATGAAAAAACAGTCTTCTGAAGTTGCTGCTCCCTTTCAGTAAAGCTATTTGCTTACCTGGCACTTCAGGCTGCCTGAACTGTTGAGCAGCTGGGTTTCTCTCTTCTGGGACTAACCTGTACCAAGCTTTATATCCCGGTCAAAATAAGATGATGTATATTTTTCCACCTCTGTCCTTGTGGTCAGCTGTGCTTCATTTTTAAATGGCGCTGCTTGCTTTTTTTTTAATAGCTTTATCTTTTCTACAGGTATGTTTATTTGGTGACCCATTAGATAACTTCATGGAGACATACAGAAATAATATGATGTTAAACCTTATTCATTTGGCAGAAAAATAAAATATGTCTTCGGATGTAACTATGAATACTGGTCACTTCCTGGTCTTAAATAACTGCTTCTCCTCCAGGGTGTTCCAGAAGATTTGTTGTTTTTTTACAAACATATCCAGAAGGGCGGTGGAGTCTTCCGAGTAAACCATTGCCTCCTGTTGTACCGTTACCATCCACAGGCTGCAACTCATTCCGTCCTAGAGTAAGTTGCATTTCTTGATAGAACTGAAAATTAGCTTCATCTTAGATGATTAAGCAAAGATGCTTTATCTCTTCAAGATGTCACACAGCAAAATAATTACCCGGTTCTGGGTATATATATTCAATAACGAATTGAAATCTTTGGTTTGGAACCGTTGCCCAGAGGCGCTGGGTGTACCTGTGCTAACGATCCAGTGCGGCAGGGATGGGCTGGGGGCATGTGAGCGTTTGACAAACACTCTGAGAAATCATTTTGTCTCTTCTACTGTGTTTGAAAGAATTTCCCAATAGGTGCTGTCAGAGCAAGGAAGCGTTTGGGGGACTGCGGTACAGCAGAACTGTTTTCCCAGCTTCCAGTTACCATCCCTTCAGCTGAGACTGTGACTGCTGACGGGGGATCTCGTAATCTGCTTGAATAATCTCTCTGGTTATTTAAAGCTTCTGAGTTTCTTACCCTCAAAGCAGACTGAGTGCTTTGTATGATTGTGCATCATCTGCTGAACGTGGCAAAAGCGAGCAGGAACTTCTTCAATACTTTGAACACGATTGCAAGACCATTTTTGAAATACATCCTAGTGGTGACATTTTATTGCGGTTTTTAATTAGGATTTTTAATAAGTTGAGGGTTTGAGTCTCTTTTTTTTTTTCTTTTTTTTTTTGCCATGCCAAACATAATGTAGAAAATACTTTTTAAATTTTAAAGCGTAATTTCAAAATGAACTGTCTCAGTTTTAAAAAAGTAAACAGAAACTTGTAACGCTAACCAATACCTTCTTTTGGGGTGGGGGGTGGGGGAAAAGAAAAGCTAAACCTTTCATCTGATAATGTGCTGCACTTACATGTATTATTTTCCTATTTTAAAAGGTTTAAACCATCTAAATCAGATAATGAGGTTTGAAAAATACCTGGGGATGTTTAGGAGTAATTATCTCAGGTGCTTCCTTGTAAGCTGTTGCCTACCGCTTTGACAGGGCTGGTCTGCCCTTAGAGAAGATGTTAAATTGTCAATTGCTGATTCCTCTACATGCTCGTTTTACCCACCAAAGGCATCTTTCCTCGTCAGAAGTCCTGCAAGCTGAGCCAAAGTCGTTTCTTGCTCTGATGCATTGACATTAATGAATAATTATGTGAGTTTTACTGTCCTTTAGGAGTCCCACACCAGAATCACAGTGGTAATTAAGTAAACTGTTTTCTTACTGATTAATGCTATAAATACACTTTTCAGTTAGTCCTATTTGTATGGCCTTGTAGAACTGACTAGTAAAGTTAAACATTATTATGTGCATTATAGTTGTGTAACACCCTATTATTGTATCACTATAAATACAATAGCATGCTAGCATAAATATCATGCTCATGGTTAATGTCACTGTAGATCTTTATAAATAAATGTGTATATGTATGCATATGTATACAAAATCTCTTAGCTCTGAAACAGTCTTTCCAAGCAAATAGAAGATATTCTTCGGATTTTGCAAACAAATATGAGGTAAATTGTTTTCATTTTTATTGGTGTTTAAATGTAAGGGGTTTTTTTTTCCTCTTTTAATGTGTGATCATTTTGGCAGTTAGTTGCAAACTTTTCAGCCATGCATCATGGGATGCTAGAACTCTTGGAAGCCTGTTGCTTGTATCTGTGGGAAAACATCTTATTCTTGGAAATGAGTTTGTTTTGAATTTACAGCAAGCTGTTGCTTATTCAGATCTACAAGGTTGTGTGGCACAAGCACCCTGAATTACAACATACTGAGAGAATGTGGAAATACTGTAAGCGGTTTCAGATGTGCAGTTTGCATGTCCAAATTGGCGCCTTTCTTGTCTCGTTCTAAGAAGTCAGGCTAGCCATTCTTCCTGTTGGCTTTTTGCTGGTACTACTGTTAATAATATTTTGTGCGAACTGTTCAGATATGAGGTTGTGTAACGTCTCTTCTTACTGGCTTGTTCCCCCGTGTGTTGCCTGAGTGGAGAAGGGTTGGCCAGCATTTCTTTCTAAAGACCGAGGTGTGCATTGAGCAAATGGAGAGTATTGGACTCATCACAAAGGTTTACGTTTGTAATTTAATTTGGGTCTCTCCTAATTTGCCCTTTGGTCACCTCACCTTATTTAATGTGTGTTCTACCTTTCCTAGAATCTCCTTTTCTTTTTTTTTTGGTGGTGTGTTTTATTTGGGCAGTTTTCTGTGGCTTTTTGCCTTTCACCATTGGCCTGTGTTGTCTTTGCATTTTCGGAGTTAGCCTAGACCTGGATTTGAAAGTAGTAACGTGCCAACTAGAATCATATCTTGTCTGAGATCAAAATGATGCTTGTTGGAAAGTTGGTTTGTTTTTGTTTTTTAACAATTCATGTCTAGTTTCAGTCTTAAAAACCAGAGCTGGTTAATAGGACTTGTCTTTGCAAAGGGGTGTGATTCAATCTTTTCAGCAAAGAGAACAGTTGCTTGTAGCTTATTATGGGCTGATTTCAGTTTATACGACTGTCTTTCATTACTGTTCAGGGGAAAAAATGCCTGATTTTGCATTTTCAGTCTTCCTAAAATATATATGAAACTACTTGGCAAGCAACGTTTAGTTCTTTTTATTTAGTATATATAATGGTAAACACTAATGATTTTTAGGTCATTTCCTGTGATTAGTATCCTTCTGGAGCAAATATCTAGAGGTGAAAGTATCTGTGAAGCAGGAAACAAGATCTTATTTGCATTCTCCCTTCCCCTGGAGGCATCAGACTGCATTATTAAATGTTTTGGGTGTGTGACAGAATCTGAATGAGGTACAATGTCTATATTTAGATTTCATTAGGTGCATACAGAAATATAAACGTTCTCATTGTAATTTCATCTAAAGTCTGTGATGGATACCTGCTAACGGTGAACAAGCAGTACAGTTTTTGAGAAACTTCTTTTCAGCCAGGAATGTACAACACAAAATCCCACATATTGTATCTCTTGGATCTAAATCATTTTATCTCACATCACAGCGTGTGTCCTAGGGCTGTGTGTACTTCGTGCTACGCAGCTACATTACACTGATTTGATGCAATATCAGAGCTGGCTTTAGAGTGAGAAGTACTGTAGTGAGAAAGCTTGGTGTATAATAAAAACATCGTAAAAATCATAGATTTTTATCTTGCCAAAGGGGAGAAAAAGGAGCTGTGTGTAAAACAATGTACCTCGTTGCAAGATAAAAGTCAGTTTGAAACAAAATGAGCAATAAAACATTGTGCTTGTCTGTAGGTAGTGTTGCTCATGAAGACAGGCAGTTGGGGCAGGGAGTTAATCTCTGGAGCAATTTGCAAACTTTTGGTCAAAGGAAATTTAATATAAGCAGAAAATAAAGTTTGTACCTTCTGTCTGAGATTCAGGCAATTCTCTTTTATGCAGAAAATGTGAAGTGTACTTACAAGGCTTACGGTAATTTCATATGCTGCGTGTTCAGAATGAGTATAATATTGCAAGAGCTTGTTCTGCAGAAATAACCAAATTACGTAATCTATTGAAACCATCTGGTTTCAGGCACTAGAAGCTTCCAGTGTCATCTAAGCAAAGGAGAACGGGCACTTAGGCTGAGACACATGTTTCTTTGCTTTAGAGGTGCTCCAAGCCGTGGGTCTCGCATCACTGATGAGCACAGGAATGCCTGCTTTTTCCTGCAAAAACATATGCCTCCAAAAATAGGCAGGAGAGAGGAATAGCATAACATATTCCTGTACAACTGAAATAAAGATGAGGTCAACTGCATTTTTATCTTCCGTGCTTGGATTTGGCACTTCAATTAAACATGGAAACTAGTGACCTCATTAGATTCCTGAAAAGTAAATGGCATTAACATTGATAGTCTCTGTCTGTCTTAATAAGCCTTTCATGAAAAATAGGCCACAATGCAAACCATGCCTCAGTTAATGACCCATGGCCTGAAGATGAACTCAGACATTAATAGAACCTATTAACAGTGTAAATGTAATAACTCAGTGGGACGATATAGTCCAGCAATTAATAAGTTCACATGAAGTTCAACAGAACAACGAGAAAAAAAAAGATAAAAAATCAGTTTATTCACCAGTATGGTCCAGGGTCAAACGGGATTCATTTCTGAATTTCCTGTGGATTGTAAGGACTTTACATTCTGTGTGCAAAGCTAGCTATAAAGGATCTGTTCTTTCAACTCTCACCGTGTTTAAAAAGTTGTCTGTTCTTCCATCTCTGGATTATCTATCAGGTGAGATTCACCTATAATATAGAACTCTCTTATGCTGCCGTGAGTGAAAAACCACTGGAAGAGGCTGAATTGCTGCTCTTCCTGTCTGGTGTTACCCGAGTAGCGCGCGGGACCGACTGACGGAGAAAAGGTCAGATTTATAGATTTATAGTATTACTGTGGATGGTAATCAATGCCTAAAATTCCAATACTGTTTAGGATATTGGGCTCGTATTCGTGCATTTCTCAAGTACTTGTACATCTGTCTTGGCTCTGTTGATTCACTTACACAGCCTTGTGGGGGGAAGGAGGGGAAGGGCAGCCAAACAATATGGCGAGGTTTAACTGAGCTCAGACATTAAATCATATAGCTTTTATTGTCACATTATCTTTCATTTCAAAATAGGAGTGGAGCAGATGTTTCTTGACTCCTGTATGCAGTCAGTAGGTCACCACACATTTTAACAGAGCCCCATTGTTGTACTACTTGGGTGGATGGTATGGTAATAACTACTTGGGACTGAGGAACGCACTCCGTAGCCATTCTCACCCGCTGCATGAATACCCTCGTTTCACTCCTGCAGAATTTTGGCTCCTCTTCATCCTTCCAGACTATATTAACTGATGAGTATTGAGGGGCCACGCACAGCAAGTGAGATCTTGGGATAATTATGTAAGCCTCGAGACTGGTTTTCCGAGTAGAATAATGTATACTTCTTACACTCCTTCTGTAAAGTAAAGGAGTGTCAAGAAAACGAAAGAAATGGGTGAAATAATGTGTCTCAAGAATTTGGGCCAAGGGAGGAGTACTGGGATGCGGGAGCAAACTTCTACAGTCAGAAGAATTTGTATCCCACCTTCCGGCTGAGGAAAATCTTGTTACCTGAATACAGGCTAGGAAATGATACTAACGGCTACTGGGAAACGGCTTACTTCTTAATCCTTTCTGAAATGGGGAGGAAAAGCAGCCTTGATCTGAAGTGACGCAGAGTAACAATACCTCCTAGTTCTTGCTGGTGGCTATGAATGTGTAATAACGCAAAATCTGAAAATAGCTGTGAGAATTGTCTCTGAGTAGTGGTTTGTACAACTTCTAGATCGTTTCAGGCGTTTTCTTTAATTATGCTTTGCACGTTGCTACAGTTCCCCTCTGTTGCACCTGCACTGGCTCTTAAAGGATGGGAAAATGGCGTTCCCTTCTCCCTCAAGGCAGGAATCCCAGTTATCTATTCTGGAAACATCAAAAAATGTGGTAAATTAGGTGAACCGGAAACCCGAAGGGGATAACTGAAACTCTCTCTTTTGACAGTCTGTAAGCTACCTTTCGCTTCAACGTGCGAGATACGTAGTTCGTGCAGGGCACGTTTTCACAAATACTAAGTTTGTGGTTGTCACTCTAAAGCTCAGTCCCAAATTCTCCGCTCAATTCAGTGTTTAGCTGATGGTCTTGGCTTGCCCTGTTAAAAAAATCATGATGTTAACTCAAGACTACAAAGTATTCGATGTAACATAAAATTTTCATTAAAAAGGGCACGCAGAATATGGGTATGAGATTTTTATGCTCTTTTTTGTGAGCATTTTCATAAGAATGCCTCATAGTGATGCAAGCAAAAAAATCACAAGTGCTGGGTATATTGGCTTCATTTTCACAACCCATTTAAGGAAGCCATTTCTTGGTGTTTAAATGGAGCTGTCTGACAATATTCTTGTATTCAAACAGTGATCCAATTAATCTGGAGTTGAATGAATTTCATATCCTTTTATTTCTGACTGCATTCCCCTTAAATACTTTCCACACTTGCATTTCTCAGTATACCATTCCTAGGTGAGATTGGGTCAGTAAATCTACTGAAGTCTGAAATCCTTGTGGGTGATTACCAACGAGATTCGGTCTGCTTGAATTTTAGCCCTGTAGGGATTTCTGTGGAATATAGGCACCGTCACCTAGACAGCAAATGCAAAATGTCTGGCAGCAACCAGTACTGACTGGACGTGGACATCTCCATGACAATTCAAAACATTTTCTGTGTGCCGGGACGTAGAGTCCAGTGTCTGCCCTACAATTCAAAGTTAGTTGATAATTTGTTTTATGCTTTGTAAGGTTGTCTGTTTTTTCCTTGGCTTTCTTAACTTTGCAAACTGAAGTGGAACAAAAACTTGCCTGTGTCACTCAAGTCAGCAGAACAGATTCTGAAGTACCTCTGGAATGTAACACGGTGTTACTCTTCTGAAGTCACATTTCAAAGTAAAATCAGTTTTAAACCCTTTCCATTTATGTGTAAAGCAATAATCTTCCTTTTTAGAAGACGCTTTAAAATTTCCAGTAAAGTGATCCTGGAAAAATACTTGACCTTCGTATTTCTTTCCTTTAACTTTCCTTCTGGGAATATGGTGTGCTCTAATGAACATGGAAAAAGACAAGTGTCAAAAGATGCCAGCAGCAGCTAAAGCTTTGCAGCAGGAATGCAGCTTGTGGTTGCATTAGAAGAGATTTGCAATCAAATCCAAGATTGTGGTTTTTTCTCCGTTAGTTGAAGCTCTGGTGCACGGCCGTAGTCTTCAAAACAGTGTGGAAACTTCATATGGAGTAACTGTTCTTCTTGGGTATGTTTACTTGCCTGTGAAGTTCTTTCCAAGTTATCACACCGCAATCGATGATGAAGTGCTAAGCAGGATTTGGCCGTGCTCAAAAATCACACGCTGGAGTGGAGTGGGCTCTCTGGAGCTAACTAACACTCCCAGCAACAATCCCTATGTCTGAGTGCTTTGAGGGTTCCATGTTTTTCAAACCGTAACTCAAGGGACGTGAAGGTACAACACAAATAAACCCACAAAATAAATATTAAAATACTAGAAAAGTTTGCTCGCAAAATTTTAGGAATAAATTAGGTTAAATATTATCCTGGTTTGAGGTAAAACAGAACAATTTTCTGTTCAGTAATTTTGCTTTTGAGCTAGGCCTCTTCTAACTGCTGCAGTTACCAGCGTGTTGTGCAGAAACTGCTCCTAGAGTGATAAGACCGATGTTTATAGCTGCTGCCAAGGAATGGGATGCAGAGAGGCTCCTGCTTATCCTTATTGCTGCAACCACCAAGGGCAGCCAGCTTGGTTCTTTGTCCTGTGGGAGGGTGGGAAGCGGAAGAGCGTAGAGGGGTCTCAGCTGTGGGGAGGAGCGGGCGGGACAGGGGACCCAAAACTGACCGACAGGGTGTTCCATCCCGGCTGCCTCGTGCTCAGGATAGAAGCTGAGGGATCAAAGGGTCGGGGCTCTTTCTTCAATGGCCAGCATCTGAGGAGGGCTTTGTTCCTCTGAAGATGACTATTTTTTTTTCCTGTTAATGCTTTTAACTAATTTCAGCATCTGATTTCTTGGATCACAAGATGTATTACAACTTGTAGAACAAGTTGTAACAATTGTTATAAAGCGTATCGTGTTCTGTCATGATAAGGAAATGGAAAAACCTATTTGAAGAAACGCTTTCATAAAGGAGACACACTAAAGTGTTTGTCAGAATTTCCTATGAAAGAAATTTTCAACTCGAGGTGCCTCGTTCAAGAGATGTAGATTAAGGAGATCCATCCATCAAGCCATAAATTGAGGAAATCAATTTACTGTATCTAGAAAACTGTTTATTAAGAGAGGTTCCTAGTTAATGAATATTAAATGAACCCTGGACATAAACCAGATGTTCTGAACAGCAGGCAGTTTTGTTTAAACCATTGTAAATGATGTAGTCTTAAATATTATATTATACGGTGGGAATTGCTGTTGTAAAAGCAGTTGAAAGTGATAGGAAATGTGCTCGCGTGCACACCCAAAAAGTTGTCAAAGTGAATTAATTCGTGCAGTTGGGCTGAGTGGCCCGTGAACTGAAATGCTTTCTTTGAAGTTGTCCCCTCTTCCCAAGAACGTATCTTGAGCTTATTGAAGATCTCATCCAGTCTCCAGATTTTAAAGATGTTAGGTGTTCCCTGGTCACTGTTTCCAAAGCCAAGTGGTTCATTATTTGGTATTATCCTCACAGTTTTTAACCTCAACCACTTGGCTTGAATTATATTGTGGAACTTACTATAAATATGAAGACATAAAGGTGTAATTGGACACAGACGTCTGCCAGCTTTCTTTTATTCTAAAGCGTATTTTAAGAAGTTTTATGAAGCATACCACTTAAAAAAATAAAATCTGCTACTCTTGGTTTCTATAAATGCTATTTTTATTCAAATAAAGGTGCAGTCACCAGGGTGCTGGGTTGCATCAACAAGGGCATCACCAGCAGAGGTGAAGAAGTCGTTATCCCACTCTGCTCAGCGCTTCTCAGGCCACACCTGGAATACTGTGTTCAGGTTTGGTCCCCGCCATCCAAAAAAGTTGTGGACAGGCTGGAGAAGGATCCAGAGAAGGGCCACCAAGATGATCCAAGGACTGGGAAGCCTGTCGTCGGAGGAAAGGCTGGGAGAACTGAGTTTGTTCAGCCTTGAGAAAAGAAGGCTGAGGGGAGACCTTGTCACCGTGTTCTGGTATTTAAAGGGTGGCTGCAAGGAAGATGGAGACTCCCTTTTGACAGAGTCACATGGAGGAGAGGAGGGGTGATGGGTACAAGTTACTCCGGGGGAGATTGTGATTGGAAAATTTTTCACAGTGAGAATAGTCAGCCATTGGAATAATCTCCCCAGGGAAGCGGTGGGTTCCCCGACATTGGACACTTTTAAGATTCAGCTGGACGGGGCGCTGGGCCATCTTGTCTAGGCTGGGCTTTCGCCAAGAAGGGTTGGACCAGGTGATCCTTGAGGTCCCTCCCAAGCTGGGATTCTATCCTGCGATCTATTCTGTGATTCTTTAAAATGAAATAACTTTTATTTTGGTTTAAAGTGTGCGTGTGTGCACGTTCACAGGTGTGAATGGTTGTAACAGCCAGCAGTGTCAGTGTCACGCAACAGCGTGTGACTCTGCTTGTTGCACTCTGAGTGTTCACTGATTCAGAGCTTTGAAAACTGCCTTGTTGAAGACTCGGACTGGATACCACACCGTAAACAGACTTTCCCTGCAGCGCTGGGCTGTATGTTTAGGTCGATTGGAGTACTGAATTTGTGAGATTTCAACTTTGCGTTGACAAAGGAGAATGAACGCATGGGCAGATGGAACATGAAGAGCTCGTTCTGTGATTTAGGAGATAGTTTGCCCACGTGCATTGCAGGGTTATAAAGCGGTTGAGACGGTGAGTACGGGTATGGGCAAACAGTTTATTGGTGGGCAGCTGCAGTTGTTAGTAGTGAATTTGATCACCATAGTCACAGTTTTTCATCTTTTTGTGATCTATTAGGGTTCTTGGAAAGTATAGTTAGTGGTTTAGCTACAGCTTCAAATCTATCCAAATGATTTTTGGCTGAGAACTACCACAGAATTTCTTTTCTTCTACCAACAGTTTACATTTTCCTAGGAAATGTCTAGTATAATGTTTTGGTGGGATTTTGTTTGTATCGTGCGTGAATCAGTTTGGTCAGGCTTATGTGCATGTGAGTATGCACGTGTGCATATAGGTATATAATAATGCTAAAAGTTCTAGGGGTCAAAATACACCCTTTTTCTAACTCTCCAGGGAAACCATCTGGAATCACCGAGTCAAGTTTCTTGAAGGCAGAGTCCTGAGCTCCTGGACATCGTTCACCATTTGGAATGCTGGCAAGCAAGGCAAGAAGCTCTACAGGAGTTTGTCACCAGCTAATCGGAAAAAGGTGAGCTACCGTCTGTACAAAGCCCCTTTCTTACGTATGCCTCCTTGCTCCTTCTAACGTAACGTAGCAAATTCTTATAAGATATTGTGACCCCAGAGTGGTAGTTGATGATTAATATAAATTGGGCAAATTCTTAATATTCTGTATAATGTATTTCTTCTTTTAACACTCTATATTACACTATTTAGAGGGTATGGTGCGTATGTAGTGCATCGTATGCACCCGTATTCCTGCTTGCTGATGACTAAGCGTAGTCATAGGTTTACGGTCTTCTACTGCGTAACTAAGTGTTGTAGTATCCAGGTACCCCAGGTGAGTAGAATAACCCCTTATTTGGATGGTATAAAACTAAACTACCTTGTGCAGGATTATTCATACACGTATAAAACTTGCCCGGTTCCTAAGTGGATATTGGACAGATGCCGAGCAACCCAGTGTGTATTGTGAGGAACAGTTGTAGTGTAGCTCCCTCTTGAAGAGCTTGAGTGCTTAAAAATAAGGGTGGGGTGTGGGGTGAACAGGCGAGTAGAGGGTGTTGTACACGACTCTCTAATTCAATTTACAATCAATTGAAAACGTGGAGGTTACTTATATTTGGCAATGGCAGATAGTTCTCCGGAGAGATTTGTCTGAGGGTTTAAATACCTTACTTTTATAGCATTTTCTTCTGTGTAATAACTTTTTGTTAGATAAAGGCTTCAGGGCTAATGTCAGATGGCTGTTTCTTATAAAGAGCCACAGAACGTTCATTTTATTACCAAATGTGTTTTCTTTTCTTAAAAATATGGATGGGAAGACAGAATGACAAATATATATATAAATCTGATTAATGTAGTGGCCCTCAGACCACACACATACAAAAAGCAAATAGAAGAAATTTGTATACCCATGGTGGAAATTACTGAATAGACGTGGGGGACACACGGTAAATATACAACGCAAGAATTGCACCTGAATTTGATATCCAATGCCATCCCTCTTTCACTGCCAGCATGTGGCAGTGGGTGAACTGTATGAAGAAGGAAGATTAAATGCTGTGTGTTTCCAAGCAGTTACTTCTTTCTAAAAGGACAGAACCATCCGTAAAATGTGTTGCGTTGTCTTGGTCATGCAGTGAATTGTGCATGTGTCTTTGGTGGGTTTATGAAAATGTTGTCTCCTAGTAGTACTTTGCAGAGCACTTTGTGAATTCCACTTACTTACTAATGACCATTGCGCTTTTCTGTGCACAAAATTATGAGAATTAGAAAGTAAATTCCAAGGGAAGAGATGACAGCTTGTCTGGTAGTACTATGCGAGCAGGGATTTTTTGAGATGTTACGGAAAAAATAGACTGTTGTTTTTGTAGCAGTGTCTCACTATCTCAGGTGTCAGCTTTTTGTTTTGGTTTGGTTTTTAGCTTTTTTTTTGTGCCAAGCCAAAATGGAGATGAAGATAGAACACCTCTCTGGCTCTGGGTTGCATTTGCCACCTACTTCTGTAGGTGACTCATTGAGGACTTCACATCCTGTTCAGCAAACACAATGGTAATTTGGAGACGTCACTGCAGAGGTGATACAAAGGGGAAGAGAAAAATAATATTGGTGGTTTTTTGCCATTTTTCTGCCAGTGAACCAAGGCTTACCCCTTCTTCAGTAGGGAACGACCTTCATTCCCCACTAGGCGAGCACTGACAGTGTGGTTCTAATTAACTGGATCTTGCCGTTCTTTCCAGCTGACCTTTACATAACGTTTGCTTTGGCAGGGCTGCAGGCCGCGATACGATTTTGCTTCTGTCAAGGTTACAATTGCACATACTCCAGTATGCTTTAGTTTGATATTGAAATATTGGATTGAGCATTAACCCACTAATTCCTGGGTGCTATACCAGACAGATTTAGCAAGCTTACATGCCAGATGCAATTGCACATGCCAAGTACGACTCATTTTGCAAATGTACTGCAGAAAACTGCTGCTAAAATGCAGTCACCGTCTGATCCTTAATACCTTATATAGAGTAATCAAACTTTATCCACTCTGTGACACGTTATCTGAAGTAGTCAGAGGTTTTCTCCAAAAACAGCACAGATAAATACCTTCAGAAAATGACTTGTATCGTCCTAAGTGAGAGCAGATGCCTAGCTTTTAGACAGCTGATTTCTGATGAAATTATTGTTATCTGTGGTGCTTAAAGCACTAGTTTTATGTAGTTGTTCAGGCTCATCATGATTGCTGTTGCAACTTCCTAGCTTTTCCAAAAGTGAGATCCCAAGTCTGTCCATCTCAATCAGAACTGAAACTTAAATGATATCTTAATGCTTCATAGTAAGTCATGAGCAAAAGTCTGTGGAAGTGGTTAGAGCATCCCACTTCTCCACGTACTAACCAAAGGATTGTGCTGCTGGAGTTTCGGGAAATCATACAATTTGGAGTAGGTAATTCATGGCAGTTTTCATCTTATTCTAAATTAATACCAGTAAAAGGAGGCTAGCTAAACTCCATGTTATACTTTTCCTGAAAAATCCTTCAGGTATTTTGTGACTAATCTTCAATTCTTGCCAAAGACTCTAAAATCCCACATGAACAAAGGTTGTAAATAGTTGTTGCTTCATCCTTTCCAGCCCTCAAAACAATAAAACACTTTTCCTGTCTCACCCTTTAAAGACTACCTTAACAAGACTTAAGCTTTCATATATTCTATAAATTATGAAGACATTAGAGATTTGGTGTCGTTTTGAATCTACAAATATAATCTAGTGTTGTCTTGTAAATGGAGGCCCTGGGACATGAATTCATCAATTATGTAAAATAGTCACCTTTAAAATACAATTTCAAAAGTCCCTTAAGACAAAATATGACATATTACATCAATATAATTACCATTTTCTGCTCTGAAACTCCAGTTGTGTAGGACAGTATGATCTTAAAAGGTCTAATACCCTTTGAAATGCAGGTAAAATTGCCAAAATAAAATGTATAATTTAACTAAGATTTATAATTCAACTATCTAAATTACGTTCAGTTGGTTTTATACTTCAAGTCAGTTTAGACTCTTGAAAATGTCACCTGTGCTCTGTTTCACTGTTGCTGCATCCTTCTAGTGAGATTCAGAATTTCGTTAGATGTCATGAGACTGATACCAGGTGAAATGCAGAGTCACAGTAGGGTTGTTTTCCAAACTGGCACTAAGTACCTGTAGGAAATTTGGAACACATATTCCTGGAATAAATAATAACACACCACACCCCCCGAGCCAATACATACAACTTGTATTATTTTTTAATTGTGAAAAAAACCTAAACTCTACTAAATCTTCGGGAAGAGACCAGTTCAGGAAGAGAACAGTTCAAACTCTGGTTTGAATGTAAGAAAACATCTTGTTCAAAAAAGAATGTTTCGACTATTTTTAGAACCTGATAAATAAAGCCATGTTTGAAAAGTAAAAATACGTTGCATGCCGAACAGCGTTATGTCTTAGAAAACAAAATTTTAGCAATTCCAGGAAGCAGCAGTCTGTGTATGTTCATATTCACTAACAAATTATAACTCTAGTCTGTTTGGAAACAGTCTGAATTGGAATTATGGCTATGTTAAAGGAGAAAAGGACACCTAAGCAATATTCTCTCTTTTCCTTCAGACATCTGTATGGCGAATATTAAAGTAATGCTTTGTCTCCAAAGAGTTCAGGCAAAAATCCAAGGCTCAGTACTTTGGCTAAACAGTAACACAAGAAAAAAATTATTCAACTAGTAGGTTTTTTATGAATTAATTACCAGGATCTCAGTATTCTTAGGGAAATTCTGTTTCCTGGCTGTCCGCTTCTTGATTCACACAGTTGACAGTGGTTCAGTATTAGCATTTCTGCAAGAATGAAGTCGAACAGACCTTTTTTTGTTTAAAACACATCCGTCTTGTCTATAATTTGCAGCTGAAGATGGAAACCAAATGTTTTTGGGATGCTACATATGCCTGGAGGGTTTCTGAGCTGTCTTGTCTGCTCTTTTATTCTCTGTCAAACTTTAGCTAAAAGGAGGACTTCAGCATTAACATTTTGTGTCATTTCCGATAGCTGAAAATAGTGCTCAAGTAGCTAACAGAAAAGGAGGGGGAAAGGACAAAATAAGCATCAGCTAATTAGTGGCATGGAAACAGTACTAGTACACAGCCAGCCCCTGAAGTTTCTCTATGACAACCCTGTCCGCCAGTGGCAAACTTGAAAGCTACAGGAAAGTATTTGTACACCCTTTTTCCTTGCTCATTAACCATTTAAAATCATCTGTTGGTTTCTCTTAACCTTTTTCTAAGCGCAGCATCACTAAACCGTGTACTTCAACTGTGCTCCTTCGGCTCACTCACAAAAGCGAGCAAGGTTTAATTTTCACAGCATTTTAACAAAAGTATAGGAATGGCAGCATGGGAGACTGAGGTGGGGGCATGTAAAAGCAAAGAAACATAAATAATATTACACCCACCTTGACTATCGAGACAAAAATAGAACAATGGCGTGAAAATGAGTTAAAAGAGAGCCTACAGAACAAGAAGATAGGGATGAAATGTGAAGGCTTCAGTTAAATCCAGGTATAAAACACCCTTAAATGACAGGGGGGGTAAAATAGAGGCTTCATTTTGGACTGTAGCAAATACTTCATGCTGACATACGTCAGGGAAATCTCTCTGCTGCTTCCATTCAGGAAGATGTGCTTTTTGCAACGGCTGTTTTGTCAGTACAGAGTCATGCACG
The DNA here is from genome assembly GCA_013398295.1 of Chionis minor. Taxonomy (NCBI): domain Eukaryota; kingdom Metazoa; phylum Chordata; class Aves; order Charadriiformes; family Chionidae; genus Chionis; species Chionis minor. The sequence continues at coordinate 530,597 of VZSF01011169.1, forward strand.
CTTGAAAAGCTACTGGCATAACTAATGCAGTTATCTCTTGTAGAGAAATGAGACACTTGCAACTAGTTCCCACACGGTTACGTATAAAGGCAGTTGTATGTTGGATGTAATAAGGGGAACTTTGTGTGTACAATATTTAGAAGCTCAATTTGCGTGGTGGATTCCGGTATTAAAATTCTCTTGAGCAACTTTGTTATGTATATGTGCAAAGAGAAAAGATGCGGCTATCGTTAATGGAATGGTGTCTTTAAATGGAGTCATGAAACGCATGCTTGGAATTTAAAGATACCCACGGCTCCTGTCGTGGCTGTAATGCTAAAGAGGTGAAGTAACAGCAGCACCCCGATACTGAAAATGACGCCGATTGTGACGGAGAGTTGCTAGCTCGTTTCATGGTTCCGCTTGTGCCCTGCTGGAAGATGTTTATGCCTCTGCGCCTCTCGTGTTCTGTTTGTCATTAACTCCATCTATTTCCACTTGCATTATAATGCTTTCGGTTACTTTGTTTTGACACGAATGGCCAAAATTGATTTAACTTGAGCGGAGATGTGTATTAACATGCTTCTGAGGCTTTATGTAAGTTTGAATGAAAGAATTACAAATAGAAGAATCAACAGGGTCACTGGGAGTTTAAGGTGGATGAAGGATTGCATGAGATGTGGAGAGAATACAGTAGGCAAGATCTGCCTATATAGGCTTTCGTAGAGAGTTTGCAGGTTGTCTTCTCTAAAGACAAATTTTATAAGGCAATTGATGTAATGAGGAGGGAGAGGAGACAATGTGCAGGTGACCGTTTATCAAAAGGGTTGTCTATTTTTTCCCTCGTGCTCCACTAAGTTACTTGCTCTCCCCTGTGAAACCAGCCCCTCATGCCCTTCCAGCTGGAGCAGATCCTGCGCCCTTGCTGTGGTTACCTCTGGGTGCTTTCTGGACGTGGTCATTGCAGACCTAAAGCAGACAGGCAAAAATAAGAGGAGGGAATGAAATCCTGTGACCATCATTCGCCATAAAAGGACATTATTAGGTTGATGGAACATTTCGGTTTTTCCATTAGGAAATCTGAGTGAAATGGGAAGTGTAAGGAAACATCCTCTGCAGTAGCCAGCAAGGCAGTAAACAAGTATGAAACAGACTATTAATTCTTGTGTAATAGTAGCACAGCTCAAACTCTAGATAATTACAGTTGCACCCTGAGCCCACTCATGCTGACTTTAGGTTGTACGTTTGGAGTAGGATTAATCTGCTGCCCATTAATCTCCTTTTACCACAGGGAGGTCTGATAGTCCCAGCCTGTGTGTCCCTTCACACAGCTGCTGTGTTTATTAAAAAGAACCACCCAGAGAAGTGCTTTTATCTTCCTCAAACGTGTATTCCCCAGCAGAGATTTTTTTTTGGAGTAAATATCTTATCTTTTCAGCCATATAAACTTTCTCTTACGCGGGAGAAAACTATTTCTCCTTTTTTCCTTACACTGTTGTTGATGTGTGTTGCAATCCATATTTATAAAAATTACTTACAGTAAGTGGCTTTTCTGTAAGAGATATCTAGCTGTCTCTTCCAATTTTTAGTCGAGAGAAGTAGCAGTCTTTTTTCTTTGTTTTAGAATTGTGCAAATTTCCATACAAGTGATGTTCAAAACAAAAATATGTAATCATTTATGTATTTTCTTCAAACTGAAATGTGAGCTGAGGGCTCTGTAAGCTTCAATGGTGTCATATTGTCAGAGGCATTGCAAAAGAGCCATTTTGCTAGAAGGAGGGGGGGAAAAACCCAACTTGAGACTGCTTTATAGTTTTATAATTCATGGGTTCCTCCCTGGGAGACACTCGTTCAAGCATGGATAGATGGTTTTTATAAGACATACAAGAAAGAAGTCCATTAATGCAAGCAAATAGATAGGTAACTCTGGGTTTAGCCTAACAGTAGAAAGTAAATAGCTCATATAAGCCTGATGCCTTGAATTCTCCTTATAGGATAAACAAGTGTGCGTAAGTCCTGTCTTTAGACTCCAGACATAGATTTTTCTTTAATTGGAAAATAAATAGTGTGTGTCAGAAAAATAGTCGACTTACATCTTGGCCACCCACGTGGTGCACAATTTGGCAGAAAAATTACCCATTCAAGTCTGACCTGTTTTTTATAGTACTGTAAATATGAGATTTAAGCCGGATGAATCCTTTGAAAATTGTACACGGAGATACCTTAAACTCAAAAAAAAAAGTTAGTGTCATATCCACCTTCCGAGGGCCATTTGTCACAGACTTACCTGTCGAGGGTTTTTTTTCCCCCCACAGCTCCTGTTACCAGGAGTTTCGTGCGCTGGATCAGCTGGGGGCCGGGTGCGTAGTCTGGCAACGGCAGCCTGCAGGATTTTCTAGACATGGAAGTAGGAGTTAGGGCACAGGATGAGAGGAAGTGGTGTGATGACTGGTAATCTAGTGATACAAGAACTATCTTTGGTTCTCTAACACCGTTCACATTAAGAAGAAATCTATGCGCCAGTCAGGGGTTTCTGTTAAGTGTTTCGTAACGGGCTGAGGGTGAACAGCACAGATCTTACTGCTGAGTTCTCAGTTACTGACAGTAAAGTGTAGATAGAATTTCACTTTATCTCCAAAGTTTTGGCATTTTGCGTTGGCTTTTAAAACCTATAGGAGTATAAACAGCTGAAAAAATAGCTTCAATTATTGGAAGATAAGTCAACGCATTGAATTATATTTATTCCCAGAACTCTGTTGGGTTGACAGTGAAGACGTATCCTGCTAAATTTTATTTATAGTAATCACAGCTTCTAGGACAGTAAAACATCAGTGGTGGAGCTGAGATTTGCAGAATATTGGAGAATTTTAAAGGTGGTTAACACAGAATGAAAAGTATGCAGCTAAGTAACCTCTCTTTCCACGGTGGCTTCTACTTGCTTCGCTTCATATATGTACATATTTGTGTACATGTTTGTGTAGGTGTGTATGCATATAAATAAGATGGGTAGGGGAAAGTTTGGGATGTCGTTTACTGCTCTCAGACCACACCATCTGATTTTTCAACTCCAATAAAGCATTATTGTGGTCGTGAAAATCAGGCCAGGGATGTAAATTGTATGAACTTGTGTTGAAGAGAAAAAAGAAAGCCCAAGATCCCGGTTCTTAGTCTTTGTGCTTGAAGGAGTTCCTTGGGTTTGCTACTGTCTAACCCAGCCTGCATCAGCCACAAAGACCTCGTACAATGCCTAGTAACTTCCTAGGACTGCCCTGAATTCCCTTTCTATTTCCATTTCTTCCTATTTCCATTATAATGCCCGAAACAGGGGGAAGTGTCCTTCCTCCAAAGCAAAGGCTGGATCTGCAGGCCTGTGAAGTGATTCCTTCTGGCAAAGTGAAAATTGAATGTTTCCATAGTGTTCTGTTCTTTATTTCTTTTGGTGCCTGTTTTCAAATAACCTGTTTTCCAGATAGGACAGTCTGCCTCTAAGTGGTTCCAAGGACTGTCCCTTCCTCCCCCCCAGTTTATTAACTGTATTTTCCACGTTGACTTTGTGTGGTGGTGATGTTCAGCCATATTTGTAGTCCCTTCATATTTCTGTTTGTATTCTCTTTCCATTGATGTTTAATGGAAGAATTATATTAATGGATATTATGGTATTTAAGGATTTGGACAGAAAACTGTTCCATTGGATAGTGGAAATCTCTCCAAAATATTTTTGATGTAGAAACACCTTCTGTGTTGCAAGAGAATGCAGCTCTGTCTGGCCATTGCCCAAAAGCACCTATAATTCCGTTCTGTTCCTCCGCGGTTTTGCCCTTGGGCTATAAAGGTGGCACTTGGCATCGGGGGTGAAATAGCAATGAAGTTCAGTGTTATGACACCAGCGCTCTTGTGTCAGTCTCCTCTGCACAAGCAGAATGAGGTCACTTTAGGTAAAAGAAAAAAAATATCTTAATCGCAGAAGGAAAATGTGTGAGAGAGATTTGTAGACACAGAAAGCAAGCCAGCTTTTTGCAGCCTTCTCGAACTTAATAAATTAACAAACAGCTGTCTGGCTTTTCAAATTTTCTTAGCAGTAAGTGTTGTTAATCAATTTTTAATGCAACAATTAAAAAGATAGGAAAACTGCTATCCAGCTTTCACCAGAATAATTGATTTCTACAAGACCCTAACTATCTTAACTGTTCTGCTTCAATGTAAGAGTTCTGTGAGAGATAATGTGAACAGATCCGATGGAATTCAGAGGAAAACATAGCTATGTATATTTTAAAAGGTCTTCCGAAATGTTAGTGCCAACCTAATGGTTCAAAAATGAGGCCACTGTGTGTTCTGGAGTGCAGGCATTTACTATGCCTGCATCTTCATGAGGAATGCAAATAAAAAAACATCGGAAATATTTGGCAAGTAGGGCTGCAAATAATGTTTCCATAACTACAGTAAGAATAACCAAAATGATGCAGCGATTATATGTGCTTAAACACCAAATCAGCTGAACTTTTCAGTTGAAAAATACAAAGCCTAAAACCGTCGGAATTCCCAGACTTGGTGTGCTGTGACCTAGAACTGGGGCTGGTGTTACCGGAGTGTCCAAAGCAGCGGCGCGGCGCTGCCATGCTGAGGCCTGTGGTGGGGTGACGTGCTTGGGGTGGGCAGGGGGGGAGGGTTTGTATTATCTGATCTTGGGTGTTCAGTGGAAGCGCCAGAATGAGGAGGTGAGGCTCTGGGTTTAGTTTAATTAGCGTATCGCTGAGGAGGAGGCTCACGATCTCATAGATGTTTTCTCTTGCGCAGTCAGTAGCTTCGATCACCTTGTTCTCATGTTCCTAAAAACATACTGTGCTCATCGACAACTGCCAAATTTGCCCATCCCCTTAAGATACATCTGGAAAGGATTTATTAAGTTTTTAAGCTGTGTAGGAGGACCAGGGTGCATCGCCCTACTCCTGCGCTCGTTCGCATGCCCGTAGCGTTACTGACACACATACGCTGCGGGTGACGCAGCTGCTGGTGGCAGAGACTGGTGTTGAAATGCTTTGCTTCTCTTTTGCCAGGTAACTGCATTTTGTGATGTTGATGGAAAAAAAATAACAAAAGGATTCTACACTTACGAAGAATCTGAGGTTAGTTATAAGTGCTCATGCCTTCTTTACTGTGATCTGGAAGCGTTCTGGGAAATGTGATCACTGCTTTTAAATACTGTATTGCACCTCATTTTGGTAAGGGGGCCGGGACAGAAGACTGGATAGCTGGGCATTGACACTGTAGTGCAAACTATGGGGCCAGAACTATGGACCTCACGCTTACTGAAGCCAAAAATATATATATATATGCTGAAAGGATTCTGATGAGGGGGTACAACACAGCCCTCACTGACAGCTTTTTCTCTTCAGCAGGAGTAGAATTTAGATCATGATGGATAAAGTCAAATATCTATCAAAACAGAGAAAGCTTCTGTGATTAATTGTAACCTATCTATATATTATAGTTATACTGTATCCAAATAAAACTTTGATGGGTTTTTTGGTAGCCTAAAATTGTAGGCAGCAACATTTTATTCCCTGGAGAAGCAAGCATGATATTTAGATGGCAATAAACAAACCACATAGGAAAAAACTCATTCATTTGTTGCAGTACTAATTCATGATAGCAATTAGCTCAAGACCTGGAGTAAAGTTTCACGGAGGTTCAACTACAATAGTTGGTGAAAAGATAGTTCTCAGTTTCGCTGGGCGCTCGGGCCCGGTGAGCGCAGGCTTCCGAGAGCGCGTTCGACGTTCCGGCTTGGCCAGTCTCGCTGCAGGGTGGTCTGACTCCGCGCCGGCCTCAGCCGCTCACTCCCACTGCTTTGTTTGTAGTGGGTCCAGCAATCTTGTGGCTAAAGGATGACTTGATTCAGTTAGCTGATCTGGCAGAAAAGGAACCCTCAAAATAAAAAGTTTTCCAGCAACTTATCTTGTGAATCAGATCGCCCCGAGGTTGTAGGATGTTTTTATCTGATGGGAGTGGGACTGAGGCAGGGGAAGAGGGAGAGGAGGGGCAGCTCCTCCGGTACAGCTTGTGGTTAGACTAGAGTAACTGTAAAATCATATTCTAGGCTGGGAAGCTAATGAGTGCTTCCAGCTGAATGAAAGCAATCGGAGCTCAGGATTTTGACCTGGAATACCGAGGACTCGCTAACTACCAGTGCATTAATACCGGCAGCGTAATTGTTACAGATCCTGTGCGTTTGTCTTCCTAAGACATACCCATCCTCTCCATCACTTCTAAAGAAGATTGTACTGCAACCTGTAGGCAAGTCTGCAGCTTGGATCCCTGGTGAAATTCCAGTTGGGCATAAGCCATTTCACAGCTCCCACTGAGAAGGAAAGATTCCCCTTTGCATCCGCTGTTGTCTGCTCTGATGCATCTCTGATGGTGCAGTAAGCCGATGCAGCTCACTGCAGTGGCAGAAAATTAACCTGCCCCAAAAAGAAGGAAGGTATTTTGTATGGGGGAGGCTGTAAAAGCAGCATACCTTGCAATCCGATCAAAGAGGGAATTGTTTGGGAAAGGGCTAAAAGTAGAGCTTGGAGGTAAGGAAGAAGCAGTGGAGGAGAGGAGCGAGACCTTCTCCTGCCAACAGCAGAAAGCTCTTCATTCAGATCTGGTGTAATGTGCAACTTTGTTCAAAGAACTACAATTGTACTGAAAGATTGTGGTAAGAAAATAAGGGGTGCTTCAAACGACTGGCAAAATAATGAGCGGACTATTTAGCATGAGGTCTCAAAATCATTTTTTCCCCTTTTAGAGTTTAGTAGCTCCTAGAACTAAGCTAAGAAATAACCCTGCGTGCCCCTCTACTGAAAGCTACTGCTTTTTCCTGCAGGAGAGACCAAAACCCAAAATTCCTATATGTCACTTCAGAGACGCAGCTCCCCCTTTCATCATCTGCGTGAAGCTGGTGAGTACCACCTTCAGCTTTATGTGCCAAATCCCTATCTGCTCCTTACAAAAATGCATTTCTATGTACTGTAAGTAGCTTTTATTATGCAGTTGAACAGCCTTTTTATCAAATTGATCGTGCAGACTATTTCAGGGATTTAAACGAGCAGTATCAGTAAAGTAGTATTAAGAATAATAAAAGGTACAGCTTCTGTAAAGGAGCTTAGGTCTGTTTTACTTTCTTGCCCAACATTATATACACAAATGAGCATACGCAGGCAGCCACCTGGCCTTGTTTACTCCTCATATTTTGCGGCTTTGTTTTTTAAATCGGACCTTAGAAGCCATTTTGTTTGGCACTGCCAATTCTGAAGCCTCTTCTGTGCCTGTTAATTTTCTTATTTCAACTAGTTTAACTGACCTAATAACATAACCAGCAGATGATAACCAGCAGTTATTTTGCTGTTATATTTAAATCAGCAGAACACAGGGTACGGGATAACACAGAAGTTTTAAAGCAAATTAGCAAATACATTGTACTTGCAAACACTAGAAAGTAACTAAAGCCTGTAGCTACATAAAACACCAACGTTCTACCGCTGCGCTAGATCTGTTCGAAGACTGATTAGCTGAATCTCATCTGGTACAGTCTGCTTTTAACTTCGCACTCCCAACTTTACAATCAACTCTGAGATCATAACTACAAGTTGTAAAACCAGACTGAAAGCACCTTAGGGCATTATCATGTACTGTTGGTTGATAAACTCTTGGATAAGCTAGGAATATTACAACTAATTTAATTTTTCATACTACATATAATGGTGGGTGGAAGTCCCAAGACAAAACATCTGTGCAACCTGTTATAAAGCACGTTTAATTTGCGAAGCCCTCACAATGAGACTATTATACAACATCTTGCCTGAAAACTCTGGCCCATGACTTCAGCTGTGATTTCAGTATGTTTTTCTGCTCACGGCCACTGAGCATTTTCTGCGTGATGACCACAGAACACTATAGGCGATCGTATCCTTTCAGTGACATGCGGTATTTTCTTTGGAAATACGATTTGACCTACTTGAAACAGTTTCAGAGTTTGTAAAGTTGCTTCTAAAATCTGTCTCTGAAGCAGCTCGCTTTTTAGGAGAATTTAAAAAGTCAATAGCCATTTGTATGGAGGCCAATCTCCAGAAACTGCAGGTGAGTCCCCTCCTTTTCCCTCTCGTTTCATGGCCGAATCACGCAGTTGGCTGCTGCGAAGGTTGGTGTTGCAAGAGCTGATGGCAAAAAAGATCAATGCACCTGGAGTTCAAGCCGCATTATACGCTCAGAAAACAAAATAACGGCAAGAACAATGCCGATAATAAACTTGCAATAACTGCTTAGTGAAAGTCCATAATGGTGCTTACCCTTCTACAGATTGTAAACGTACTGATACTCGTCACTAATGTGAACCTCACAGCACACCTCTCATTATACTGTATTCCTACTTTAATATTATGAAGACAGAGATTCAGGCTGTTAAAAACCCAAATTTGTAATAAAGAACCGAAACCAATTTTTTTGGTTGGGGTGCCTAATACCCTCTTATCACCTGAGAAACCACAGACAATGTCAGAAAGAAATAAAACCCATAAATGTATCTGTACTGAAGTGTAGGAAGTGTAAAACCCAGTGGAGAGAGAAAAGGAATTGGAGGGTCTCAGGAAGGAAGCAGCAGTGCTCCCAGTCCCACTCCAGAACCAAGTCTGCTGGACCCTGCTTTTCTCTGTCATTGCCTTCCGCAGCCAATCCCAAGGAATAGTTTTTAGCAGCCTCTTTGAGCCGTTGTCACACTGGCTCTGTCAGGAGCCTTTGTGGAAGCTTGTCAGAATCTGTGAAATCCCACTCTTAACTCCCGGCCAGGTTGTGGGTGGATTGAAATGGCCACAGTTTCCAGTCCTAGTTTTGTCACGGAAAGTCATCTTTTACCAAACCAAAACGAGCTGATAAATGTCTGTGGTTTACAATATGCAGGTACGCTGTCTGCAGCCGCTTTCAAGCTTCTGGACCTGACCGCTACAGGAAATGGTTTCTAAATGGGTTGAAAAGAGCCGAGTATTGAACTTTTTCCTTCAGCTGTGTCGATACCGTGCAGTGCGGAGGGCCAGTCTCTGCTGTGGTTGTGGGCTGGGTTTGCCTTGCTTTCTGTGCAGCCCGGGACAGCAAAAACCAGAACTTCCCACCTGCTTTTCTTCAACCACTTTCTCTACGTTTCTTCTTCCGACATGCTTTTTGAAAGCGGGAGCATAGGACAAAGTAGGATAGGGGAGTGGGTAGGTACATATGATATTAAGACTGCATCAAATAAAAAATACTCTTTTTTGCGATAGCTATTGCTGCCTCTCTGGCGATATTCCTCCCGGCTGATCAAATCAAACTGTGCAAAAAAAGTTGCTGTTGCAAGTTCAAACCCCAGGCTGCTGTGAAAGACTACACTTGAGACAGAAAATTCCTCTGCAAAAAGGGTGCTATCCTTGTGCACACCGTGTGGGAAACCCAAAGCTCCCTGTTGGAGAGGTTCCAAATGACCTGTATTTTCCAAGTGATTTTGGGCCAGTAGCTTGACCCAGCCCCGTGTTCCAGGTCAGGCAGCGAGCAAACACACAGAACCCCAGCGAACCTGCGGAGGCGGCTTGTGCTGACGGCTGTGCGTGAACAGCTACAGCTCCGTGGGCAGCTCCGTGTTGCGTGAAACTGCTGGAAGTTTATGGAGGGCAGAATCAGCTGCAGATCCTCTTAGTTAATTTATTAAACAAAAGTTGTTAACGAATTCCTAAACATCCCAGACTTCCAAATTCAGCTTTATTCTTTATCAACTTAAATTCATCCCGGTCCTGAAGAAGAAGAAAGTATCCGGGGGCCTTGTTGTCTCTTATTTTGCAGTTGATGGTAAGGGATTCTTTTTTGTTTTGATACTGACAAAACGTTCATGTTTAGAAGCAGCTCTAAGAGGGTAATTCTGGCGATTAGCCATGTTTGTTAAGTGGGTTGTTTGCAAGAAAGGGCTGCGCTGGCCAGGTACTTGGAGCAGCGTTTGCTTATTTATTTTTTCAGGCAGTTCCTCCGGTGCTAGCATTGGCATTACTTCGCTACCACAAATAATCATTTTGGAAAAAGCAGTCATCCTGTCTGACCTCTGCTCAGTTTGCGTTTTAAAACGGCTTCATGAAGGGCTGGAGCTGAAATTCTGCTGTGTGTAAGTTTTTGGTGAAGAGCGTAAATTCGTGGCTTCAGCTGGGCAGTGGTGTGGCAGCCCGCCGTACCCCCGGCTACGGGGCTGCTTCCAGGGAAAAGCAAAACGCTTAGAAATCCTGTATTGGGCCCTGGTTTGGCAAGGATTCCAAGGGCTTGAACCGAAAGGGATTTTTATTTTTCCGTCTCAGTAATTAAACTAGTTTGATTGTATAAAGTTTTCTGTAAATTTACCGTTAGAGCAGTTATTGTAAAACCCTGCCTTGCTCTGTCAGCCCAGTCTCGTGCTCTGGGAATTAAAGATTTGGTTTTAACTCTCCTGCTTAATTGAGCACCTGGGCTCTTTTCTTTTTTTTTAACCCCTTCTTTAGAGCAGGTTGATTTTTCAGCAAGCCATGCACAACTGTTGCATACCCAGTGTCCTACCGTGGGCAGTCTTGGGTCTGTGAACTCCTTAGTGGAGGCTGAAGGTGATCCACGCCAAGGCCAGCTTCTCTGTCTGCAGTTCCCTGTTGACACGGTGACTTTTGCAGATGGACGGTTTTGGATCTTAGACGAATTGCAGAATGAAGCTCCAGTACTTCAAAGTATCAAATACCAACAGGTATTCTTGATTTCAAGAAGTAAAAAAACCACTACTCAACATCTTTCACGAACTGGGCCTTGTTGCTCCGGTGAGGAAGCGGCCACCTTCGGTAAGCGGAGTCTGTGCTTAGAAAGCCCAGTGCCACGGGCCCTTTCCTGCCCTTCTCCAATTATTCATTAGCCAGTCTTTACAAACCATAAAAACCCCCAAAATAATAGAGCTCCATTATGAATTTTATGGTGGTTATGGTTTTGGTTGAAGCTCTGGATCAGATTATGTCATCTCTGTATTTTTTGGCGTTGCTAGTGAACGTAGAAGACCAGGGCAGGTAGATGAGAATCGAAGAGAAACAAGGGGAGTTAATCTGTGATCCTGAGGCACGTCATGCTGGTTTGGGCAAGAGGCTGGACACCTACACATGCAGCGATTCCTTTCCTGTCTAAATTCAGGCAGCAGGGACAGCAGCGAGGTCTGGAGGAGCCAGGCCGGCGGGGTTTGTTCCGAGCGCATGTCCCTGCTGCGGGCTGACGCCCAGCAGCCCAGTACTCCCAGCACGTCTGGGAGCAGTCCAGTGGCTGGCTGCGAGGCGAGCTGGGAAGCTGGATGTACGCTCCGCCAGGAGAGACAGAAACCTTAGTTTCTCAGCTCAGGTTCATTAAGATCCCAGAGCAATTTTTTTGAATCCAGTTATTCCAGCCAAAGCCTCGCATTTCACCTCCTTTAATTCCACGGTTTCAGCTGGACTGTGGTTCTGTCACTTTCAGTACTGCTGGGCATTGTTAAATCTTCAGTATTGCTGCTCTGGGCCGACCAAAACAACGCTACCGAGCTCTTTACCTGCCTCCTATAGTATTGGGAGCTTTAATTCATTCTGGTTTTGGGTGTCAATCCTGATGATCAACGGAATTAAGGACTCGGGGAAGTAGGAATGCTCAGAAATGCCAAAGTTGGCATGTTTTCTTCATGCCATCGCTGCTGTGCAAGATCGCTCATGGAGCAAAGCTGCCGGGTTCCTGCTCAGATAACGTAACTAGGGCTCAAAAGGAAACACCTTTAACTATGCAAAATACTTCAGTTGTCCCATGAAAGGTTTGTTTCATCAGACAAGCTGATCGTTGTTCAGAATGCCCAGAGATCACTTTTGTCCACCTCATTCCCTCGGTCCGTTCCCTGAAAATGCCTGCACTGGAAAACAAAGCGTGCAGACAGCGCTCCGCCGAGCCCCGCTCCGTAGCGCCCTTCTGTTCCGCACAGCGGGACGCCAATGAGCTGTCTAATACCCACCCCCCGCCGCAAACGTTAATTTGAACACGAAGTTTTCAACGGAAACGTTTCTGAGCCGTGGTTTGTTTATGTTTAGTTCTGCAAGGGGACTTTCTTCTGTGGTCTGGAGAACCTGTTACAACCTGAAATGAATTTGTCTGGTTGATCTAATTCTCTTTTTTTCTTCCCTCATAGGATTTGACAGGTGGAGCGTTTGAAACAAACCTGAACATGCTGAACTTGAAGGAAGGGATGGATTATTATCACTTTAACTGAAAGCCAAGGTGAGGCCGTGATAGCGAAGCTGTGTTATCCTCTGTGTATCTGTGCGCAGCGGGCAGAGGTTTAGAATTTTTCAGTAATTTTTGCTTCATTAAATTAATCTTTGTGCTGAGTAACTCCTTTCTAAGGGAGGTTCCAGTTACACCACAGATAATGCTATTTGCTCGTTTTACTATTGCACATCGCTCGTTTACCAGACTCGGTTTGATTGTTAAATTGTATTTCTCATTTAAATCACTGTCAAACACAGGCCGTAAGATTACAAGAGGACGGTTACCATAGGGAAGCCTTAAAAATGCGCCCAGCGCAGCCTGTAACGGCTGGCAGCGTTAAGGAGAGGTTTCTGTCGCGCATTCCCCGCTCCTTGGCCGTGCTGGGGAGCAGCGCCTGGCGCTTGCCGAGGTGGAGCTCCACAGAGAGAGTGACACGTGTGTGGCATCTGGTGACAGTCAGGTGGTGTCACGACGTCACCTGGCAGCCAGATGCAGACGCTCACAATGGTCACTGGGGGGTTTTTTGAAGAAGCGGGGCTTTGCCAACACCACCCCTCTTTTTCTTGCAGCAGGGACCTAGAGGTGTAACTTCGCAAAACCAGGCTCTCTCGGGAATGTTCCAGAAACTTCCATTTCACTGGCAGCGCAAGGCCAGAGGCTGGGGGGGAATCAGGAGTGTTTCTCCCGCAGCAAGGCCTGTGAGCAGCCCCCGGGGAGGGTGGGCAGCCGCATGGCAGCGCGCTCCCTTGCGCAGCGCCTGAACTGAGCACCGTCTGTAATACCTACATTTCCTTTCATGGGCCAGGCCAGCTTGCAGGTATACGTAAGAAATATTGAGTAATATAATTTACAGATTCCTTCCTAAAAAGGAAAGAGACTCTAAAGTGTGAGAGAGGTTGGTGTTGTGGAAATGAACACCTGCAGTAGAACATCGCCGCAGTTTGTAGCAGGTATTTCACAGAGAAACTGGCTTGGTTCTAGCGCCTCTGCCTGAATTTTACCTTTTTTTCTAATTTTCATGGATGTGTGTATATACATGCACGCGCGCACACCCACAGAGCCACAGTTCTACTTGTGCTGGGATAGAAGAATTTAATTAGAACCATCAAATAACACAGTGGAATTAGGGTAGGGTGTTGCCTGTGCATTTCTCCTCCCCGTCACCTTATTCTTAGTAAAGATAAATGCGATAGCTATTTCAGTTTATAGTCGAGAAGAATTGGTCTAAATTCCTAGTAGCTGCTTGAAGTATTGTCACCTCTGTATTCCTGAAGGAAAAAAAATCAAGTTTCAGTCGTTAAAGCTAGTTTACCACAAAAACATTTGGCTGTATTTGTTATATAAAGAGCTATTAAGAGAGAATTTGACTTTAGCTGATGTGAAACCTGAATTTTTGTTTGACTGTGACATAAGAATGACAGACTTATCCACAGAGATGCTTTAGGCAGATTCATTATCACTAGGGGTTGCTGTTCTTAAGGCTGAAAACCGGTTGTTTTAAGAGACAAATGCAGCAACTCAGGTTTAATACTTCACGCGTGTACAGCAAGCACAGGCTGAACGGCTCCACTCGGAGCTGTCGTATAAATCATTACATCAAAAAAAGCCATCAGGTCTGTCGTGACAGAAGTATGACAAGAAACCGCCATCTTGTGGCTACAGATAACGACCTTAAAAACAGAAAACATAATGAATCTTTGTTGCTTTCATACAGCATATCTGCACAATGCTTTAAGACATAAACTCTGCCCCGTGTTTTGTTGCACAGTGCGCTTCGCAGCTCCTGCTGGGGATCCAGTGTGTGAGGACGCCACCGCACCAACTCCTCCAGTCCCACCGGCACCTGAACCAAGTGCTTCCGTGGTCAGCCCAGCAGCCAGAGCTCTGCCGCCTCACGGTGCTGAACTCTGCGGGAGAGAGGAGAAACAGGTCACCTGGAGCAGCACGGATCACCCTCTGATCAGTAGCCCAGCCACGTCATTAAGTAACCTAAATGGAGAAGAAAATACGGACAGACAAAGCTCTAATATTTACAGGCCTTTTCAACATCTCAATTTTTAACTACCCTTTAGCACTTTTCATTTGTACAAGTTTTAAAGGAATGAGAAGTGTTGACTTCATAAGAAATTAGCTTTGTTCACCTTTTCATAATGTTACACTTGGCTTCCTCTATTCTTTCTCCTCTGCTCCCAGGATACGGGAGCTCTTGAAGAAGAGCAGAGTGTTGTGCGCTCTTGGGTGAGCAGAAACTGGCCGCTACGGGGACACCTGGAGAGCTCTGAAAAGTCCTTCAAGGTTCGTGAGTGTCACTCTGGGAGTGAACTCCAGCACTCGTCAGGGCAGGTGCAAGCTTAACTTTTTGCTAGACGTTACACTATTTGCTTATGTTAAAAGAGGAGGAAAAGGTGAAATTCCAAATTTGGCCATGTAAGTCCCAGATTTCACATGATGCTTTGTTTAACCGTTCTCTCTGAAATACCTGTTTGTGTCCTGGGCTATTTCTTTGCTTTGTATCAGAGACAGTTTTTTCCTAACTTGTCAGGCTTCTCTCAGCCTCCAATAATTAACGAGCTGAAAAAAGTTTCTTTGAGATCATTGAATTCATCTTACAACCTTTTGAATATAACATTTCTAGTAGTTGACTAGAAAATCCGGAAACAGCAACGCTCAGGTCAGCTTTGCTCTAAACGCAATGCCTTGTATGGGCAAGGGGTTCAGATTCTTGTTTTCCAAAATTACAGAAATGATAGTTGCAGGTTTCTTAAAACTGTACTAAAAGCAGAAAACTGTAGACATGGCTTGGTAAGAGAACAGGAAAATGAGCAGAGAAACCGGCTATGGGCACAGCAGGGTGTCTTTGAAGGTTATTCACAGGTGTCTTACGTATTAGTCTTCTGACCAATTTTTTAAATATACTTCTTAAAAAAAACCCAGTTTTTTTTAATCAATGACAACTCAAACCAGGATCTCCTTACACCAGGAAGCAGCTTCAGTGCAAAGGATTATCAGACTACGACACAGGAAGAACTGGCTGACCTCAGAGACTTGCATAATGTAATACCACAAAGAGCCAGCTCAAGGAGCGCCCTGACGTGCCACTGGGGACAACCACCTTCACGTGGCTCCGCAGGAGAAAACCTTGGTGACTCCCAGCCACAGATGCGCGGCAGCTGGGAAAAAGGCTCGTGCAATTCTGAAATGGCACTGCACAGCGCAACGTAAGAATGCTGTCCATCATTCTGGTCATGACAATAAACCTCAGGGAGTTCAGATGTTTTAATGAGAAAATGATGGGAATGAAGAGCCACTCTATTGGGGAAAACTGAGGAAACAAGACCGCATGGGTGATGTTTCCGAATTCTAAAATAATTACAAAGGACAAAACTTTCTAGAACTATGAAAGCAGGGCAATAAGAATTGCAAAGGGCAAGAACTGATAAACCACTGTATTTAAGCTTAATCAGTTTATGCAGTAGCTTCCGTGCTGCGGCTGCCTGCGATAGGAGGGGAAGTAGCCTTGGGTCATCAAGTGTTTTCACCTTCTCTTGTATTACTCAAAGCAAAAATAATTTTTCTTTGTAAATTGTCAAGTTAACACATGTTCTCCGAAACAGTAATAATTCATCCTCATCTTTGGACAGAGAGGAAAGGAACCTCTCAGAAACCCTTACCCAAAGCAGATTATTTCTGAAACAGGGAGCAGACGGGCAATTCCAAACCAGCAGCATTAAAATGAAATGGGACCCACATATGGGTATATTGTCTGTTTTATGAACGTTTTAACTTTCAGATTATATTCTTCCTAGAATTCTGGGGCTTGCACAACCACGTTATAATTTCATTGTTGAAATCGCCTGGGAGGTTTTTATCCTTTTTCTTTCCCCAGAAAGGGCAGATAAACAGTTTTTGAAACATCTGTACTGTACTATTTCAGTTTTGTGTTTTGTCCGAGTAAGATGGCACACTACAAGTCTGGAATGTTTTCAAGAAATGAGACTGGAAGGGCTTAAGACAACAGTCTTCAGCAATTCCGCATCTTCTGTCGTAAGCTGCGAGGACCCTCCTCCTGGTCCCCGCTGAGAGATTCACCAACCAGTGACCAACAGCACCTGCTGCACAGAGGTACGCAGTGGGTTTGGGGGAACAATTGATCATAACTATATTTCTTTAAAAAAACAAAGCCCCTCAGGAGCACACGTCCGTACTTTACCTTGGATACCAGCTGCGGTTTGGGCACTTTCATGAGATCACAGAGATAGTTGCGTTTTTCTCTTACTACTGGCAATTCCGCTTCCCTGCATGGGGAAAGATGCTCCAGTTAATTCAAAAATTAAAACCTGAAGGTGGCTACATACATACAACGTTTTAAGCTATCCGTTTTATTATTGCACTACAATGAATGCATCTATACGTTCACGTACATTTCAAACTGCAGAAGTTTTTGTTGTATCACATTCTAAGAATAATCCAATGTTTTCGTACCATCTTAAGCCAGGCAAACCATAAATACACAGCCCGTCTTCCAGAAGTGACAGTTACTAATAAAACGTCCAAGACTAGTCTTTCAGGTTTTTGTATTCCAAGAAAATAACACTTATTTGTACAACCCTTTTGACCAGAAATGGATCTATTATCTAAATTTATAGCTCCTTTTTTGCTTTAGAAAACTTCACATCAAGAATTTAAATAAATGTCACTGGATTTGGAGAACATTCTGCAATCTATAGGAGTTTTCTCCTGAAATAGAAAAGCCAGACCTGAAACTTGTGAGTCTTTAAAAAAGTTTCTGAAATAGCACGACATCCGTGAGCTAATTTCCTCAAGTAAACTTTTTTGTCAGTTACAAAAAGCCCCAAAATGCCAAAAATCCATACAGACAACATTCTTCTGGCTGCTGTAAAAATCTGCCAGTGTAACTGGAATGCTGCGAGACTGCTAGTATTACCAATTCAGAAGATTTATTTTGTTTTTCTTAAGTAACAACTGTAAATGGGCTATTAAAAATTTAACTCTTAGCACATAAACAGAGTCCAAAACTACAGAGAAAAAGCATAAAAGCCAAGTTAGAAATAACCTGAACTTTTTTTTTTTTTAAGATGCTTTGGACAATTTGTCACATTTCATACTGGAAACCTTCCTGGAGCTCAAAGTTTTTACTTACAGAGGAATTTGTTTAAACTCTGAATTACACAATTTTATGATAAACTGTCTGTAGTTCCAATAAGGAACAAATAAGCGGATGCCAGTAATTATCATCTTCCCCAAATATTAATTCTCCTTTGGCTTCCTGATGTTAGTGCTTATTGTAATGCAGAATTTACTGTGCTCGGTTTAGCACTGAGAGAGCTTGAGAATAACAAGCAGCTCGCTGTGACACTCAGCAATGACTTCAAATATCTTCTCTTGTAAACAATTCAAATCTACCAAGATAAAACAATTAAGTTTTAAGTAAACAGCTCCTCTTCTTTAATCTTGGCGCGATGGACATATTGCAATGGGGAACTTGGAGCGAGCCCTGAACTAAGACAGAGTAAAACAGGCGGCCGGTCACACCTTAATAATGACAAGGTGAAAAGAGAATCTTTAGTTTTCTGAGGTGGTTTTTAAGAAGTATTTTGCTTTGTTTTCATAACCGGTTTATGAGCAGAGCTGCACTAGCAATTTGGTGTATACCACTTCTAATTTTGGTATTGTAAACAATACAGCAGTAATTTGTGACAGCAGTAATCTAATCCTGCTCAAGTGTTTCTGTTAACAAATTCTTTCAGTAACTTCTGAGCAAGGCTGTGCTTACATTCTGCTTGCACAAGCGAGCACTGAGCCACACCAAACGCAACGCCGAGCATCACCGTGTAGTTAAGTGAGTCATTTTACCAATGGGCACAACTGTTGATAACCAATTCTTGAGATATGAGACTGTTGCTCTAATCTCATACTGGAAAAATGCAGAAAAATAGCAGCAGCCAGCCCTTGAGTTTTCTTTTCCCAAATATACAGTTATTTAAGCTCAAGCCCAGAAATAAAAGACATTAAAGTTAAATAATGTAAGCATGCAGTCTGAAAATACACAAACCACAACCTTAAGGTATCTATTTGTTCTTTGAACATGTCTAGATTACTTTTATTTCCATGGAATGTCAATGAAGACAAAAAGCCATCTAATTATAACGACTAAATAAATTATATATATATTTTTATATCTGTCTATTCTCATGTATTAACTTTGACTACTGTTTGAGGCAGGGTGTTGGGCTATAGTAGCCCCATGACCCAGGACAGTTGTCTGTAACAAGAAAAATGTTTAATGTGGCAGCAAAACTAATAAACTAATTAGTATCTTAAAACTCCGTATTTCCTCAAATATCTGAGGCATGCGGTCTTTCATAAACTTCTGCAGAAGAGGAGAAAACGGTGCCAAAATGAGGGTGCGTGTTTCCCCCTCCTGTCACTGCCAAGGTGTCACTCCAAGAGGAGTCCCCTCTGCCGCTGGCAGACACTTTGCCACTTTGGGGAGTCCTGAGGAGACCCTGTTCCCCTGAAACAGGTCTGAGCTTCCAGGTAACAGCAGGTAAAAAAAAATAATTCCGTTAGAGAAAAGTGATTGTTTAATTCACGCAATCATCTGCTTGGGAAACATCTAAACTCTTCCAATTCAAAATATTTGCTCGAATACAACGCTTCTATCATTTTGAGCAATTACATTTCATGGGAGATTTAAGCTGTTCTGCTAATTCCGTTGTTTTCCAGCTTGCAGAGATCCTTCCTTTCCCAAAATCCTGCCAGCGCTCATAAATGCCAAGAAACTGTCTGTGCAGTTGAAGTCTGACTGTTTGCACAGCCCAGTCTCTCTCTCTCATGGACGATTTCCAAGATCTCCTCCCTTTTTATGTTTCAGAAAAATATGGGTATTTTACTTTTATCTGGTGGTGATTTTATACATACCATTTCCAGTGGGACAATATAGGAGACAGTTCTTTAGAGCAGAAGAATTCTTTTCAGCAATGCTTTTCTGGCCTAGAAGCAATAAACAGCTAAAGCTACGGTATCGTTTCCTCCAGCTTCCCTGCCATCAGCTCTCAAAGGCAGCGACTCTTTTTTTTGACTTCAGTGGTACGAAAATTCCGTCAGTTCCCCGTCCTGCCCGGCACCGCACTCACTCACCAGTTGGTATCGCTGAGTATGGTCATCACCTCCTCCAGAATGGCAGCATCCACCACCTCGCTGTAGGTTATCAGCATTTCGTACACTTGACTGGCTGTCGTCTTCCGGATCTGGGGGGAAGAAGCAGAGGAATATTTAGGAAAGTATCCAGAGCCCAGCAGGGAAGAGCCCAGCGCCGTGACCGGTGCTGGTTCTTCACACCGACAATCCCTTCATGGCGGGCGCTTTGTAGAGCTCAGAACTGGGGCCTGTCCTCGCCTCTGGGAGCGACGTGCTGCTGGAAGGGACGTCGTTTCTGCACCTCGACGACATTCATGCTGCTACAATCGGAATATTTTCACTAGACTTTTCCAGGATTTCACATTAAGATCTGGCCCCCGCAGGGAATGAATTCACAGGTCTGAGAAGGGCCCAAGTGGAGCATTTCTTTTCTTGAAGTGACTAAGCCAAAGTCTGGCTTTGGCCACTGTAGGCCCACAAACCCGCGAGGTTTGCCAGGCTGGAGACTGGAAGAGTCAGCAAAACTCTTTAGAAAAAACCTGCTGGGAGAGAGATGCTGCTGTGAGTAACGCTAGCTCTTCACACTCCGCATTCCGGAAGCAGTGAATTTGAAAATATTTTCCCCAGAGCGCCGGGGAGCAGTGATGTTGGTGAGCGTACAGAAAAAGCGAGCTAGGCTGGCTTCCCAAGCACAATGTGTAGGAATACACTAAATGCAAGACAGCGAAATTGCAACAAAACCAAATTCTGTTTTCTTTTTCAAGAAAGCCTGATGATAACCAAAGGAAGGCAAATAAATTATAGGGTTGTTTCTGGAGCAGTAGTGCCTAATTAAATTGACCCACCTGTAAAAACAAAACATATTTATCATGTAAAATACCAAGAAGACATGAAATTGAAATGATCTCTCTTCAGTTCTTACATTGTGCCCTTCCTGCAGAGGATTCTTCATGTGGGAAGTACACTGAACAGGGAAACAGCGGGAATAAAACCGCCAAGTTTTGCCGAGCACCGTATGGTTTTAACCTTTTCAAAAAGCAATTGGCAAAAGCACCGAATGGCAGAATAAACGAGGTTGCTTGGCACTGGCCAGACACAAGGCTGCTCGCTGTGTCCTCAAACCACTTCAAGACCTCGTGGGTTTGCACATTCTTTTTTACGTGCCCTCACAGTTCCTTTCTCCTGCCCCGCTCGCCTCCAGCCGAGGTGCCCGTCCTCCTCCTCCTCCCCTGCTCTGGGAGCGGCCACAAACGTCCCCAGGTGCGACCCCGGCACCGAGCTCCGACGGCGCAGGGAGCTGTTACGCGTTTGGTCGTCTCAGCAGCGCCGAGTCGGGGCGCCCAGGTCGTGTGCAGTGAACGCAGCCCCCTCAAAAGAACCCACCCACACCAATTCTAAAGGACGAAGATAATATTGCCCCACGCGGGATCCTCCCTTAGAGGTACCGAGTCGTCACTCAGGTTTTGTGCCCCGCTTCGGTTAGTCACGTGCAAAAGATAAACTTCTGATAAACTCTGCCGTGTTGCACAAGCTTTCATCACACCTGACAAAGATCTTTTTCTTGAACCAGAACTACTACTGTGTTGCTACTATCAGCGATATTGCGAAACTAATAGTCATTTATCTGATCGGGGCTTTCAAGCACTACATGGCGCAGAGGTCTTCACACTGCCGAGTGCTGTGTAAAAGAAACAAACGACTTGGGCACCTTAATCGCTTCTAATTTAAAACAGTAAGGACAGAAGGTGGAAAAGCAGTATATGGAATGGCTTGGTAATGCTGCAAGTATCCAGTAGCCTGTTCTCAGGTGGCAGCCGTGCAGACTGCAGAGCCTTCCGAAATAAAACCTATTTTACACATTAATACCTGTTAAAAAGACTGCTGCTTTAATGCGCTTTTTTACTGGTAAAGTATTTTAAATAATACATTTGATAATAGGCAGTGTGTTCAGTACTTACTACAGGAAATGGATGGCAAAGAAGGAGAAACAGCTGAAATAAAACTTTCTCTCTCATGTCGCCTTGAAACTGAATCAGGCCACAAAACCTAGAAAACAGGAGGAAAAAAAAAATGGATCTTGTGTCATATTTGTGTTACAACTGCAAAAGTCCATTTTGAGGATGGGGATGAAGATGTGTATCAGAAAAAGGGTGGGAGGAGAAGCTTTGCTGCCCCCAGGAAATGTCAGTTCCAAGCGCTGTGGGAAAGCAAACACTGCGGGCGAGCGCACTGAAACCCCGGGGGGTTTGGGAGACGCCGCACATCTCCGCCAAGCGCAAACACGGGTGCAAAGCTCCTGCCTGGCAGCGCCAGAGCCCGCGCAGGGAGCAGCCGAGCCGAATCCCAGCAGCCCGGCCTTGGCTGCGCAGGTGATGCCGTGCAGAGCAGAAGCCACATTACAAACACGGGCTCCGCCGCGTTTTGGGCTGTCTTGCACTCTTAAAATATTGCCAAGAAAGCAATGAAAGGGAAGTCAACAAAAGCGTTGCTTGACATCGTTATACCTGAATAATTTTGCCAAGTTTCTGGCAATGACCCTTTGTTCAGCTTTGCAATGCCTTTTCCCCCCCTCTCCCCACCCAGTGCCGCTTTCCTGCCTGGAACACTCCTGGTTTGCCTTCGCTGCTCCCTGAGCCGAGGGCTTTTACCCTAAAGCCAGACAAGAATTTTGCAGGTGTTTTTTAGCTCTTTCTAGCACGCACGTAAGATCTAATCAATGAGACATAGTTTGCATTGGCGCCCAGTCAAGCTCTCGACATGCAAAAAGCAAATCATTCACTGCATCTTTAAGAATATCAGCAACATTTTAAAAGTAGTTAAATTTTATCAGATCCTTCGTATGTTTTCACCCCAACCACCCAGAAGTAAATGAAACTCTCCCAGCCTTATATTGTGTGCGTTCTTCACCTGAAGCAGACCTAGCTGTTACAGCCAGTATGTCCTGCACGTGAATTTGCTTTGCTTTTTATAAGCAGAGAAAAGATAGCTTTTATTTCATCAACTCACACTCCTATGCTGGAGCGAAGCTTCCGGATGTCTTTGGATCTTTTGATCTCTTCTTTACAAAGGGTAAATAACTTCACTGAAAAGGGATGGCTGAAAATGCGAAAGAAAACAAAGAAACAAAAAAAAGAGAGATGAGCAAGAGATTTCAGTAGCATTTCAAACACATGTAATAATTGTGAAGATGCCAAATTAACATGCAAAGGAGAGGAAGACAACGCAGAGCAGTGCGCGCTGCTTCCACGACAGCACACCCTGCTTTAGGTGGACCTTTGGTACAGACACAGGTGAGTTTGGCTACCACCTCACCGGGCCTTTTTTTTTTATTTTTCTGAAAGGGAAGGGAAGAGATTGGCATTAATTGTTTACATTGCTCCTACCTGGATGCTGAGGTACGAGCTCCATTAATCCCAACCAATTCAGTGTATGCACAACAACCGGCTAAACCAGCGCTTGTGTGTGTAACAGAGCGTGGTGCCATCAGAAACACTGCGCCAGAAATTAGAATATTCTATAGCCAAATAAAAATCATTTCATCTATTTATGGTGGTGGCGCCTCGGTCATTGCCTTCAGCCTTCAACCAAACTTTACATAAAAGGGGATGAATGTTGTTCTTAAATGCTCCACCATTTCACAGCCCAAATTCCTTCAGTGATTCCAGACAACGTAACTAAACACAGGGCTTACGGTTCTGCTAAGTGTACGAGTCATGAAGCCATCTTTAAATATATTTAGCAAATTCTTTTCTTTTTCTACAAAGTCTGGGAAAGGGAAACGTGATTCTCACAGCTCTTTCCCAGACACTCATACAAACACAAGTATTGTTAGTATATTCCAAGGAGCTATTAAAGAGCAGTAAAGAGGGCATATTGCTTCTATTTCAGTACAAATTATTTAATCTTTTACTTGCTACTCTCAAAGCTGAAGTGCCATAGATGCAAAAGAAACTATTTCGTATTTGTCTAGCAGGCACAATTACTTCTAGGCTGCAGATTTTGGAAACCTCACTGTACTGTGTATGTAAAGCAGAAAGCAAAAATCCTAACATTTGTCTCCTGCTACCAGCAGTTAAAGCTGGGGATAAAAACTACTCAAAAAAGCTGTGTAGTGTAGTCTGTTGAAAAACGGAACATTTAAAACGAGAGGTTTATAGGAGTGACAAGATGTTTTGTTAAGTTAATGCACCTTGTTATATACAGTTTTCCAGACAAGAGTTAGAGTTTTTTAATTACTTTTAAAAAATTCTTAACAAAATACTGGCATATACTGGCAAATATTGACATGGTTAAAAAAACCCCTGAAAACCATGGAACCATTACGCTGAAGAATGCTGTCTGCAGCCGTCTCAATATAGTCCAGAAAACCCCACTTAAGAAAGTAAATAAAATTGCCAGGTTTTCAGTGTCGCCGCTGCGGCTTCGTCAGACCTGCGCCGAGCCGAGCGTGGCTTTCAGGATGGAGGAGCCCGGGGCAGGCTGGCGTCAAACACCTCCGCCACACGGGGACAGAGCCAAGCTGTTTCCCGCCCCCGGCCTGTGCTCGGCTCGGCACCGCTTCCCGTTTCGGAAGCGTGACCGGCACAGGCAGCACGCACGCAGGAGAACACCTGGATCTGCCTGGACCAGTCTCTGTGCGCGCCTACGGACACCGACGTGGCTGGGTAGATGAGGCAAGAGCGCAGCTGCTCTCTCGCTGTTAAAGAGGAGGTATATTTTTTCCTACCTTGGTGAAAGTTCTCCTCCTCCCACCCCAGATTACACGGAGACACTGCGTAGACAACTCACAACACCACCTGCAACGCACACCTGCCTCTCGGCACAGCAGCACAGCCAGTGCGGTGAGCTGCACGGTGGTTGACCAACACGGACAGCAACAGAGAGACCAAGGGGAACGAGAGCATCTGGAATAAATTCAACACGCGCAACCTTACGTGCAGCATTTTGTGTTTAAAACAGACGCGCTTGCCTTTCTGTCGTTTGCTAGCTTCACATGCGTAATAACTAAACCTAACCTATGTGTGATCTCCAGTGACTCAAATAGCTTGGCCTCTTTAAAGGAAATTGAGAAAATTCCTTCTCCTGTGTGGGCACAGTGCCAGCAGAAACAGAGTCGGCATCTGGGGAAAAGGGATCAGTCTAAAGTCTTTACAGTATGTAAACTGGGCGCACGCGGCACTGCAAAAAAGGTTCCTGAAGGTGAACTGAGCGTCAGCAGTTCAACTGACATCACCTGGGGCGGCCGTGAAACCAGCAGACACCCACTGCCACGCTCTTTACTTTAGCGTTTATTAAGCAATAGCAGTATAATCGCTTTTAACAAAAGCACAGGAGCCTGTAATAAACAGACATCATTAGTCTCGAGATCAGCGGGTACACATACCATCTTAAACAGCTGGAAGACCACCAGAAAAAATGCTACACGTGAACACTTCTGCTGAATGCGTAAAATATAGACACGTAAGAACGAGAAATGCTGCTTTTACTTATTACTGCAGAAAGCATTGAATTGTGCTTCAAGGGCTGTTCTGCTCACGGCGTACCGAGTACTCAAGGCACTATTAGCCTAATCTTGCCATCCCCTCTGAGGAACCGGCAGCGTATCGGGGCTCTTGGCAGCCTGAGCCCCCCTGGTGATCACTCACCCGTGAGCCCAGCAGCGACTCCTGCACCCACCGGAGCCACAACCACAAAACAATGCTCCAGCGCCCGTCTGGCAAGTGCCTTCAGCTCATGCTCCTTTATTCTGCCTTTCCCTTGTCCCACTACCAGCAGGGAGCTGACAGTTACCAGTAGCTTTCAAGAGCAGCCACTGGTGAGTTCAAAAAGCCCCATGTGCTCCGCTTTATTTATGACAGCTCAGCTTCAGGCGTGTTGCCCTTTGCCTCCAGAATCTCGCTAATCAATTACCACTCCCTACATTATTACGAACACGGCTCTGCAGCTCCACAAGGTGTGCTGAGATGAAATGATGAGGTTTCGGGTTGTGCTACCACAGAGAAGAAACTACATTTCTCCTGCAAACTACGGCGCTGGCTGGGGCGGGAGGGCTCGCAGGGCTGGGAGGAAGCAGCAGGTGAACGATGCTGCAGTTCCGCCAGCGCACACCGGCGCCGCTGCCAAAAGACGTGGTTTTCCCCCCACTTCCCTCCGTATTTCAGCACAATTTGTGGGCGCACAGCAGGACAGCTCGAGGAACGACCGCAAGCTCCATTTTACTGGGGGAAGGGTATTTTTAACCTGGACCGGTTCTCTAATGCCACTGACCACACAGCGACACAAACCATTCCTGCCCGTTCACGGGAGGGGGAAACTCTGACGCTGGAGGCGCGCGTTTGTGGCAGCCTAAGACAAGTGGGAAGCAACAGCCTGGAAAACGGCAGGCAGAGCTTTTCTTTCCGTACTGCAGGTTCAGACCAAGCCAAGCACAAGAATGAAAAGCTGCTTCTGACAGCCTTCCGGTGACCCCGCTCCTACTAAAGCCGATTCATTCCCAACCCCACTGGACAGGTACTGCCCTACGCTTCGGGTCCCTGCTGGCAGCTTCAGCCGGGCCCTGGCAGTGAAACGACCCACCCGTGACAAACAAATCCCACATCAAACCCGAGCAGTCACGATCTGGTAACGGAGGAGAAACACCCAGTGGCCCACTTGCCCTCCTGCCCGGAGGTGACAGGACCAGCCGTACACAGCCTCACAAACGCTGAAACCAGCTGCACAACTGCTCCAGAGCTGTCGAGCTGCACATTCTGAACTTCAGGAGCTACAAGGGTGTGAAGGGGCAGGAAAATGCACCGCAGGTTACGCCTCTGCGGGGCAGGAGTGACACCATGTGGCAATCTGCTTTAACAGGAGCACTGAGCTCCTAACGAAGGTCAAACTAATTCAGCCAACAGCTATTAGTCCTGTTTAAATTAAGCAGTGTAGGGTATTACCTGCTCTGCACTGCTGATGTTTTATTAGGGGGAAAAAATAATCCAGGGTAGTGCACAATATCCATTTGAAGCTTCAAAATGCATTTGCAGATCCTGTTTTCTAACGTGACAGTTGACTGTGAGGCAGCTGGTGTAGGCATAATCCTGATGCCGGACATCCCACAACCCAAGCTCCCTTGCTAAAACGCTACTCAGCCCAGTGTGGTAAAAAACGAAGGAAGGAGATGAAATGAGAGCCAAACACCCCCAAAGAACGCTGATGTTTCATTCCCAGCTTCTCCAGAAAGTTTTTCATTTGCTCCGCGACAAGCAAGAAGCGCCTGGCCGGAGTGAAGCAACAGGAACACTGCTCACCAGCAGCACGACTGCTTTCTAAAAACTCTGCGCATCCTCCCTCTTCCTGCAGGCCCACTTCCTACAGAAGTATCTGAAACTGCACGCACACGTGCCCTTTCCGCGGCCCCAGGCAGTGTGTCTCAATTTTCCGGCTCGTTCCGTGTTGTATTTCTACATTTTTACAGCATGGTTCTTCGGAAAGGAGGTCAATGGTCAGGAAATGAGACCCAAAGCCACAGTCGTCCATGTTCTTCTATGCAGAGGGGTAGGTGCCGCCCAGCGGCGTGGGCAGACAGGCCTCGGAGCCAGGGCCAGCGTTTCTCCATCCCTAACTACACCCAAACGACACGTTGCCAAAGTAAGAAACCGCAAAACGCTGCACCAAATCTCATTTTGGGCTCCCCCACCCGCCGCGTTGGGCTGCTCTGCAGCCAGGCTCTGCCAGCCCAGCAGAACCCAGCGGGGCAGGCTCACCCTCAGTGCGCACAGCGACTCGTTGGTCATGACCTCTCCACCCAAAGATACTGCTGTTACCAAAAACCTGCCACATGCAGCAACTCCATACTCCCATGACGTGGGAGACACAGACTTTACCTGGGATTTCCAGCCATAACCCATCATCTTTCCCAGCAGGGAAGGCTGGAGCCTAGGCAGAAGTTCTAGATCGCTGGCACGATTACCAAACCAAACAAGTAATATTCCTTCCATCTGCGAGGATCTGGCTCATTTCAAATTCCCATTCAAAAAGGGACTGCCAAATTTGATGTGAGAGATTATCTAAATACACACTTGAAAACAAGAGTAAATTCAATTAAAACTTTTAGAGTGATAAAAGCTTTTCAAATTTATATGCTGTGAGCAATTCTTGAATCAACAGATTCCAACTCCAGTATCGTGATTGTAGGATTCATGTTGTGCAGTTCTGCAAATACCTGTAGGTGTGCCAAGATGCTGGCTGTGAGAATTTGTGGAATACATTTTAATATTACTGAAATTAAAATCCTTCTCTTCTCAAACATCGGCAAAAAAGTAGGATTTCACATTGGAGTATCTTATTCATGTTTATCCATTCCCAAACTAAATACTTTCCAGAAGACTGACCTGAGTATGGAAAAGCCCAGCCATGCCTTTTTTGTTCTTCTTATTAGAATTTTAATTAACTTCTTTGGAGATATTCACGTTAACAAAAGCCGTGGGATTGTGGAAGCGATAGCTTGTAGGCCGGCTGTTTTGCAGCGCCACAACAGGACACTGCCAGTGCTAAAGGCTCACAATGGAGAATGTACCTAACATTTAGGAAGGCGGCAAAGGAAGAGCAAAATGGATCGGATACTGGGCCAAGTCTGCCAGGTGAAACGTGCAAACGGCATTTGATTCACGTACTGGTAGTTAAACAATGAACCAATGACCAACTTCTACGCTGATACGAGAGGCAAAGAATTTATCAAGACCCTTTCGCGGCCACGTGGTCCGGAATTTGTCACAGCCGCCCCACTTCAGGAAAACGAAAGCAAAATGTTATATCCATATACACACACGCTTGGAGTCCTGCGCGTCCACAGCTAGAGCAACATTCAGCTGTCGTCAGCGTAAGGTTTAAGAGGCCTGATGCATGGCGGAAAATAAACAAAAAAAAGGCTTTCAACAACTTACTTCTCTTTCATGGTAAATATATCAAAACAGCCATTTGCCAGCATTTGGTCCAGCATTGTCAGGAGAGGTACAGACACCCTGATGAAAGAAAATAATTTAACAATGTAAATGTACGTCTTGGCATACGTATATACGCTACTTTTAATTAGAAGCAAAGACATAAACTTCCTATCTACCTACACAGATTGAAATTAGAACTCTAATTTACACGGAGGAGGGTTGCTCGGTAACTTCTGTGTGTTGGCTAAATCATCCTCGTTGGCTGAGAGGGGAACATTCCGTTACAGCCAAAAGGAAAAAACCTAATTAACAGCACGCCTGGTTTAAACTTGCAGGGTCCTGACAACACAATTAACAGTAGTACAAAATAATAATTTATATTTTAGTATCTAAACAATGTATTCCACAGAACGTATCAGAAGTTACGCTGCCCTCTCACTACAGGTAATTACCAAATGAGCCAACACACAACATGTCAGCTGGAGTAACTGTGGTCATTTCAATACGGTCATTTCAACAGCCGAGACAAGAAACAAAATAAAAATGAAATGAAATTGAAAAGTCAGTTAATAATTGTGGGGGTTTTCCCGTCTAGGGAATGTTTTCTATTTTTTTCACATGTTTGATAAGTGAGGTTTAGCGACATTAAACTCATTATGCAGAATGAGTCACCTTTAAAGAAAAATCTTCAAAAGAAAATTAGACTGCAAGTATTTGTGAAAAACCATAACCTAAACCAAATGCAGACTGGACTACAATGAAAAGTGTGCAGCAATATCCAATCCCCAATATTGCATTATATAAAAACTGGTGCTTACCACATTATGCCCGATATTAAGCTATAGTAAATGCAAAGTATTCTCCAATCAGTCCTTTGTTATACATTTTACCAAAGGTCAAACAGCTCTATTAATTTAATAATTAATTTAATAATAATAATAAACCAGCAAATTTCCAAGGGTCAGGCATACTTCATCTGGGCACGTTTAAAAAGATGTGCTGTACATCTGACTTCAAACAGTCCTGCTGTTAGAGATTAAAAAGCCAAAGGAAAACATTACCGGTCATTCCGCAGGTTGTCCTCAAAGACCTTCAGCAACGTCTCACAAAAACTCTCCATATCACTGGAATCGTTCTGGATTTTCTTCATGTAGTCAAAAAGGCTCTGGGCAGAGTACCGGAGCTGCGAGGAAGGAACCTCAGATGAAGGCAGAGGGAACACCCAAACCCAGGGACTACACACAATGACACTACCTGGGGTCTACACCTGCACCGGCAACACACGCTTCCACCAGCAGCTGTGTGTATGAATTCAGTGACAGTATTTGTCCGGAAGATGGCTATTTTACTTTCATTAATCCTATTTCAAGAAAGAGGGGTTCCCCCCCCGCTTTTAAAGTTTTGACATTGTAGGAAAAAAAGACCACATTAAAAGCTTCATTATTTTCTTTCTCTCAAAATAAAGCATCCCCAAACTGCTACAATTATCCTGCTTTACTTCAAATAATAATAATGTTATGGCTCTGAAAGTTAAAGAGTACAGGAGAAGTTCAAGAGGTAATATTTATTAAACAAGCTGATGTAATTGAAAAACACAGGCAAGCTCTCGGGCACATGGTGGAGGCCACACAAACCAACAGTAAACTCGGGTTAAGAATTAAAAACAACTCAGAAATAACGACTCTGGGTTTAACTGCATTATGTTAATCAGCCAGATTAGAAAGGCGGCAGCAGGCGGTTTCGGCGCGTCTGCTCCAGGCTCAGCTGGAAGTTGGCTGTTCGGGTCCCACCAGCCGTTCAGTGTCACCAGCCACAGCCTTCACCCAACGGATGTCCCTGCTCTGCCGGAGCCACGGCGCTCGGGAGCCCAGCCCAGGCCGGCTTCTCCGCTCCCGGCCCTGCTCCATCGGGAATCCCAGCCCTGTAGTGCGCGAGGGGAGAAGGCGGAGGCGTAGCCGGACCCCCCTTTCCTGTGGGATCCACGCTCCCAAGCTACGGTTACACCCGCGAGCAGCAGGAGAGGGGTTGCAA
Source organism: Chionis minor (assembly GCA_013398295.1). Taxonomy (NCBI): domain Eukaryota; kingdom Metazoa; phylum Chordata; class Aves; order Charadriiformes; family Chionidae; genus Chionis; species Chionis minor. The sequence goes on from VZSF01011169.1 coordinate 560,971, forward strand.
CAGGCCACGCCAACACGGCTACAAATGCCGAGATTCCTCATTTCTGGGAGAGGTAGGAATTGTATAGTCCAGGCTCAGCTTTGAAGTTGTTAAGTGACTTCCCTTGAGGATGAGAAGAAAAATGTGGGGGTTTTTGTTACAGAAACTACCTCAAAGGACAACGCTTTGTCAAGGATGAACGTAGATTTCTGCATTTTCCTGGCTGTGATGTGAAGGACCATCAGTCCTGCCGGGGCTCCCGCGCGTCACCTGGGGAAGGGGGGGCGGTTAGGGGGTGTCCCCTATAAGAAAGTGGGTCACAACGAAGGGGGCTGTGGGGAGAGCAGGTGGCACAGAAGTATGAACTTCTTTCAGTTTTGTTCGCAAGCGTTAAATAATCTTCTGCTGAGCCAAGAGGGGGCTGTAGGCAGTAAGTCTGCTCAGTTAGAGGGGATTTTCTCCCCAAAACGCATGCACAGCATTCTGGAAGCTCATTCAAAGGTGCAATCAGCTCCCTCAGAAGACTGACCCTTTTACCAAGAAAAGAAAAAAAATAATTACATCAGTATGAGAAGTGTCACAATTGTCTTCCTGAGAGCAAAAGAGAGGAATCTTTATTTAAGCATTTTCTCTAATTTAATTTTTATACCAGCAATATTTATGGGTGCATCAGCACAGAAGACAAAAAACATTTTAGCCTTGAATCCAAATTCTGAACTAAGCTTTCCAAAGCTTTAACCTACTTATAAAACAACCAGGCACAGCGATCCGCACTACCTGGAAAGCAGCACAGTCTCTATTTCATTTGTTCTATAGTGAAACATACTGGGCAACAGCAGCAGAAATATTTCTTCAAAAGAGTCAAGAAATTATTCACTTATTCTACATTTCAAAATGAGAAGTCAAATTTCAGTGAAAACTCTTTAAACGTTCATAAAAGCCAGCTGTGCTGACCTGAAATACTGAATTGAACCGAGTGGGGTTCTTCTGTACGCCAAAAGTAACCTTGGTTTGTTTCCCTGTATGCCGAGTATAAACTATATCGTTCCACTCAAAGGTCTTTACACAACGTACAATTGTAAGGGAGAGAGATTTCCTGAAGATCTTCAACCTGCTCAACGCTTGTACACCGCCCTTTAAAACAATCTGCGCGTTTGAGACCATTCCAAATAAAGAAGTATTTTGTCTTAATATCTCACACGAGCAGAAATCAATTAAAAGCAGAAAAGAAGTTACATCCAAGTCAAGTCTTAAAACGTATATGGTGAACTATGTCATTTTCTCTATTTTTTGTCTTTTAAACTACCTTGCTGATCTCACACCATTTTTTGAAGAAAGCTTAATTCTGCTTTTCCTGCAGATTCAGATGATTGAAAAGGCAAGAATGGGCACGACAGAAAAGGGCACGTAGGATGTTCCAAAGCTGTGCAAAACCCCAAGACGGAGTAGGAGGATAATCGGAAAAAACTGTATAATGAAGACAGCATCTCTTCGTTAGCAAGTAACAAAACACTTCAACAGTACAGGTGTGGATAAACCATCGCATAACTGCTTGGGAGATTTAAAAATGGGACAGTTTCCAAATGGGGAGCGCACAGACCATAGGAGCTTTACTGGAACAAACTCCAACGTAACAAGTTAACGTTACATGAGCAGGTTAAACTCCTATTTCCTTCCCAGGTGAATATTCCTTTTCTCCCAGATAACCTACGAGGACGGTACCTGAGCTATAACCGTAACCGCTCACAAATATTTGCAGAGAAGAGCATATCCAAATTTCTTCCTCACCTACGCCGAAACACAGAATTCACGCTATATCAAATGGTGACGTTTACCCTTCCCTGGGGTTGCACGAGGACTGGGGAAGGAAATTAGGAGGTTAATGGGTTGGAACTGGGACAACTATGGATAAGAATTTAAGAGGAGGCCTGAGAATGACCTTGTTCTTATTGAACATAAATGGGAACACCGCATGCCCAATGCACTAAGGGCTCCGACTCCCACTCGGCAGTGCCAGCTCGGACACACCAGATGAAAAAGCCAGTGGGGGATGATGAGAAAGGAAGAGCCTGTGCGGAAGACGTTCAGCAGATCAACAGGGTTGTCAGTCTCCCGTCTAACCAGTCTCCTGGAAGCCCCAGGTATCTTAACAGAATTCAGTCTTCTTCACCTAACGCACCACAAATGGAAGTCAAGTGAGTAACTACCGGGAAAGCCTGGGCAAAACCAGGTGTACAGATAATTGCAAAAGGCTCCAGTGTTCCTACAGCATTTCAACAGAGAACAACCTTGTCACAGAGTCAGAAGAAACCACGTCACACTCAATAAATAACGCTGGGTTTGGATCATTTCTATTCCCGACAAATTTACAGCACTGAAGTGCCAGTAGCCTATTTTCCCAGTAACTTCAGGAAAAAAACGTGTATCATTTAAATTTTAGCACAAGTGTAACCATGTCTCCCTTGTTTTACTTGCAACACTCCTTTTAATAAAGCAAATCTTTGGAGGCCAGTAACTCTAAGACTAAAATCTGATGTTTTATGAGAAGTAAGAATATAGTAATTCATACTGTTTCTTCTTTAAAAAAAGAAAGACAGAAGTTATTCTCAAACGTATTTTGGCCTAGAATTGTCAACCAAGAAATCTGAATTTGGGGCCTGTTTCCTTCAACCCAAGCATGCGTTAATTTGCATACAATTCATCCTAGTAACCAGATGTTTTAAAACGTCACCTACGTCTGAACATTGTCGTTTGTAAGGACTGACACAGCTGTTCAAAGCCCAGTGTATTCTCCAAACAGCACCTACAGTCACAAACACAACTGGCACACCGCCAGCCTGTTTGGAGAAGCAAAACATAAACTGTATCACGTATTTGGCAGCCGCATAATGTTAAAATCCACGTGCCATAGGCAGCCTTTCCTTTTTGTCAGGTGCTTTAACATCCACGCGCATTCCGCGGGTAGAGCTGGAACTGGCTACTCCAATCCTTACAGGTCTTTGGCATCTTATGCTGCAATCCTGGTATATTGGCCTGTGAGAAAACCTTTTTAATTTCCAAATAGGTTGCCTTTTTAAAAATGTCTTTTATTTTTAGGATTTTATTTAAAATTTCTATAACATTTTAAAATGTCATTTTCAGTCTTTATAGGGGAGGGGAATCACAGGACATTCTGTGCTTTAACAACATTTTAAATATAGTGTAGTTGAACAATCATGAAATTATACCAAAATTACATCCCAACCCCTGAAACTACAGCATTTGTGAACTGGAGAAAGAACACCATTGTACGGTTCTGATCTCCATATACTGAGAGTATTTTTTATGCAGCCATAAGAAATACGCATCATTGTGGGCCAGATATATAATTAGAAGATTCTTTTACACAGAGAAAGTGCCCTTTGAACCAAGGCGATGTTGCAGAATGCCAAATCCCAAAGGGAATGACGTCTTCTGTTTTTCCAGATTACTTCAAATGCCTGAGTTACAATTCTTTCAGCAACCACGCTGCCACCAGAATGTTTCTGAGATAACCCACACAGCTTGTTTCAGAACATCTCTTTAGAAAGCAAACCAGAGAACTGCTCTTGCTAAATATACTGCAGAGCAATTTTAACTATGGAAAAATAGCCGCTGACCACCAAATCACAATAAAGCCTTTCTCCTACTAATTCCCCAAGACGATTTAAAGACAAATCGACATCTGAACTCAGATTATCTTGCAGTACATGAGAATCTTCAACTTTCTAACTTCTACATCCACGCATGTATGTGCATGTGTATTTTTTAAGTGAGACAAAGGAGAGATCACAAGAGCACACACAGGTTACTGCAAGAACACATATTTGACTAATCTTTTTCCTTTCTCCAAGATTTTTAAAACCTGCTTCTTTCATACGGATTTAATAGGAATAGTTCTTAAAATTTTCTATTAATGTTTTAAATCAGTCCCTTGATATTCAGTAAAGAGCACTACAGGCTTTGACAGAATAGTTTGAAACACCAGTCGTTATAAGACACATCAATTCTAATTTCTGTATCTTATTTTAAATATTCAATGTAATTCACCACACACTGTATAATCCCAAGTGCAAGTAACCTGTACTTTGAGCCTCCCTTGCACTTCTCTCTGGCTCGAAAGAGAATTAGGTCATCTTCTTTCTAAAGCCAAAGCCCTTGAGAATGTTTTAACCGGAACAAGCCTTTCGTGTTAAAGAAAAATGCAGGGTCAGAGAAAGTTAACATCTCAAAATCATATTTTGAAAACAGTACAGAAGGTTTCCCTTAAATATACTGGCAGATGGTAACAAGGGAAGGGAGCTACAAGTAACTGTTTACACTTCTTAAAACCAAGCACAACCAGAGCTTTTTTTTAAAAGAAAAAAAATGGTATTAAAATGTTGAATAAGAATTTTCTTCTGACCTCAGTTAGCAGTTAGCACGTCTGTTCCTCCACAACTTCCCTCCCTCTTTTATACTTACACAAATAACTTTGGTTTTGGTGCAGCCTCCTATAATTAACTGTGTTTGACCAAAAGCTGCATTTTGCGTGCATGTTTGCTATTAAAAAAAAATATCTGTTAAGAGTTACATTGTCTGTCCCATAATTATTGTCACAAACCAATAAGCATATGCTTTCAAAGTTTTAAAATAGCCGTTGCTATGTACTTAGATGCCATTTTAGAAACACGAAAATCCTCAAAATTGGTTTAAATACACAAGACTGCACAGACACCACGTTCTCAGCTACATACACCCCAAAGGCAGACGGACATCTCTGGATCACAAGCGCAGAACCCATGGCACACCCCAAAAACCATCGTTTGGGCATATTCTGAAGAGGTCACGGTAAGGAGACGAGCTCAGAACGATTACCCCCTTCCTGCTGCGAACCCAGCAGGAGCTGCTCGCTCTCCACAAAAACTGCATTGCCCGACACCTACCGCTATTCCACCAGCTTTCTTAATTAGATACGGCAGTCTTAATTAGAAACAATCTTAAAAACTGTTGGGGTGCCGACTCACGACCTCCTTCTGTTACAGGATCACTGCAATTCAAAGACTGAACTGACAGTCCAGAACATTCTGTTACTGGTCTGGTATTTCTCTACAGCGTCATGTTGAATCTCGTATTGAACCATGTCCTAACCCCAACAGCTGTTTTCATATCTGTTACATCTTTTGCTACATGAAATAACTAAAACCTTAGAAGCCAAATATCTTGAAACCAAGAATTCTGAAACTAGCAAGAAAAGCTGTAATGTAAAAGACAGAAGGATACACAATAATTATAATATTGGCCGCAAAACAGACTACCAAAACCAGCGATAAAGACACTGCTTATGCACAGAAGAATGAAATAGAGATTGCAAAGCTCAGAGGATTTGGATAGACATCTGAATGATATTTCTTTGTAATGTAATTTTCGGTATCTCTCTGGTACTTATTTAGTATCAAATTAACAAAAAAAAAATAATCTGAACATACTGTTAACACATATTGACAACTAATAGTTGACACCTTGCATCAGGTTACAAATGAAAACAGGGATTCACCTCATTTAAAAAGAGCAATCACCTTGCATTTAGCCAGAACATTTAGCAAGCTGCACAGCTCTTCCTCCCTGAACAGCCTGGAAAGGTGAGCAAATAAACATCATTCACTGAGCCAACAGGCTGGAATCGCAGCTTCTGTCAGGCCAGGAAACGAGAAACAGTGTCCTTACTCCTTGTTTCCTGCATGCTCAGTAAGTCAAAAAATACTACTTTTAAAGATGAAAAATAGAAAGCCCATCTGGTTTACAAAAACGACTTGATTTCTCTTAAAAATCTTACATCTGAAATTCTCATAGAAAAAACTACCTGCAATATCCCTTGTAACAGACTAAACGCTTTAGTCAACACTTTTATCATGTAAATGCCTTGTCCTACCAAGCAGGAAAGTCACTCTGCTCTCTTACCGTTGTCTCTGTCAGTCCACCAACAGACACCGAGAGACCCAAAAGCACGTAGTATCGGTATGTTGGCAAACCCAAAAGCTGGGTGATCCGAGGGAAGGCCTCTGATGCAGCATTCCAGTTTAGAGTTTCCTTCTCTGACCTAGGGGAAGGAGAAAAATAACCTTGTATGTATGCACCGTCTTCCTTCTCCGTACGTTCATTCTTATGATAGCTCCTCATCCTCAAGCAGCAGGTGGGTGAAGAATGTCTCTGAATTACCTAAGCATCAACTTAATCATTGCTCTTTAAGCATATGGGGAAAATACCAACCAAAACGTCAGCCTCTGCCAGTGAAGTGAAGCAACCTTCAAGTCCTTGTTCTGATTCAGACACACATTTGGACCACAGTTTCCTTCTCTCATGCACTTTTCTCTACACTAAGAAAACAAGTTCTCCTACTTGTGTTCCATTCCCAGTTCTCTCCCACCAACAGCTGGTCAACAACTGACCCAATGACAGACTTATCCCAGGAAAGGCTGACACCCCCACCCCGTTTTCCTTCCCGGATCAATCAGCAGCCCAGCAGACAGCGCACGTTTTGAGTTACAGGAGGTTGAGATTCGGCTGAACAAACAGAACAGGGACACAAAGTTGGATGTTCCTTGTCCCAGCCAGGTTTTGTAATCACCATTCAGGAATGAGTTGCTCTTACTCTTCCTTTAACTAGAAATTCCATCTTGGGAACCTACAGCAACTAGGGCTTGGTTAAAATAACACAATTCATTGAAATTGTCATTATGATCGATCAATGTTTTCCAGTTGGGGGGGGATTCAGGAAAGGGGACTGCCAATAAATTCCAGCCCTCACATTATGAAGACAAAAAGAGATAATAAACCCGCCATTTCATAAAAAGCAGGTTTACCAAAACAGCTCCCAGCTGTTCTGTTCTACCAATGGTCTCCCATCTACTAGTGACATCATCTCTACCATCCACCGTGAAACTGGCCAATGGGCTCAGGAATTACTGGGGCTGATCCAGAGAAAGACTGATGCTGTAAGACCACCTAAGACCTACCTCCTTCCGAAATGATGGCTTTAACAGGGACTCGTACTATCAAGTTCTTCATTTGAATATTTTATATGTTCATGCATATTCATGGGACACTTCAATGAAATTCTGACAAGCAGCACCAAATATTCCTCCATACACATATTAGGCATTTGGGCACAGAGGTGACATCAGATTGTTTGTCTCAGGTGGAACTGCCTGCATGTATCTCTTACTTTCGCTGGTTTAGGATATGTTTTTCAACATATTACCTTGGAAATATCCTCTCCAGCTCTTCGCGATGAGGTATGTGTGGAACTGGAGGATGGTCAAAATGTAAAAGAGTAAGGAACACAGATCCTGCATGAGCTCGAAATTTATCTATTTTTTCCGCTGACTGCTGAGCCAGCCAGCACATAATCTGTTTGCAGCTACAAAGAAGAAAACAATTAATCACATAATTTAATCAGCAGAATGTGCATTTAAATTTAAATTATTTCAATGGTTTTAAAAATACCCTGCTATGAAAGTATTCTGGTTTAACTCTTGGTAATGAACTTTCAAGTGATTTAAGACATCAGCATGGTGACAGACCCATTAAAGTTTAGTCTTCCATAGATCACTCAAAAAACGTGACATTAATATTACACAGTATTTGATATTCACATACCACCTTCCATCCAAAAAGATACAAAGGTGCTTTATGGTTCTGATGAAATGCTGCATTTCAGATAGAAATAGAGCAGGAACCTTGAGAAAACATATTTTCAAGTAGAAAATTGTACACATAGCAGAGGACAAGGTCTATCCCAAATCTCATAAATCCCATATTTATCACTTCTTCAACTCTGGCTAGCTTTTAACAATATCCTACTTCTCCTACATTTATAACTAAACTCTCAGCTACAACACTGTGTTCCACAAGGCCCTTCACACCTTCAGAAAGGACAACTACTGATAGTAAAACCAGCTAGAACTCCTTCAGTTACAGCAAGACCCAGAATATTTAGGAAATGTGATCCAGCTGGCAGAAATGCTTTTCCAAGTTTCACATGAATAATCTGTGTCTGCAATGGACCAACAGGAGGATGCCCCTGGACAACGGGCACTGGTTGAATGGTGTGTTCCTACAGAATCCAGTATTTTCCTTATAAGTGTCCTCCAAAGTTTGGGTTTTGTTAAATTAAAAAAGAAATCATGTATATACGCAGCTAACCACTGGGCATGCTCTGTCCATAAACCAATACCATTATTAAGGAAGCTTTGCTGTAGCTCAAGCTGCAGCAAAATACTATTTTTTTTAGTACTGGGAGTACTGGATCATGAAACTAAAAATCAGAAGCCCAGTGTAAATTATCTTTTTCTGTATTTCCTGACTAATAATTCTGCAAAGAAGACAGAAATGAATCCCAGCTCATCTCTGCATTTTATCACATGCCAAATTCATGACGCAATGCTCTGGAGAAGTGGGCAAGTTTGCTTTCTATTTCAGTGAACAATACTGGCAAGCTCCACAGAGGCAGCAAGTATAGGCCAAATCTCACAGACGTGCAGTATTTCAGAGGTGGGACTACCACCCAGTTTGTCTCAATAAGGTTAGTCTCACGCAAAAACGGATACAATATTCTCAGCATCTGCACAGGCATAAGCTTGATGCACTTCTATCAGAAGTTCTGGCACACTCAAGAAAGTAGTCAGCGTACAATGTACAATATAAGCAATGCTTTCTTGTATGGACCGGGCTGTAGAGGCAAGAGATAAGACCCAAAACCAGTATAAGCAGCGTACATGTTGGCGTTAATTAACTCTGCTTCATTCTGAACCAGCAGAAGCGTCACTTCCATCAAACTTGTGATAGCAGCTTCACGTACCCTGTTGGAATGGAGATACATTACAGTAGTTACATCAGTGTTTGTTTAAAAAAAAATACATCAGCAGTTAAGTTAGACACTGGCAAAAATTCGAAATAATAAGTGAAGCCCACATTGCACTGGGGGTACAAGAGTCACCCTGGTTTCCACACAAGCCCCCTGCCTCACTCTCTTACTTTTTATTCCAGCTAGATGTCATCAGCTTTATGCTTTATTTTAAGAAGGTGAAAACTGATTAATAATTAGGAATATTTATCATGCAGGTAAAATGTATTTAAATGCAAGTGCCTTGCCTTCTTCAAGTCGTCATGATCATCTGAAAAAGGCCAACCCACATTTTGACACTAAGATACTTAAGCACCGTTAAAAGTGCCATAGTCTTGTAAATTCTTGGGTTTAATACTTCCAACATTAAAAAAGAATTGTGACTCAGAATGGCTTAAATCTCTATGTTAAATAATAGTGTTACGAAAAAGATTAGCTAAAGTAATACTACGTTGTGCCTGAAGCGCATCTTATTTACGGTGAAGATTTTCTGCCTTCAAAATGTCTACACATAATACCAATATTAAAAAAAAAAAAACCCAAACTAAAAAAGAACAAAAAGTGTCATTTCAATCAAAAATGAAAAATCAATACAGTCATTTTAAACCACATGCCTTGTCAATACCTAAGTTGTTAAAAGCAGTTTCTTTCTTAAGACATGGGCAGTACCATGGCAGCTCCTCAGCTGGTTACATGATCCTGCAGAAGACGACCAGGACCAACACATCCATCCCATTAGTCACTAGGCTAATGTCAACCCTTTGCAGTAAGAACTCTTTTTTTTTTTTAAACCCTAACTATTTGAAATGGTACACCTGTGTACCATAAAAAAGACACACTCCCATTTCTAATTTCCAAAACAAGCTGAAAATAGTTGCCTATGCAATCGAAAACTGGGTGGGACATTTGTTACAATGGTAAAAAAGGTAAATTACATCATTTTTTCCTAAGTAGTTTAATACAAGTTTGGCAATCTTTCATCAAACGATGTTTTCCTACTTTTTCATATAGTATCTGACTATTAGATATTCATGTCTAACACCTGTAGACAGATTGGACAAGTCCCAGCAAACAATCTGTCAAAAGAAACATAAAGTTTGCATATGGAAAGTAAAGTTGCTTAAACTTTCCCACGATTCCGTTAAACAAAGACAAAAATTACACACCAAAGTCTCTCCAGAGAAGTGGCAATTCTCCCCGTATCTTTCTATCTTAGTCAATGGTTTAAAAGAAACAGAATCATAGAACTTTCATATTTGAGAGGCCACAAAAGTAGTCAGCAGCCAACAATCTGCTGTGAGAAAGGAATCCTCCTCCCCCTTTAATTTACATGTTTCTTGCCTTGATTTTGGCTGGCATTGCCAAAGCAGCTTAAAAAGGATCTGGTGCACAAAGCACATTTGAATTTTAATGGGTTTTGGGAATTTAATTTCCTCGGGATTTCTTTGAAAATTTCCACTTTGTAGAGTTTTGGTTTGTTTTTAAACTAAGGCATAGACAAAAGGATAAACAATAGGTAGGGGAAACTTGAGTGAGAGCTGTCAGGTGTGGAAGTTAATTTGAAGACCTAATTATACTTAGCCAAGTTCTTATCTACCTCAGTATCTCGCCTAATTTTGAAAGCAAAAAGCTTAGTATCTCTTCCCTTTCTCTGACTCCCCACCTGACATGGTTGCTTTTACAACTTTCTTTCCGCGCTCTTGCGTTACTACACTCTCCGAGCAAGAGTCCCGTTCAACTCCCTCTTGCTTCCTGGACAGCTGAGGAAGGAGGAGAGGGGAAGCTAAGCTCCATCTTTCCTTCTGCAAGCTGGAATGACCTGCTCCTGATCCTTCCTAGTTTGCATCCTCGTTTCCTCGTCTTAAGTTTGAGATGTCAAGCACACCTACTTTCCTCTGAGTTTTCGTCCTGTGTTATTATTTCCCTGCCATAAGCAGGACTGAAGGCTGTGGAGCTGGGTATCATTGTACAGAACAAGCAAAATACAAACACAGAAATACTAACTCAAGCTGAGAAAAGTAGTCTGGATTATTTCCCCTGTGTACTTTTCCAACACATTTGTAGTGAAGAACATAAGGGATCAAAGCTAGTCAATTAAAAAGGCGCGCCAAACCCAATACTAACACAGCACAAATTATCTTTCTTGTACTTCGTACTGCAGAACTTACTCTTCACATTCTGTTGAAAGCCAGAGTAGTTACTACTATGGCAACTCACGCTGGAGCTGATGAGACCTCAGTGCCTGATGATCACCCAGCAGAGCGCGTGCAGGAAGTCTGACAGCAGCATAAACCACCCGACGATCGCTGGCAATGGAGAACTCCAGCGTGATACACGTTACACACAAAAAGCACAATCACAACTTTTCTTCCTCCGTAAGATAATAGTTGGTTATAGGGTGTGTTATAGCAGCTCCCTTTCCTCATGGTAATTACACATGTACTTCACAGCACCTGCTAATGTATTCAAGCTAGCTAATAAGCAATCCTTAAGAGAATGCCACTGGAATTAACTTTTTTTCCTTTTTTAAAGCAAACCTGGGGCTACCAAATAGAATCATGGCACTAAAGCGAGGAGTGAGGAGGACAGACTTCTAAACCAGACATAACCAGAAACTGGGGCCTAAACAACAAGTTCCCAAACTGCCACAATGCATACTTGGCATCCTGTATTGTCACACCGCATCTGAGGAGGGATCAGCACGTGACGCGTGGCTGCCGAAGCTGGACGCAGCCAAATGCTCCAGAACCAGACTGTTTCGCTGGCAGCAGAGAGGAGGGAGCCAACAAGTGACCGAGACTGTTTTGGCCACAGAAAGAAGCTTGAGGAGCCAGGAGGAGCCAGGAGGAGCGCAGCCCTTCCCTGCGAGGTACAGCGAACCTCTCGCCCACTGCAGCCTTCCCGAGTCAGCAGCCGCCATCGCAGGTGGTGGCCACCACCGGTGAGCTCTGCCAGCTTTGCTACAGCCGCCAAGGGCTAGAACTCCAGCCCTCCTCACCTGTCGAGTCCCAGCCACCACCTACAATATTGGAGATGCCACTTAATTAAAATGAAGTCATGTTTCCTGTCGATACACTACTGTTGAAAACACCCTTCAAAGAAGAGGACGGTGACCGAAGGAATGTCTAGAACAGTTATTTCATACAAATGCGCCGCCAGGATATGACTGAAACTAAACAGCAAAGCCCCTCATGTGACTCAGCACGGTGAGACAAGAGCTTCTTCAATAAACCGGGAAAACAAGGACATCTTTCCAGCCAAGAAAATTATTTCCTACCAGTACTTTTCAGGCACTCCCCCCTTCCTGCCTAGAATGGAATAAAAGCGTAGCCAGATGCTAGATCTGAACAATCAACAGGTTGGTAATTTACAGTGCTGAACACACATCTCTGTACCCTGAGATGCTCCATATAGTTGCCAGACAGGTCAAATGTGTATTACCATGTCATTACCATACCATACAAACAATATTAAAGAACCACACAAACAGCATGGGTACTGTGCGACAAGGCTGATACTTTACGTATAGAATCGTATCTAAAAGAAACACATATCTGCGTATTTTCAAATTAAAATTACGGATTAAGACAATAAAATTAAGATGTCTCTGTCAAAAACAGCCTTTCACTCAAAATCAATTTCCACCAGCTAACAGACACTAAAATTAATTCATCACATTCATTTACTTAGGTTATGGATTCTCTATACAAGGACTAAGTGTTACTGCTCTGAGCCATCTACATAGCAGCAAAATTGTCATCTATTTTAAATCCTAGACTTATTCCTGAATTCTGATAATTTAATAGTTTTTATTAACAAGTACTATTACAGGTTAGGCATATTTGTACTCATAAATACATGCAGAAAAGTACCCTGACAAGAGAGCCTGTATGTTTCCTCAGTACTCATTTGATCTCCAAGATCCAATTTTCACATGGTTTTCTCCCCCTGTAACTACCCTGCGGAATTCTACAGGATGAAGCAAATAACATGAAATCTTCATTGCTGCTCTGTCTACCCCAGTCCAAGACTGCAGGAACTTCCAATCAGTACGTGATGTGAAATCCCCAATTCCAGCTGCTGCAGACAGTAAGCACAAACCCAAAGGCGGCCATAAAGCCTTTATAGTGCTTTTGTTCATCAGTTCAGAACTTGCCTTTTCAAATCACTGTTACTGAGGGAATACAGAACACCCAGATGAATGCAACATTATATACTGAATTTTCTTTCTATATTAAGGGAACTGTAAAGACTGAAGAACATCACAAAAATATGACCGCTGCAGGCTTAACCTTACACCGATTCTACACTTCACAACAGTAGATATATTCCTCCCGACTTAAGATTCACTTATTCTTGCAATCTCATAGCTGAAATCATTGAAACCCTAAACTTACAAAAGAGTCAGTAACACCACAGCACAATTTATAAAGTTTTTATCCCAGTTAGAATCCCCAGACTTGCAAATTTGTCACTAACCCGTTATGCAACTGCTCCCTCTCCTGGAAAAAAATCCCCACAACACGAAGGCACAATAGGTTCATCAAGTAGGAGTCAACTTATTTTTTCAAAGAAACAGGAGTAATGTTTTACATCTCTCTACTTTTTACAACTAAATATATTCCTGATATTCCCTAAAAGAGAATAATGTCATCCACAAAACCAGAATAAGGCTGAACTTCAGTTTAAAATGCAGTAGTCCCCATTTCCTTCACTTCTCAGGCAAGGGACAAAGAAGTTCTTGTCAGCCTTTCCTTTCACTTTCTACTTCTCTTCCCCCAGGGTGTTTCTACCTACACTCAAATCTCCGAAAGCGTGGAGCTATCTGTTTCTAACAGGTTTTGAAAAGACATCAGTTTTTAATTAGACATCAAACACGACAGCTAAGCGTAAGTCTCAGTTTGTAAAGCATCTTACCATCCTCCAACATCTCCTCGGCTGTCCGTGGTGTAGTCGGTCACACCGTTGAGTAGTGTAGCATAAATTTGAGAAACGTTATCTTTGCAGACATATTCTTCCTGGGATCCTTCTCCCTTTACACCTACTGTCTGGCAAACCCTTTAAAAAGAGGAAAAGGGGAGGAAAAACCACAACACTAGCAAGGAGAAACATTAAGATCATTGCTTTGTTCTGTTGCTTAATGAAATCCCCCAGACATACAATATTCGAAACACCTATAAAATCTGCTACAAACAGTATGAAAAATATTTCTGACCCTACTGCATCAGTGTTCAGGTTTAAAGGAACACTGGCAAGGCAAAAAACCTCAACAGATGGGTTTTATGTCTATAATAGACTGGGTTTATCTCTATAGTATTACAAAAAGGAACGTGCTTGACATACCTGTCAGTTTCTGAACTCTCCTTAAAATAAAATAAGCAGGAAGAGCAAAGGACTAATATAACGTGCACTGAATTTGATATCAACAAACTTCTTTACAGCGAAGGCATGCTTAACCTGAGAGGGTTTTTTTGTCATTGTAACAGTTTAAGAGCATAAATAGCATGATACTGTTAGTACTAACCACACTGTTGTATGTCAACACAGAAAATATTCCTCTAGAGAAAAAGTACAATGTCTTTAAACCAATTCAGTCTTCTTATTAAAAAAGTGGAAAAAACATAGATTCTTCCTCCTCACTAAAGCTCACTAAAATGCAGCCCATGAGAAAGGCAAACTTTAAAGTATTCTTTATTTTTCAGCTATTCAGTTAATTTCATAAAATGACACCACCACCAGAGTTGTGCTCCATCCTCAAATACATGATAATCCTCTGAATCAAAGATATACTGAATAATGGAGACGCACACAGTCCCACACTAAAAACGTGTATGTACGTCACAGTGCAAGTGATTCCAAGAGCCACACTATAACAGAAAGCAGAACAAACAGGAGAAAACTTCTAGAGAAAGAATTAAAACTAGACAAAAATAAAGATGATTAACATACTTTGCAATGGCTATTAAGGCGTCTCTTCTCGATTCTGCAAAGCTCACATCTGCAGGGGAAATTAAGGTAACTTTTTTCAAACCTTCCAAAACCTGAAAAAATAGAGATTTATGAGATATTTAAATCCAGTGTATTGTTTGCGATAAACATTAAATTTGGATATCCTATTAAAAGAAGCTCAATCACGTACGAAAGAAGCAAGCAGTCAACAGCATTCGGTTTCTCATCATGACTTGTCAGCATGCCTCACTTTTCCCTTTGGACAAATGTTCCCTAGCAAAAGGATAATTCAATCTCTGGCTTTTCCATTAATACTACTAAAGCAGGACTAAACTTTAATTATCAGAATCTACGGCAAGCTAAACTCATGATGATTTTCTGGAGTACATTACAATCCAAACCCCCTTCACAAAGACCTTTAATTACGATCATTATTATTTATTTGATTACAATCATAGGTTTCATTCAGAATACCGTGTGCCCTCTTCTCATTACAATGATCGCGTTTCCTCACCTGTTGGAGCCTGCCCTTTAGCAGAAATCTTGGAAGGGCCCCAAGAGCTCGCGAAAAGCCACAACGAATCATTTCCTCTGTGTTTTGTAGTTCTGAAACGTACTGTGTCACCAGCTCATCTAGGAAAAATACAATTGCAGAGTGAGAAGTGACTTCCACATCATTATCATTACATGTTTGGCTAACAAAAAAATAAAACAGGAATAGATTCCCCCAACAGAGCAGCTAGTAAATTTTGTAATTCATTAAACTACATTACAGAATACCTTTAATTTCCTACAGAAAAAAGATAAATTTGAAGATGTTCATAGTTACATGAATTAATTCTTATTTGCTAAATACAAAGTCAAATTGTTAGACAGACTAATCCTAGCCACTCAGAGAGAGAAAAGACAAAGTTCTCAATTTTAAAAAGTTGTAATTTTTTTAAAATCCAAAAGAGTAAGGCTAAGCATAAATTTCTATGTAAACACAGGGGAACAAGTTCTCTTATATTTACAGGTCATCATTTTCCATAATTAGGCAACTATTCTGGGTTAGGAAAGAGATGTCTCTGGATTTGTGAAGGTCATGCTGATTTCATAGCACTTTTTACATAGAGACAAAAATAAAGTTGAGCTTTTTACAGGCGAAAGCTCAAAAAGAAGCGACCACTTTGAAGCAGGGATGCTGTGCTCAGATTCTGTGCGTCGTTAGGTGACAAAAGAGGGACAATGGCTCTACAAACAGCAGCGCAGAGAAAAGAAACAAGAATAAACTGAACTGGGCATGGAAAAAGGAGGCATAATAATGAAGGGATACAAAGAAGAAAATGAGGATGAATTAAAAAAAAAAAAAAAGAAAAATTCACGAATCTATGTATTTCTGCTGTCTTTATCATGGGCTGAACAGACAATACTTCCTTTACCAGATTTTTCAGCTACTATATTAAATTCTTCTGCAAAATGCAGAGAAAAAACAAGGTACTCCAGAAAAGCTTCTAAGAACAACCAAGACAGCTGCAATAAACACCACTCTGGTTCAGAAAGGAGAAAGATGGTCTTATTCATCACTTCACTGAATATGCACTTTTTAATTCTCAAAGAAAAAGAACTGGAGATCCTAGGAAGATTACATAATTGTGCCATTGCTTACTGTCATCTAAGATTTAAAGGATTGAGCAATATTTGCTAGAGGAAGAAAGAATAGTTACCTCAAGAAACTACACATTAATCATGAATTTTATTATTTTTTTTAATCCCTATGCAATCAGCAGGCCTCAACTAGTTCCTCACATCAGGAAACTAGTTCCCTGTCCAGAGGTTAGCAATACCTCGATAAAAGCACATCTATTATTCAAAACGTTCCAAACCACTGGAGTGCAAGATGCAGTCTCGAGGCCATAGGAAGACGCAACGCTTGCTTAGACAGCAAGGTGATTTTAGACAGTGAGACTATGACAGCCTTCCCTTTGACTGATGTAAATTTAAGATTGACATTTCAGCCAAATGACACAAAATTAAGACACGACAACTAGCAAATGAGCAGCTCTTTACTTATAACTACTTAGTAATTACAGTAGCAAGGGTAATGCAAATGTTAGTATTCTTTTAAGAGTCTTCACCTTCATAAAACAACAAGGCCTACAAGTGTCTACAATACCAATTCAACACAATCTATCCTGAAAGAATATTAAAAAAAGTCATCGAAACCAGAACACGTTAAGACACAAAAAATAGAAGACAGAAAAACAGTGAAAACAGATAGAGGCAAAAGAAGTGATTCAGTAAAACTGCAGTCTTATAGGGACAGACTCAGAACGGAGATTACTGAAGTATCTTTGGGCTGTGTTTTTCCTTTAATCTGTCAAGCTGTAGTGGAACACTGGTTAATTTTTATTGTAAACTTTGGGATTTTTTCTAATTCCCTTAATCATGTTTAGACTTGTTTTAACTGACTTATCTAAGGCACCTGCCTTGCCACCACATGTGCTCTGCACTGTAGATTCCACACACACACGCACACATCAGGCATTCTGGGGAGGATTTGGAGTTCAAGGATTTGCATTTCAATCCCACAAACACAGATTTTAATGGTCATTAAATATATAGGTTTTACTGCCACAGAGACCAAAATATACACTTTTTTTTTTCCTTTTAAAAGATGCTTGCATATCTAATGGCACTTCTGTTACCACGTGTAGAAGAGTCTTTAGAGACGTACAAGGACAAATAAAAGCATAATCAAGGCAGAGCTGACAAGATTTTTTTAGAACAGTAAGATTTCCAAGTCACAATTCTATTCTCTACATCATACCATAAAGTATGATGAAAAATTTTGCCGATATCTACAAATCTGACTAATTATGACCCTAGAGACCATCATGGCTACATGGCCATGATTCCTTCACGCACAAGCCAGATGAAAAGTTAACCCAGAATCCAGGGCGGGGGGAAAAACATTTTTAAAAAAAAAAAGCTTCATAGGCATCCAAAAGAGAAGAGCATCAAAACAGATGCAGCCACCTATCACATATTCTCCCAGTATATCTCTCTCCCTCATGATTTTGACATCTGGCTGAGTTTTCCAGTCCACTTCTACAGACACTTGAAAGATCATCCTTACATAAAATGTAACCCACTGATCTTTCAACTAATTTTTAGCCTTCTTTGTTTGATTCAGCATTATCTTCTTCTGCTCGAAGTGTTCTATTTTTACAAAACATTACCCTTTCCTGAGGTGTTTTTTTTTTACATCTGTCTCACTACCACATTACACCTTCCCATGCTGCCCACAAAAAATTAGGCATGTAGTGCCAGCCTGCATGAAGGAAAGGGCTATTTTTGGAATTACTTTTTTTGAGAAAAATAGAGAGATTTAGCAATATAGAAAAGACTTTAAAATCAAGATAGGCTGTTTTTACGTATCAGCCATAACTTCTCTGGGACATGGACTGCATGTTACTACCTAAGTGATAGGTATCAGGTTCATTGTGGGAACTGCTGTAATAGAAATTCTGTTACCTGACTTAGTAATGGCAAAAATTGGGAAAATAAATCATTGTTTTGTTAAATATGTGCGATTTTATTGTCATATTTAGAAACACAACAACATAAATGTTATTCGTAAAATATCTATCCATATAATCCAACAATCTGTCTCTGATGGACACGATACAATTTGGTATTTGAAAGAAAGGTCCAAGAAAACCAGTATAAAAAAGATGTTGATTCGTACGCCCGTAACAAAAGTTTGAGACTACTCCTGTACTACTGATTCAAATCCAAACAGCTGAGGTCGCATATGCACATAGAATCATAGAATGGTTAGAGTTGGAAGGGACCTTAAAGATCATCAAGTTCCAACCCCCCTGCCATGGGCAGGGACACCTCTGACTGCAGCAGGTTGCTCAAAGCCCCATCCAGCCTGGCCTTAAACACTTCCAGGGATGGGGTGTCCACAACTTCCCTGGGTAACCTGTTCCAGTGCCTCACCACCCTCACAGTAAAGAACTTCTTCCTAATATCTAATCTAAATCTCCCCTCTTCCAATTTAAAACCATTACCCCTTGTCCTATCACTGGACTTCCTGACAAAGAGTCCCTCTCCAGCTCTCCTGTAGGCTCCCTTCAGATACTGAAAGGCTGCTATCAGGTCTCCCCGGAGCCTTCTCTTCTCCAGGCTGAACAGCCCC
>VZSF01011169.1:580890-705474 GCA_013398295.1 Chionis minor
TTATTGTCTTTGATGTCCTTGGCCAGTTTCAGTTCTCTTAGGGCTTTTGCCTGCCTGATATGGTTCCTGGCCACTCGGACAGTTTCTCTATATTCCACCCAGTCCACCTGTCCTTGCTTCCACCCTCTGTAGGCCTCCTTTTTGATTTTGAGCTTATCTAACACTTCCTTATTCATCCACGCAGCTCTTCTGGCTGTTTTGCCTGACTTTTTCTTTTTTGGGATGCACCTCTCCTGAGCGTGGAGAAGGTGATCCCTGAACACTAACCAACTTTCATGGGCTCCTCTCCCCTCCAGTTCTTTTTCCCACGCTACCCTGCCAATCAGTTCTCTCAGGAGTCCAAAGTCTGCTCTCCTGAAGTCCAGGGTAGCGAGTCTACTGTATACCCTCTTTGCTGCCCTGAGAATATTAAATTCTACTATTTCATGGTCACTACAACCAAGGCTACCCTTCAACTTGACATTCCCCACCACATTTCCAAGAACTCTGGGTATCTGTGCTACCCTTCTCTTCTTACCCCTAACCAATAATTCTTCTTCTAATAATTCTTCAATAATTCTTCTAATAGTTCAGCCATGATCTCTGGCATACAGTTTATCAAAGTATGATGAGAAAATGTCTCACTTCATTAAAATTTAGGATTTGCCACAAACACACATTCTTTGCTTCTTTGTTTTACACTACAGAACAGAAAAGCAATCTCTTTTTCCTAACAGCCATTATTATGGCACCTTGTATTCACCTCCAGTCTAAATGAAGCAAAACCCTTGAGACATTTCCTAGTCTTTCAGTTCGTTTTATCATTCTTTCCTGAAGCATTGTAATGGCCTTTACAATTAATAATGCTCCTCCCCATTCTATCCAATACCTCCAAAGTGCAAGTTAGGTCCAGCCCAATTATTTTCTGCCTCTACTGTAAACATGAGTCATTACCCTGTAGAGCTGGATCAGCTTCTCCCTTTTCATTGATGTAATATTCATTACACAGCGCAGCCAGTGCACAGACTACAGACTCCTGTAAGAAAAACAACACTATGAACTTAATATATTTACTAAGGTCATATTTTATGTCAGCTGTGCTTAGGATTAAAAGGTTAAGGAGAAAGAGAGTGGATTTTTTTAAAAAAATCATTCCCTTCAGCCACTGACATTTACTTTATTTCTTCCCAACGCTGGTTTAAGAACAGTTTAACAGGAAACATACGTAAGAATAAAACAGATTTTACTCTTATTCCCTCAAAAGTACCTGTAAGATATATTAATATTTAAGACATTAACAGTAATGCATCAACTGTATTTTCACTTCATTTGAAAGACCTGCAGGATGACACAGTATTACAAAATACAGAAGTCATTATTTCACCTTCAGTATATTGATGCCACATTGCTAAGAAACAAACCGTATTTCCCCAGAAAACTATAGAAAGGAAACACAGAAAAAGCCCCCACGGGCTGAAGGTTATAAGCAAAAAACACAAAATGGCCAGTATCACAATCCTTGTGTCTCCATCTTAATCGGTGTAGAAAAGGACTAAAGGCTGTGTACTATCCTGAACCCCCTAATCTTTAGAGCAGTTTCATTCACCGATACAGAACACAAAACTAATACAGCTGCTATTTCAAAAAGCATGTAACAAGTTCTCTCATAAAATTCATGGTTGAATTATACTTTTCAGCTAATAATACAATGCTGACCAAAATTATAATAAATCTGAGAGTGTGCAAAAACTTTGCACTCTTCACTCTATATTAATAGCAATGATACTTACTAATAGTCATGTTCTCCAGGTACAAGAAATCTTAAATGCTAACACATGCATTCTGTACAGCCTGTTCATTCTAACCTCAAATACACCTCTCAGACTTGTTCTCTCTGCAAAATCAAGGACTTGAAAGAAACCCAGTATTCATTCAAATATTATTCTAGCTACCACAGACATTACAGTAGCAAAATACACAAAATTATCTAATTGCTGTAGATCATAGAAGCATGGATTGGTTTGGGTTGGAAAGGACCTTTAAAAGTCATCTAGTCCAACCCCTCTGCAATAAGCAGGAACATCTTCAACTAGATCAGGTTGCTCAGATCCTTCACTTTCTAAAGATAATTGGTTTCAGCTTAAATGCATGAAGTTATATTGGAAAAGTATATACCATTTGTCAGAAAAAAGATTACTTTTCAATGTCTCAGGCACTGCCCTTAAAATTATTTCTCTCCAAAATATATACGGCTGTCAAGTGAGAATATAAATTTAGTAAATGTCTAAAAGTAAAGTATGTTTAGTAAACATACTTTGCTCAATATTGTTAAGCAAAAAGTCAAAATTCTCTAAAGTCTATAATTAATTCTTCTAAGCTCAGTTTAGAAGTTCCAGTTATAAGACATACAAACTCTTTGAATAAACTGCTAATGCCTAAAGAATATTCCAAGAATTCAAATTTCATCTTTTAATTTTCTTTAGTGATTTGGATACGTTCTAGTCTACTCTGTCTTCCCAGGAAGACTTTAAAAGATGAGCTACTTGCAATGGCTTTTTATCTTAGTTTTAAAATCTGACAAAAGGAACACAATATGTAATATTCAGATTGTCTCCGTGATGTCTATATGCTCTAACAGGCCAGACAAAAATTGTCCTTATAATTTGGTAGAGCCTTTAAGACCAAACTGTCAAGGTGAGGCAAAAAACTGGGGGTGTTAAAATGATGTACATAAAATGGCACGAAACACATCAATCAATGGATTTAATAGCCAGAATTACAGTAGCTCAAGAGCCTGGTAAAAGGATTTACAACAGAGTTTAATGGAACATTTACACATGCTGTCCTGAGTAACTCTCCGGTTGATCACACCAATGTTCTCACTGTTAATAACACACCCTCAGGACATCAGGCCTAAGGACATCATCCAGAGATTCTTTTTAATTCTCACAAAAGTCGTCTGAAACTACCAAAATCAACCTATCTTACACATATCACAGGTACTCCGAAACAAGAGCAAAATAGCCTATCAACATAACCGTCCAGCCAACAGCAAGTCGCTTCAAGCAACCATCAGCACCTCCTCCCCATCAACCCACCATCGCTTCCTTTGTCCAAATGTACCTACAAGAACCACCCTTGTGGTAGCTGCTCAGGTATTAATCAAAAAGGGCCCTGCGAATTTCGAGGCATGTCATTTTTTTCTTTAAAATTAACCTTTCTTAGCAATGTAAGAAACAACAAACATTCAAAAACCAATTAGGTTCCATGGAAAATAATCCACCAATGGAAAGCAAAAATATTTCTAATTCTCTATTTAATGTGTCCAAATGAAGAAGGAGAAACTATTGTACCTTTACATGCTGTCGTACTGTGCTTGAAACAAGAGGGAGACTTCTTAGACTGTCATTTATCAACCACTGCCAGCCACCTGAAACAGTAAGGAACATAACCAGCATTCATTTTTCTTACTTTCTGAACTTCAACATTCTCTGTTTTATTTTTCACAAAGACCAGCAATTAATAGATATTGATGCATTTCCTCGGTTTTCCAAAATAAACAAGATTGTAATTCTCAATTACTATAGCTACTCTGGTTTGTTTTACAATGTATGTAGCACAAATACTGTGTCTGGTAATGCTGAAAACTTGACAGCTACCAAACAAATCTTCAAATAACATCACCATCTGTTGCAGTATTTGAGTATCTTTTTGGTATTTTTTTAATTGTTAGGCCAACCACCTTTGCAAATCTTGCTTCCTTGAAAAACATTCGTTAGTACTTTAGCTTAAATTAATAACTACTAAGATAATGGAAGGTTATTTAAAATATGACATACCGATTACTGGATCTCCTCTAAATGGCATTTTCGATAGTGACAACTTTTCAATTAAAGTGCAGACTGTAAGAAAAGAAATTTGATAACTGGGTAAGTACAAAAAAAAAAAGAGAAATTGCAGCAGTTTTCAAGTACAACCACATCAAGTTACATTAATTTTAAATTCAAGAAAATTTGCCATTAGAAGTCCAAAATACGTGAAACTAGAAACTCAAAGGAAATTATACTTGCGATTCTTACATACAAAAAAAGCTACTGTGCAGTAACTGTCCTCTGACATGAGTTAGTCCCATTATTCAGGCAGACCCATAGTTCGGTGGTATGTTTTTCCGCTCTGCCATTTAAGGTGTGTATGTACATATTTGGCCAGCTTTCTGTTTCCATACCAGTCTCTAAATGGCTATGCAGTATCGTTGATGATACACCAACTTGGACAAAGGTAATATTACAGCCACTAAAAAAACCTACTCGAATATATGAAAGGTTTTCCTACTTCTTATTAGCATTTTTTTGGACCTTCAAGGAGTGGCACTTGTTCACTGCACAGAACTAGGAGCTATGAAACTGGATACAGCTTTATTTCCTTTCACACTCAGAATACAAGAAAATGTCGTTTCAAATCCTTACGATTTTAAATCTATAAACTTAAATGAGTCCTAAGCTTACAAAACCACTTTCAGAACAGTTTTTTGGGGATTTTTTTGAGTGTTTCAAGGCTGTTTTGGGGAATAGAGATTAACACAGTAAACACTGCAAACTTTTACTATACCACAGATTGACTACATTGCTCAAATGAAAACTCAGCACTTAGGGAAAACAGAATCTTTCACCTCCTGGTCGTCGGTTCAAATAAAACAGATGGGTATACAACCATACTCACTCTCTGGGTGCTTTAGAGTTGGTGGAGAGGAGGGAGGGGACAGAACAAGCTACTCTATAATGCCACCTTTTTGTTTTCCTCTCCTCCCAAAACTTAATCTCTGAATCTTACTCTGGGCTCTGTACACAGTTCTTCTTCTTCATTTATAATCAACTTACTGGGCTCCAAATTGACTCTTGAATCCAGTTCTCACTATGGTAATGTCACACAATCAGGCTCCCTGTGCTCAAACTCCATTCAACGTTGTACGTCAGGTTCTTTGTTCTACCATTTATTCACAGACAAGGTTAAGTACAATGTGACTAAACCCAAGTCTCTGAGGGTTCCTCCTTAGTTCCCTACGCTTCTTTCATGCTCTATTGTGGTTGAGACCATCATCTTCATTAGACATGCAGGCAATTTGTGGAATATTTTCAATTCTTCTCTTATTCCACCTACACAGTTGTATCATGCCAAAATACTGTCATTTGTACTTCTCCAATACTATGAAATACTCTGCTGTTCAAAAGCTAAAACATATTAAAAATACCCTACCTAGTCTTTCAGCCTGCATTATCACGTCACAGGACTGAAAAGACTGCAGAAATCCCCTTGTTCCCTTCACGCGTTCTATCTTGGTACTGAAACGCCTTTACCCCCTAAGTTTAGATGGCTTCACATCTTCAAAGCCAGAATCTGCTACACAGCACTTCCTCCATTCAACTCGCGAGCAGGAAACTCAAGTTGGCATCATTTCCTTATCCACCCAGGCTACCTACAGGCTTCCTACGCCATTCCTTTTTACAGTGGTTCTGCAGGGAAAAATCTTCAAAATCCATGTGAACAACCCATCGTATTTTCTGTGATACCACCCTTTCTACAAACTGTTGTCTATAAGGTCTTTATTCTTCACCTTTGCGCACATACATACTATGATAAAATAATTAGTCACATGATGACATCTGTCTTAATGGGGAAATCGCATCTCTTCTGCAGAGGAATCTGAGTAAATCAATGAAGGAAGCCAGCTCAACGCTGAAGGAAGTTCACTGTCTTTAACCATGGAAGGACAGAATGCGTGACATAAATCCAAGAACTATCTCCAACTCTTACACAAGCAGGGGTTATTCACAACTGTGCTGCCAACCAATGTTCTGGTGTACCTGACTTCTGACTGGCCTCCAAACTTTGTTTTGTTTTTTTTTAAATTACTGCACATACTTTATTTATGCATCCAACACAAACTGGGAAAAAAGTATATGGAAGAATTCATTACCGCACATTTTCTGCTTTCACACCAGAGCTGATACTTACCAGCTGGTCTCATCAGTTCTCCACCTAAACCCCTGCAAAGCAGAAACAGAGTCTTCAGAGAATAACCCGCCACAAGCAATCTGAGTGCACTGTGCCTCGTGAGGAAAAAACTCTCAAAACCATTTCAGAATGAAAGCAGATCACAAAATACCTGCAGTTTTGTATCTGGCCAACTCTAAAATACTTCTTTTTAAATCAGCTGTTTTCTTGATTTCAGAGTGATTTATACAAAACCTTCCTGATTATTTAACCACCTTCTTGCAAAAACACGGTCCCAGTCTTTCTGTTTTCTAATGTGAATAACAAAAGACTGTCAAGTTCATTCTGCTTTTCTTTTCACTTGCTCCAGAAGCATTCCAAACCTGTGGGACATGCCACGAGTTTTTTCAGTCATACAGCCTCTACAAGCTTCTGACTTTCACAACTGAAAAGCAATGGCGTGTACAAAATCTTCATCTCTGGAGCATTAAATAACACTTCACCTACCAGTTCCCATTTTCACAGATGTTAACTGGTTTACTTTCCTGGCAAAGTTTCTCCCCCTTCTCTCTCCACCTCTCCTTCCCTGCTAAAGCCCCCTCCTGGCCGACTTTGCATTCATCACCATAAGTGAGGGGGTAAAAAATTCCAGCACATCAGAAAAGGGAGAGAAACAAATGGCTCAGGATGCTCCAGACTCTCCTGAAGCAAGCATGGGTTACATGAGGACGGTCTCGCCAGCTCAGACCTCGGGCTTATCCAGCCCGGTCCTCCTGCCTGAACGTTACCCTGGCTGCCGGCAGCACGAGGAGGAGAAAGTCTGACCCGGGCACAACGTGGGGAAAGGGAGAAGCGTCCTGGAAATGGCAGTGCCTGTTCCCATTCTTTAGCCACACATGTCTCTGGGCAGAGAGACATCTCCTCACCCCGCTGAGCAACGTCTGCTGGCTCCGCGGATATCCCCAGGGTGCCGTCAGCACTGCTTGGGGTGTTCTGCAGTGTCACCCTCTGTGGCTTAATTTTTCCATTTTATGAACCCTTGACCCCTGCCCTTCCTTTGGATATTTCCTCCCTCGACTCCTTATTCTTGTCTGCCTTCACTTCTGCTGGAATATTTCCTCCCTGAGGTGTGCCAAACCCTTAATCACCTGTTTGTATGGCCATGCTCTGGCAGAAACTCCCAGCTAGGGGGAGGAACAACAAAGGCTTTTTTGTTTATTTGCTTGGGTGTTTGGTTTTTTTTTTTTTAAAACCTTTTCTTCCCTCCTCTCCTCCTCCCTCCCCACAATGAAATTAGTAGCTGTGCTCAGAAGGCAAACTTAGCAACCCTAACAACTCTTAGAACTTTGTTCTCCAATTTATCCTTTTATATGAGCTTCAAAAGCCTAAACATTTTAAACAAGTTTTTCCATCCCATACAAGTAGGTGCCTCCTGTAACATGCACTGGGTTTTTGACTGCTCAACATTTTCCTTGATTTTTCAGGTAATGCAGAGACGCCAACTCCACAATATTCTCATCAGCACTTCGTTTAATTGGGAAACTTTTGCTTTCAACAATTGATATATTAAGCTCAATGTAATAATCCACAGCTCAGTTTATCATCATAGGAAGCAAACAAGATTCCACATCCCTGTGCTGATAAGGTCTTCGTATTATCTACCCCACCTTCCTGCCATGTTGTCTGCTCTCCAGCTTCTAAAAAATTTAAATTAGAAAACAAAGAAATGATGCAAGGAGTCGAGACCACAGCAAAAATAGAAGGAATGATGTGGCAAGGCTTGCTTCCTTTTCAGAGTTCCTTTCCCCTTCATTTTGTCCTCACCCATTCCTGGCCTTTTGTCTTACTGCAAATGAGTATAAAATAATGATCTTCTAAATTTGTTTGGTGTGCAACAGAGTCTGCTGATGCAAGGATTCAGATACAGACTTCTGTTCAAACTACAAAGCGAGAACTGAGTCATAAAGGCTGCTCTTTTCCACTTCTTCACACTGCCAACAAGGAAGTCAGGCCTCTTAAAGCTACTCTTATGTTAATAATTTGACAGCCATCCCTTCCTTTGGCATTACATCAACTCAATTTAATTTCAGAGTTTAGAGCTTCACGGAGGATTGTTGTCTCTGTGCAAGAACGAAGAATGGTGACAGTGATTTGCATAGTAAGATTTCCACGTAATGCAGAAACTATAAACAAATCTACCTTTGAAGGCACTGCGATACCGTGTGTTCTTCTCTCCAAAACTCGTTATTTCTTGCCTAGACATTGCAGTATGTCCATCAATGTATCTGAAACTTTTTCCCTTTCCACATTTCAATTTTAAGAACTGAGAATTCTATCACAATCCTCGATCTTTAGTTTGTCAAACACGATGTGCATCTTTCTATTAACTTTATCTTGCTGTACAGTATTTCACTAAATTAAAAAGATACGATCTGCCTAATTCAGAGATTCTGAATTTTGCTGTACAGTCAGTATTCTTTTTTCTTCCAAAGACACATCCACAAATTGCATCACATTATTAGATGTAGCTGTCTCAACGTTTAATTATTAATTCAATTTGTAAACTGACTGATGCAGTGCCCAGGTTCTACGAGCTCCTAAGCATTCCTTCCTATGTGCACTTCCACAGCGATGTTTCTCTCCTAGAAACATCTCAGGATGATTCACAATTTATTTGTGGAAAATATAATCAAAATATACAATCCCTTGCAGAATTGATGAATTAAGATGACTGACCTAAGAATGCTGATATCTATTTTAAAAATATATCGGCCTGAATCAGAACCAGTAACAGTGCTGTTTTCAGTGCATATAGAAATTCAAGGTGCTTTTGTGGATTTTTTTTTTTTTTTAATTCTCAAAAACCTGCTTTTAGTGAGAAGTTCAGAATTCATCTTGCAGATTATAAAAGTAACAGTAAGTGAAGCTGTTCAGAATTGAATAGCATCTACATTTTCATAAACACCTAAATATGAAGTTAAAAATACTGGAATAGCTGAAGAGATTTAAATGCAAATACTCAATTTCCAGGAAGCTAAGAACACCTGCTGAATAAGTATTTTCACCTCCGTATGAATAGTAACCAATTATTTTCCATGGGAACTCTTTGTCCCAAGTAGACTTGGGGTATCTTATAAGGTCTGGGTTGTACACTTCCTGGGCTTTGGAAGTGCAAAATGGTTTTATCACAAGGTAGACAGAGGAGGAAAGAGATACCTCTGAGCACAGATGAAAAAGCCTGTGAATTTAATAAAGCTCTTATGGTCATCCCTTGAAGATGCAGCGAATAAACTATACTAAGCTGACAAAAACCCATTTTTAGGTTACTGTAAACTGCTATGCTGACCGCACATGTTTTGTCTCGCATTCTGACATCGGAAGACTACAGGTGAAATCCTGGCTCTAGAGAAGTAAGAGTTTTCCCACTGACTTCAGTTCGCAGCAAAAAAATTTCACCTTATAACTCTTCAGAACGATCTCCTAGAACCATCGTGATACTAGATGCAAAAAATAATTTAAACTTGAAAGAATTTTTAAGATGAGCTCTCTTGCAGGGCTGGAATTATTTGCTGATTAAGTTAATATGCCTAAAAAAAGCTCTTTTACATAGATGACTGCCGAGAAATACATTTGCCCCGAAACCATCAAGATTAGTTGCAACCTTAAAGGTCTTTGAAATGAGCTGAGTTTCTCTTTTGCCTAGCACCTGTCAACACCTATGGGCTACCTTGCTCTTTTGGAAAAGTTGAACCTCGGAAGATGACAGTCCAACTTACACCGTCTACTGTTCTAAAAGCCCAAAATTGCTCGTCTGGCGTAGCTGACCGTGTAATACACGCAGCCAGCCTCCTCCTATGTTACAAGAATGAGATCAGCGCAAAACTCGGCATGCGGCACATTGCGCCGACTGAATCATCCAGTGTGGGAGTCGCTAATGAACAGGGCACATCCTGTCACATCCAGCTCCTCCGGGAACCCCGAAGGCCCAAGAAACAGAACATTTGCTGAAATACAGAAGTGCAGGCAACTGCCTGGAAGCAGCCCAGCATCTGTATCTGCAGCCCTTCCGCATCTGTCCCTAAATGATCTTCTTGCCCAGCTCTGTGTATGAAGACCTACGTTATCAGACTCAGAACTCTCCACAAGAAAGGAGTAAAAAATATTCTGAACATCTATTCAGCTGAATATTCAGTCAAGAACCTTACATCAGATGAAGCATTTTTAAAGAATCTTAACAGAACTACTAATAAAAATACTTTTTTCTTGAGGAATTTTCATACTGAGAACTAGTACAAGGTCTCAGATGCACTAAGAAAAAAGATACTACCCATGCTGATTCAGTGGAAGCATAATATAAATTAGGTTGACCATTAACACCATGCTTAATCTGGCAGATTAACTTCCTACCCCAAGTGAGACAGCGTAAGGCAAGAGATGCCACAAGCTTCTGTCTTAGGTTTTTATACATAAAAGCAAAGTTTAAAGGAAATACAATATAGCTCAATCTTTATGACTCCATAACATAACCCATACGGCACAAAACAGGCACAGCAGACAAACATTCTGTTTAAGTTCATGGTTTGATTATGACTTGCTGTAACGAGTGCCCATTTAACACAGCAAGTCAGGCTCACTGCGCAATGCTCGACTGGAAGCACACATGCAAATGCTTAAACAAACCCGCTCCTCAAGACTAACTTGTGCATCAACTGTGTCAGAATCGAGACGAATGGAAGGAAGTACGTCCTGATGTGCCTGGACTTGCACCCTCCTTTTTCAGCACACTATGGCAAACCCCAAAAAGGACTTACACAGGAAAGCAGAAAGAAAGAAACACTTGCATTTTTTAAAAAAATGTTCATAGAGTAGAGGACAGGATTTTCTACAAATAGCATAAACAAACGCATATATTCCAAATTGAGAGACTGGGCTGTATAACTCAGAACTTGGTCTGCGTCTGAAGGATAATTCATGGCCGTCATTCAAAAATCAGGTTAAAGACATTACAAGAGCTGCTTAAACAAAATAAGATGGTTCATTAAATGAAGGTCTCCATCACAGTACTTTAGCTTTATCCTTTTTGACTTGAAGTACTTATGGATTCAATGGAATCTTAAGCATTAAACAATCAAGAAATTCATGACCCAGCTTAAAAGTTATAAATTACAACTTTAAAAAAAAAAAAGAAAAAAAATCACAGCGTTTTCACACTTTACTTCCTTTTCCTTTTCTCAATTTCTGAAAACAGCTTGATCAAAGCATTAAAATGCATTCGGTCCACAAAAAGACAGCTATTTTGTTGCCAAAAGTGAAAGCAAAATATCTAATAAACAGTTGAGATGTGTGGCCTGACGCTTTTTGTTAATACAGTTTAAAAACTAGAAACACAAATAGAACACACAGGTTTTCAACATTCCTACAAGATGTTGTTACACTGAAAATTCCCAGTAGCAATTTCTCAAATGGAAATCTTTGGAATATTATGTGCAATAATTACTCATCCCAAAACAAGTTTGGCTTGTTTCACTAAATGCTTGCCCAGCAATACTCAAATTGCTGGTTTGTTTTTATAACCTAGTTTATTTTTCTTGTCCTATTTTAAAATATTTTATGCATACCGATAGTTTAAAATATGGATTATAGCAGCCATCTCTGTCTCAGCCTAAGTACTAGAGTAAACAGCAGTGAATCAATTTTGCTTGGAGTCGAATTAGAAGTCTTATCTAGAATGAAAACATTTCTGTAGGCATCTTATAAATACCATTAAGTGCAAGAAGTGCACATTATGACAAAAACAAATTACACCCAAGCTCCACCCTGACATTAAAGAATTTATGGGAGCCAAGACAGCCACCCACAAAGACACTAATATACAGTATCAGCATTAAAACCATCCACCAGTAGAAGCGAATTTCGCAGTGCAAGTTTCACATCAGGATGTACGACCCTCAAGAAGTAAATTTTAACATTTTTTTCAGAAAGTTTCAGGATACAAAAACTCACGTAAAACTTCTTTAAATTATAATTAATAATTAGATAAAAAAACTACTTAAAGTTTACTTTTTTCAGAAATGTTCTGTGCAAAGAAGTGAACTAAACTGCCCAAAAGGTCAAAGAATTTGTCGGTTAAAGAAGAAAACTCCCCTCGTTCCCATATACAATCATTAGGGAATACAAGTCATTAATTATGTTTTGATTTCCTTACATTTAGGAATAAACCCTGAAGTCACATACCAGCTTTATTTCACATTTACTTAACAGTTACTTAGGCAAACTCCCCTTTATTTCCTGGAAGCTTCAATAAGTCGGAAATGAAAAACAACTCAGCGAAAACTCATTTACATTTTCTTTGGCGCAAGAGTTGAAAAATTGTATCGAACCTTTCGTAATACTCCGGGCCTAATCATGGCACAGGATGAAGAAAGCAATTCTAGAATTGAGATAACAGCTCCTTTAAAAAACAGTAATTTGGATTCGTGAACTTATTAGTTAGAGGTAATTTCTATAGACTTACTTGAACCATACAAGTACTCCAGTACAGGTGAATAATGGGAAAGAAATCCATTACGCACTGCTGGAGCCATGGATTAGCGTGCATATTCTGTTTCACATTCTTTCCTTTCTTCAACTACCCATCCCCATATTGAGACCAGTACTTACCACTTTCCCATTAATCTAACATGCCCGTGAGTCGCACTCTGAACATCACAACCATTATAAAGCGACATCAGCCTCTGCAGCAGGCAGACAAAGCCAAAAGAATGCACGTGCTTGCGCTCAGAGGAACTGTGCGAGACTGGCCGTCTCGGGTAGGCGCTTGGAGCTCCTACAAACCAAAAAAACAACCCCTAGGACCCTACTGTTTTCATTACTTCTAATTGACACTTTCTGATGCAAAAAAAAAAAAAAAAATTATTTTTCTTACCTGTACAACTGACGACTGCAAAGCTGGGGGTGGGAAGGAGGAAAAACAACAACAAAACCCCAAGATTAGCAGAGTTTGTTTAATAGGAGTCTATGCGATGTCTATGTACTGCGAGCTATGCAACACTCTGGATTATTTTTAAAATAAAATTCAAAGGAAAAAATTTTTTAAGAAAACCTCTCTATAGCTATTGGAATTTTACATTCAAAGAAAATCAATTTAATACATTCATAAAGCACTAATTTTCTTAATTCCAAATCCTAGCCGTTCCTGCCTATATCCTGGAAGGTAGTATGGCTTTTTAAAATACATTTGCATTCCACATTTGGCCCTTTTAGAATGATATACTGCAGTGTCTGAAACTGAAAATAACTTTGCTAGCTACTGATTAAACAGAAAAAACTAGAATATAATTTCAAATGCAACTGCAAAATATTATCTCATTGTTAGTACTACAGTAGGCCATCTTCAAAAATGGGAGATTAATCAAATTTCTCTGTAAAACCCCACATTTTTAGAAAGAGTCTACACCAACTTTGCAGATTAATTGCAAGAACAGACAACAGTAGAAACAACAAATGAAGGCCCCTGTAACAGCACAGGTACTGCGGATCAAGCTTTCAGGCATTTCAACGTGAGAAAGTGAAACAAGGACAAAGATGCTCTTTGACCCTGTGGCAGCAGCTTTCACCTATGCACAAAATTAAGCAAGAACCTACGTACTTTAGAGCAGAACGGGTAAATGGTGAAGCCTGTCAACTTTAGCACATCGGAACTGGGACTAAAGGTACTACTGATAGAGCAGAAAACAAGTAGGAGCCTGAATGAAACGCTGTCTGTTCCATAAGGTGAAGAAATAGGAGCCAAAAGAAAAAAAATCAGCAACATGGGATGACTTAAGGGATAGGTTAGGCAAAATTATCTCCACAGAATTATTTTAAATTGCTCTAAGCAGGACAAGAGTTCGTTTGTCATAAGCAGAGATAAAGACAATGCATCAGCTGCAATACAGAATATGACTTTTAATGTCTATAAACAGGTAAATTACAGATGTAAGGATTTAGCAATGAAATCACAATAAAGTGAAAAAAAAAAAAGAAGGACAGAGAATGGCCTCACTTGGAGCTCTCTCATGCGCATGGTCACGTTAAGGCAAAAGCCACACATCCATCTGTAAGGCCAGTCAGTACGTACAGAAAAGGAGAAGAGACAGAGGGGAAAAGCAAACCAAAGCAAGACCCCACGCAGCGTTTCAGAAGCGTAACTGAGAGCATCAGAGAAAGCGGCTTAGCTCAGAAGCTGGCACAACAGAAAGGGACCAAATACAAAACCATACTGGAGTACGACACAAGGACATCCACCTATCAGACAGCCAGGAGCCTGTGTCCAAATTCATATTTTTGAGACTGTTTACTTTTGACAAGGGAAAGACGAAGGTGGAGAACAGCTGTCTTAATTGTAAACGCTTGTTTAAAAATAATACAACATACCAGGGTAGAAGATACATTTACACTTGGTACAAACCTCTTGGTGGATTTGCTTAAGTCCTTCCAGTGATTTTTCATTGAAATAGTATGTCACAGACCTGTAAAGGTATACAAAATTTTTAAGACTGGATTCCCAATCATGCTATAAATAATTTTTTTTTCCAATTACTTCATTGTACTTTCAAACAGAAAACCAGTAATTTTATTTCCAAATTATGCTCAACAGAAATATGCAGTATTTAATTTTAAATAGTTCAGCAAACCTAATAACTTAAGTTCTTTCCTTATCATGTAGCAAACTCATTCTTAAAGGACTAGAAAAAATTAGTGTCGCTTAACTAATAATTAGTAATATATCAATAACCCTTCTCAGCTCAGTTGTATTTTTAGACTCCAAGACTTCTGGGATTTTTCCATCAATTTTGAGTATTTCCTACTTCTAAAAACGCTCTGCATCTTTTTCTCGTATTTTTCAACTCGCTTGATAAGGGAACTCTTCAGATAAACCCAAATTCTTTTGATAGACACTGCTGACAAATATAATTCCTATTTGTCAATAAGTAAAGCCATAAAAACCAGTATACACTTTTGATATCTATTATTTGAATTCATCTCAGTACATGTAACTCATACAAACGACATTAAATTTTTTAGATTTCACCACTTTAAATCTCTTTGTATGACTGCATCAGAATGTTCTCAGAAGTACAACAAAAAACGTTACTCAGAGAGTAATTATCCAACTTTTAGAACAAAAATGACACAGAAAGTCACAAGTGATTCTTGTGACAGAAAGAAAAGGTAAATGACTCATTTCTTTAATCACAACATTAAAGCAAAGCTATCTCCAAATAATTTTGTCAATTAAGCGGGATACATCACCTATATGTAATATGTATGTGTATACACACACGTACACCCCTATATAAAGTATGTGTGTGTGTGTGTATATATATATATGGACCAGCATTCAGCAGAACAATTAAATCAGTCCAATTCAACAAGTTATTTGAGGAGCTATTTCTCTAACACTGAAGACAAAGACTGTCCCCCTCATCAGCAAGACAGCTTACTTACGGGGAGAGAGGTTTAATCTATATTTAAATGATAATTTTGAACTCTCCAAGTAAGGCAGCAAATGATCTCACTGTTGTGATGATGGATTTAGACTCCAGGTTATCATCACTGAATAAAATGTGGAGGCTTGGCATGACTGATCAAAACAAACAAAAATTCAATGGAAAAGAAGTTCAGTAAGATGGAGATTTCCATAATTATACTCGGGAAGCTTTCAATAGACCAGACATGAAAGGAAAATTTATAGTCAAGATAATCTTGCATTTATACCTATTATTCTCTTCTGCTAGTTTACACAGTGCATGGGTGATCTCAGCGCAGGCAAGAATTGCCCCATGGCGTGTGTGCAGATCTGTGCCCACTGATAAAGGTAGAAGTCTTGGCAAAACTGAAAGAGATTAAATACTTATTTATTTTTTTTTAAAAAAACAAAGGATAATGACAGATCA
This sequence comes from Chionis minor, assembly GCA_013398295.1. Lineage (NCBI taxonomy): Eukaryota > Metazoa > Chordata > Aves > Charadriiformes > Chionidae > Chionis > Chionis minor. The sequence continues at coordinate 596,799 of VZSF01011169.1, forward strand.
CAGTCCTAAACGTAAACACGTCTGCCTAGAAACAACACGGGGAAAACATCTATGGAAAGTCAGGCCAATATATCCCAGCCATTATATGAAAACCGATTTTTAAAAACACAAGTAAATTCTGACACAGCATACTAAAGGGCACCAAGACTTTTGGTACTCACAGTGAGCTCTGTTTGGAGTAAATTATATACTTGCTGTTAGGCACTGGGCTAGCTGAGCACTAAGAGAAATGAGGCTTGTACTTCCATGGAATTTTACTTCCATGTAAACTGCCAACTTCGTAGTCCACTATAGGGGGCCTAGGTAAAGTAATCTGTAAGTACAGATTTCCCTGGGCACCAACCGCTCGCTCTCAGCCGTATTAAAAAGCAGCTAGTACATCCTCAGAATCTTGAGTGGGCCGAGCAAAGGATCCTGAATTCATGCTAAGAAACATTTGATTACACACAGAACAGTCAAAAAGGGATTCTTCTGAAGATGTCAGACCGGACAAGACAAAACAGATTTCCTCCCCCAGCGCCGCTGATGACATCAAAGCTTTATCAACAAAACAAAAGCTCGGAATTTGAGGGCTAGCTGCCTCGATTGTTGCAACACAACTACACCCAGTTATTCACTCGGAACTGGTAGGGTCCAGTGTAGTCAGATAGCTAAAGTCCAGTCCCCAGGCAGAAAAAGATCTGGCAGTATTTTATAATTTTGGCATAAAATCTGAAAACCAGTAAAGCTATCAGCATCACTACACTGTATTACATTACAGGGGAAATTTTATTTTTTATTAAGTCATGGTGCATGTTTAAGTCTTTTTAGTACATTTTTGCTACATAATCTAGAAAGCATGATATGGCACGCTATGCAGAAATTATTTGTTACCTACCCACATTTGCCATGTACTCAGGAGCCCGTGGAGTGAGGTTATGCAGAGCTTTGGTTGAAAGTTCTCGAATAACACTGGAGATGTAAAAAAAATTTTTGGATTTTTTGGGGTTAGCAATTTAGCAGAAGTAATGTATTAAAAATGAAAGAACGTCAGAAAGGGACTCTTGTCCCTGACCAAAATAAAGTCCCCAGCAATACTAAAAATTACAGTATTCTCTGTCCATCCTCTGCTTCCCCCCCTCAAAAACGCCAACAAACCAAAGCCGTGGACCAAAGAGACAGCCTACAGCTAGCTTTTAGCTGTATGAATAGAACTTATTGCTGAAAGAGACAAAGAAAAACGAACATGTGGATGGTAGAACCTGAGGGCTCATTCTATGCATTGGCAGGGACACTGCAGTAAACTATTATTATTTCTCATGATGCAAACTATTATCAGCACTGATACAATCTCATTTGTGCTACATGTACACATTTTAATCTTCCTGAACACTGAATATGACTAAGCACCGTCTCTATGCATGAAATCTACTTTAATTATGATAATTGTATGGTGATGGTGTTTACCCCTCACAGACACTTTATATACCATATAAATGTGTTTTATTAATCTATTAACAGACTGAGGTCATGGCAAAAAGACAAAATTCATAAACATGTTTTAAGTGACAATACCCTAGGGAGGTATAGATGACATCAACTACGACTTGTCCAGTTTACTTCAGTCAAATGCTATTGCAAACTCTAGTATAAGTAAAACTTGCAAAAATAATCTAGGAAGGCTTGATACGCAGAACGGTCAGTTCCTGGATATTAATAATTAGACTTTATGAACTTACCTATCCCAGTGGTTAATCTTCATGTTAACTAAATGATCAATCATTGGCTGCGTATACTCAGGAAAGCCAGCAATATACACACTGAAAAAGAAACATCCATATAGACATACTTAGTCCACATAGGGCCCAGAATCAACATCTGTGTGCCTTTCAACACAAGCTACTCCGAAGATTTAAGTCCTGTAGTTTTAAAGCAACCCAAAAAATTACTTAAGTATGCCTTCTCCTAAATGAGATGCAGCTGAATAAAATAATACAATAGAAAATATTTTACAATGATTGAAAAAAAAAATTGAAACCACTTTTGTAAAACTCAGATTCTCTACAAAAACTACTATACATACAAAAAGCTGGCCAGCAACAAAAAGCAAAAATAAACATTCAATATCCATTGTTACATTCTGGCAAATGTACATGGGTATATTTACTCATATAATTATTTAAGACTGGAGAAACGTATTAATGATGTAATCCACAGCATCCAATAAAATTAAGTTAGAGAAATGTGCTACATCTTCACCAACACAACGGTCCAAAATCAAATGTGGGGTTTCAATTTGTCCTTTTCAAAAATCAAACATACACAAAAAGTCAATTCGGACAAAGAAATTTAAAGCTGCAAAGTCAAGACCTAAGATGTAAGGGAACACCAGAATTAACTACCCTAGAGAGCCTGCATAATTACCTAACTTTACAGCCACATTCGCTTTCCAATCTTCAGAAGCATCAACTATTGAAAGCTAAGGTCAACAGAAGTTAAGTGAAATGTTTTTTTCAGTACATCTGATGTCTGTTTAATAATCTTGGAAAGCTAAACAATCAGCAGAACACGTTTGAGTCAAAACTGCATACACAAAAGGACGATACTAAGGACACATGGATTACCTTAATTTCACCTTGTCCTATCTTTTGACTGATTACCTTTGCAACCATAATAGTGTTCCATTAATACGTGTGTGTGTAATTAGAAGCAAAACAAAGACAAAACCTAAATACTGTTGCATATTAGCATAGTGGTATCTATAAATTCATCAGAAGAGTAGGAATCCTTAAATCCACAGCAAACACCTCAGCCACTTGAGCCAATCAAGGATACAGCAATACTGCCTACTACTGCTACGAGCCCTAGAGGGGGATTAGGCAGTTGGTTTAACTGGCTGATGCCAGCAGAGAAATGAGAAAATTCATTACTCTCTGGTTCCTTTCCCTGTCCTGGAAGAACACAATACAATAATAGACACTTCCCCTGCCATATTTGAGTTCTCTCTTCTTTGTAGTTGCTTTTTGGGTCCTAATTTCAGTATTCACCAGTCTTTCCAACCATTTTAATCTGAATTTCCTTGTCCAGCTCTAAGCTGATCTCTTGGGCCATGTCTACAGCCCAATCCCACTTTCAGTCCTTGTCTTTTCTACCCTACTGAGTATTTAAGGCAAGCAGCCTCTGATACAAGTCTAGCCTTCCTGATATTTATACACAAACATACATACCATATATATAAATATATATGATACTACCTCTCTACAAGGATATATCATCATTTATTAACCAAACCCAAATTCAGCTGTAGAAACTGACAAATCTTTCCAAGCTTTTATTGCTCCAAGGAATCTAGTAGTACCAACCTTCAAACCTGCACAGCTTCCTTTCACATAGCGGCACTACGCTGGCATAGAAAGTGTCCCGGGATTGTTTTATCTGGGTGGGGGAAGGACAGCTAAAGATTTTAGATCTGGAATATGAACCTCAAGCAGCTTTTTTCAGCTGCGTAAACAATTACACCACCTTAAGGCATACGGATCAGAAAGGTCCATTCTTCCTACCACATCATAATGATACATGTTTTCTGTGCAGCCAAATATAAATTTATGTACTTTTCCTTTGATGCTATTCAGACAAAAATATGGAAATAATTGTTGGCCCAAATAATTACATCCTGCTTGAAGAGCAAAGTGGTGAAGATTTTAAAAAGTTATATAATGAATGAGATGACAAACGCTTTACTAAGAAGAGTTTGATTAATAACACTAAACATGGTTTTGAGAAATCGTGCTACTAACTGCCTAAGATTATTTATAAAGAATTTACAAATTTATTCTTTCTGTTGCACAATTTAAAGGCAGACACAAGAGTGGAAGAAAGAAATCAGCAGTAAAAATATTTTCACTTAAATAAGCAATACTCTTACAAAACCCCTGGAAATCACCGTGAAAGGAGTAATAAATGAGCATGTGGAAAAAACCCAATACATTAACAATTCAGCTCTCAAAAACTAAGGAGAACGTAATTAGTCTCCAAGCCAAAGTTAGAAAAGAGAGAAAGTAAAAACTGCTTTGAAGATTTTCGATTTCCTAGTAATACAAAAAGCCAGCGTTTCAAAAACTGCATTGACGTTATATGGATCTAGAGCAGCATTCACTACCAAGCCCCTGCGTTTTCCCCATCTCAGGTCAATAGGCGGGAGCTCTGGGGAAGAAAGGTTCTTGGGAAGGGTGTAGGAGGAGGGTGTGGACCCCAGAAGGAATGACAGTAGGTAAAAGGTGAAGGTATGTACAGGCTGAAATGATTACAAGGGACAATACGGAGGTGGACGGACTAATACAAAAAATAGTCGAGGAGACTATAGAGGGTTCCAGAGCAAACTATCTTAAACAATTGCTCATTGGAAGTCACATAAATCTGGCAACGGAGCATCCACCATCATACGCCTGTTTGCTGTTTCTGTTCCCCAAGAATATAGTCTCTTCAAGCCTTTTAAACCCGTTGGCTTCTGAGCGACAGGCAAGTCCATAGGGCAGTTTATCTGACCTATCTTCACCTGGTCTGAATCACCTCCTGGAGGTGCCTGTCTCCCTGCACCGGCTGCGGAGAGCAGCCAGACGCCAGGCTAGACTGTCTGTCTTGGACAGCTAAAGCCAGAGCCCAGCCCTCCGTCTTTTTCATCTCCTCATGAGGAAGTGCAATCCTACCTTCATTTTAGTCATCCCCCGCGCCTAACTTGCCTCTGAATTCCCCTGACTTCAGCTTTATTGTATTTTCAGACAGCTGACCAAAACAGAACACGGTATTCCAAGACAAGCCACTGATTTATAACAGCACCGCACCAGGTTTGGGTATTTCCCATTACGTTCTTCGCAGACTCCATCCTGTAGTGATCACTTTGGATTTTTTCAAACACTGCTTATACCGTCGTTAGATTTTCACTGAGCTACTTATGAAAAATATAAGCGCTCACGTTAAAGGTCTATGCACAGACCACAATTTCAACAACTAGTGTGAAGTATTTTCTTAAACGGGTATTAGTTTTATACACGCCAGAGTTTATCTGCCCTCATAACAGCCTCTCCTCTTACTGCAACTCCTCAAAATCCCCTGGTCTTCTCTAATCTTCACCAGCTTAAGATAGTTGTGTGACACCTGCAAATATTGCCTCTTGGCTGCTTCCTCAGGTAGACAAGGAAATAATGGACAAATTTTCACCGTGTTTTATGCATACTAAGCAATCTGATGCAGAAATACCAAAAATCAAATTTCAATTTATTCAAACCCAACAGTAATAAACATAATGTTCAGTAAGGTGAAACAATCAGACAAATAGTTCATTATGTAAAAGAGATCCCTCATGTTTAGGAAAACTGATGTTTGCAAACTTACCTTATAGTCAGATAACAGTTAACTCTGTTACCAACAGCAAAATAATCAGCTGCAGTTAGAATTTCTATGCCATGTGGAAAAGTGCCCTACGAGCATCATAGGGAAGAGGGAGGGGAAAAAAAGCAAATATTATTTTAAAATGTAAAAGACTTTCCAAACAGGCAACATTATTGAAAAAATATCAAGCATAAAATTAGGCACCAAGAAATACATCACATATTGGGAGATCAATTTCTTCTATTTGTTTCTACTTACAAATATATTTCATGACTTATGTATTAATGAACTAAAAAAATGGGGTTAATTTATTTTTAAAAAGAACATTGGTTCCCAGTGAAGCCTGAAACATTGAATCCTACAGAAGTATCACACTTCTGACATCACTGCTCAAAATATTCTGGTTTTAGAGGTAAATTATCTGTCTAAACATGTAATTGCCACCTAAAAACTTGCCTTTTTATATAAGCAATACAATTCAGATATTCAGAATTTTGCTTGGCTGTGACTGACTAACAGAGTATTACACAGCATGGCTGTGTTTTGGAACGGAGGCGGCAGCATAGCCTCCACAAGCCACAATTAAACACAAATGGAAAACAGCCAACTGAGACACACTACGCTCACTTGCAAAAGGGACAATCATATGATATTTAAGCAATAAGGCTATGTGGAAGTACAGGTTCTGGATGCGATGCAGTTTTGTTTGTTTACAGCTCGCTCATCCCTTTCACATTAGGATACAGCCATGCAAAAATGGCAGAAAGTATCTCTAGATCTAAGCCTGAATAATTGAAGAATTATATACTGCAAGCAGTGGGAAGTTGTCAGCTATTGGGGAGGTCTTATTCTAGGAATTATAATGCCAACAGTCCAAAAAAACAAGGCCTGGAACCTGACTGAACCAAGGAGGACAGACAGAATATTTACGGCTTATCCAAGAGACTACCTGCAAGCCCTAATACTCGTGAAATGGATGTACTCTTCAGAAGACTAATGAAACACTGATTGGGGAGAAAAATGCACACGAGAAATACCTCAGTATGATTTATAGCCAAATGAGATGGCATACAATTAAATATATAAGAATGCACACTGTACCTACGGAAAGTCACAGCTAAACAATTTCAATCCTAGCTCCTAGTTGGAGCTTGCTGTTTATTACTCGGCTGTAAGTGTGCCAATTTGATGCCATCTCACTGAAGGTCATGGTGCCGCCATACATATCAGCGAGACAGCAAAATTCCTGAAACCAAGTTCAAGAGTACAGAGGTCATGGCCGATGGGAGAGGGAGAGACTTCAGGGGAAAAGCTAACAGTTTCTATTCTGTCAAAACACTGAAAACTTACTTCTCCAATATAAAAGTTTGTCTTATTAGAAGTATGTGCATTTCTCATGGTTTATGCTTTAAAAAACTCCCCAGCTTTTTCAAAATATTCCTTTACATGAAGTGTAAGTTACAATGGCTTCTTTTTCTGAGGCCATAAAAGCAAACTCTCCAACTCGGGACACGCTGAATCGCAAAGGTGAGGCAGGCAGGAACCAGGAAGTAAACGAGGTCAACTTTTCTCTCCACCTCTTGAGTATCAGCATTGTTACTTGAGATGGAAGAGTATGTTTTAGCTCCTTCCAATTCAGAGAAAGGGTGTCTCTTTCAACACATTACATCCAGGTACAGAACTACAGAGGGTGTATCCGCTGATGAAGTAGCCATTTTCCTAGGCAGTAAGGAACGGTTCCATAAGTAAAACTTCGGAACTTCTACAGGACCCAGCTGGAGACCGACTGATAGCACTCTTCATGCCACGAAAACTACTTCATGGCAAACTCCTCCTTAAGGTGCCAAAATATAAGCAAAAATTGTCTTATGTTCTACCAACACTGACAGACTTGCAGCTTGCATCAAAGCAGAATCAATTTCTGGTTGTAAACTAATTTAGACTGTACGCCTCTGATTAAGAATTAAGAAATTCCACCAGATTTTTGCTACACAGAAGCATTTATAAACCTGCAACACCCAGCAGCCCTATGTCCCCTGGAACTGGTAAGGTGTTTACTTCACCCAGTTCCTCGTGCAGTGGAAGCAGCCGGAGCTGCGGAGTGATGACTAACCTCTCCCGGGCAGTAACGAGAGACCCACGGAAGAATCACACTGGCTTCTACTTATCACAGACCTAGTTGGGTCAGGTCACCAAAAATACCTATCCTCTTCCTCCTAGTCTTCTTGCACCCTTTCTCTGCTATTAACCTAATTCTATCTAGAAACAGACACACCAGTTAGGGACACATTGCTTAAGATCTGTAGCGCTAAAGGAATAATATCCCGGCCCGTAACACAGAGATCTTCAGGAATGGTATCACGGAAAGCTAGACAGCATGTTAGCAAAGATCCCTTAAAGAACAGCTTTTGATATTGATATTTGATATTGATAACAAAACTGCTTTAACCACGTTCTCATGCCCTGCTCTGTCACAAGAACCACTGAACCATTTCCCCTCCCTCCCTTTTTTCCCCCCTCCTCTAGGTTGTATATTCAGCTTTATTAGTTCCCGGTGAGAAACCAGGAAACTTTTGAACTCCTAGTCTTCATCCTATTTGCTTCTCCTGCAAGGTTGCAAATCAAAGTCGTTTGAACATTGTAACTGCTTACGTGTTGTTAAGTTCCACAGGAACCTACCACAGTACTCTATTCCAAAGCATTTAGGTGCCTCCAAAACGAACAGATTACTCAAAATAGCTAGATGGTAGCATTATGGTACAAGAGGCAAAATGACTTAGAATTACCAGAAAGATCATTTACTTCCAAAATCAGAATACTAGAATAAAGCGCCCACCTCAGAAAAATATTCTGCAAGAACCTGTTTGCTGATAACGAAAAGAATTATTTTGTGATATCCTTTTACTCAACTTCTCTGAAGTCACAGCATCTAATTTTGATTTTAGGTACTACAGGCTTACAGTAAGTAACCTCCAAGGCACTAGTGAATGAAGATTCAGGGAAGTTACCATACCTGTCTCCCAACATTCTCCTGGAAGGCAGCCTAAGGAACAGAGAACAAACATACCAAAACGAGTCAGGTTTGCTTTTTGATAAACACCAGATGATGAATTCAAAACACACAACAATATAAATGACCCATGGCTTTTCTTTTTGAAATAAAGTAAGCTTTGTCAGTAGAACAAGCCCACAGGGCTTTTTTGTTTCTGAGTCTCTATGTTCTGGTGTTCCTAAAGCTGTATGTTGCATGACAGCAGTTTAAGAACGCAAGTTTATTCAATTAATCACACCCACAAGAGTGCTTTTGAGTAGTGACACAAGGCTTCTCACTGGAACTGAAAGTCAATACCTGTAGACAGCAGAAATTGAGACAGCTCACTCTTCTCTGACTACTTCAACCTAACTTGCTAACAGTAGGCAAAGTTTGATTCTTCGTCAATGAAAACTCCAGACAAAAACTACTGAGAATGCAATACTCATTTGAAAGATACACATCTGAAAGCATGTTGAAACACTGAAATTCTAAAACCCAAAGACAAAATTCACGTACGTTTCTTGTGTTTTGCATTAAACAAACTCAAAATCTTGCAAAATGCAATGAATACAACCACAAAGTTAATCTCTCTGCTTGCATGGTATAGAGAATAAAAGCTACTTAACTCTCTACTCCCTACTTGAATTTTCTCCCTCTCAAGAAAGCCAATGACTTGTTGCTTAAAAGGATACACAGTTGTTAAGTGCTAATAAAAACTTCTGTAGATTTTAACTCTTTTCAGAGAGGAGAGATCATCATTATTGGGACACTTCTCTTAGGGAATGTCACTCTACCTAGAAACACAAATCTCCCGTGACAGATGGCACTTGTCACTTGACAGTTAACTGATATTTAAAATACAGGGGGGAAGTCCCAGTCTTTACTGAAAATGCCAGAAGTTTGACAGACAGAGCTTCTGTATTGCCTACACAAATACTGTATGCATGTGGTAATCCACCTGTAAAAACAAAAGGTTAAGTCGCTCGCCAAGGGATCATGCTCCACATAGGGAGCAAGCCCTCTCAGCACGCAGGTGAAGCAAGCCCTAATGGTGCCAGAGCCTCCCAGTGCATTTCTGAGGTTATGGCTCTTTAGGATAATGACTGCAGTTCCTGTAGACTTGCCCAGGCTAGTTCAGCTCCTGCTTACAGCGTATCCATGGCAGGACACGTAGCACGGGCTGGCTCTAAACCGCGTTACCAACCTTCCTGGCAGGTTTGGGAGCCCACCTGAGCCCGCTCGCAGCAGCAGCCACGCTGCCAGCAGTGGCCCCGAGCTAAACAAGTTTGGGATTGCCTCCGGCAGAACGGAATGGGCTATCCCTCCGCAGTGGCGGCAGTGTAGAGACACCCTTGGGCAACACATACAGCAGCCTCCCAGAACAGGAACATGAGCTGTAGCAATACCCGACGCCTGTTCATTACTGTTTGCTGCAGCCCAGCTTCTGACACGGGGTAGTTTTTTTTCCCCTCCCTACCTCTCTACCAACATACACTCCCAGCCAGGATTTGCCAGGACATCGTTTCACATCACCCTGCATCACTGATTTCTTTTTACTTACACGTTACCTTTAGATCCCCTCATATGCTATTGAGACCCTTTTACTGGGCATAGGGAGGTTTCAGCAAAGATTATGCTCTCAACTGTTACATCCAAGGGGTTTAATAGTTTAATCACTGTATTACATTTTCTTTTAAAAATGTACTGCTCGGACAAGTGCCTTAAAGATACAAAAATCAGGAAAGCCTGGGGGGGTGTGTGTCTATATGTGTTTTAGGTTTGGGTTTTTTTCCTTTTTACATCAGAAACTTTGACATCCAAGCAGTGTAAATCTGGTCTCAAACCAGGAAAAGTTTTATTTTACCTGCAATACATCTGTAGGCCCAGGACTGAAATATACTGTGGCAAAATCATGGGAAAAAGATGTATGGGGGCCTATAGGCAATGCTGCAGCAAAACAGGTATTATACACAAAGATTTGACACAGTTTATTTAATGTAGGAATTTTAAAATTCCACTGTTGTATCATGATTTCATTTTTTAACTTACTTAGAAAAACCATCATGAAGATCTAAGAAATAGCACAGCAGGATGGCAAAAATACTTAGCTTACATCACTTACATCTGATGTATTCTAAGCATCTAATTTACATGTTAATTTACACCTAATTGATTACTTTATCTATAAAAACATAGAACTTTAACCACTGCTTGCAAGGACGGATATTAGTATTGCCTTACTCTAAATACATCTGTCAATGATTTGAAGAAAAGCAATCAGTTTGTTACAGGTTCTCACACTTGTGTTATGAATTTACAATTCAATAAAGTATGAAGAGAAATATGGTGACTCGTAAATTCCCATATTGATCATTCAGTAGCTAGAAACTTTTCCAGTTGCAGACTAAAAGTGTTCAGTAGCTTGTTCCACAGCTGGTTGCGGAGGTTAAGGGGGGTTCGTATGCATCACCACAAACCTCAGAGCTTCAGCATTGTCGTGTGTTTTAAAAAATAAAAGCTAAAAGGTGCCTCTTCTGTAAATAACTTTTCAGCCAATTACGTGGAAATTTACAATGAAAACCAAGATACTCAAACAAAACCAGAAAAAACCCTCAAAGTAATGTAAAAACAGAAACTTAGAGTGTTTAGAATTATATTTGGAAAATTTCACCGCTGATTTAGGAAGGCTTTGTAGACAGCACACATTGCAGCTGTGGAAAGTTAAGCACATCAGTGTTCTGGGAGAACAGCAACTAATCCCAATTTTAGCAACAAAAATGTGATAAGGTAAACTATTTTTCCTGGGTGTGGAGGAGTATGTTGCATAAAAACATTATAAGGAAAGCCATCACCACGATATTACTCTGTTAAAGCTTTGTGAGAGAAAGTAAAATAGAAATACGAAAATAATGAAACATATTGTTCATCCAAGTGAAGAGGCAATTTTCTAGAGCTCATTTAATGTTGATAGAGTTCCCTTCTTGTTCCCTTAGCGCTTTCTTATTGTTTCATAGAAGATTTTTCTTCCTAATACTTCTGAGATTTTCAGTAACTGAAAATGATACTATTTAAAGCATACTTTCAAAAAACTGCAAGTTCCCAAAAGATGCCAAATATTTCAATTGTTTTGTAATAAGAATTTTTTCATTTTTCATACAATCCCTTTCTGGAGATGGAAAAATTGGATGCAAAAATCTTAATTTTATCAGAATCAGGATGACCAACTAGCCTCGTAACCTGAATAATTTGCTGTTCCCACAAAAATGGAAAAAATAGTAAAACATTCTCTAAGTCAAGATTTTTTAAACTATCAACCAGCCAAAGAGGAAAAAAACCCTCTCTGAGATGTCAGAGCTGAATGGAACGCAACCCGGGATCACTTATTTGCGTGATTATTCCTTATAATGATTATTCATGAAAGAGTTGCAAAAGTCAGCTCAGAATGCTTTTGGAGCTTCAAAAGAACAGTCTTGTTTTATTCTGTCTGACCTCAGGGTTCAAAATAGCTCTATATGCTATTCTGTTTTATTGGTGCTCTGCTTTATAATATATTGCATATTGTAATAGATGGAAAATCTAGTAAAACATGTTGTTTATTTAAATAGGTATTTAAGTGTAGTAATGACTGTAAATAATTAGGACTTCCAGGTATTTTTCTTCAAAATTGTAGTAATGCCCGGTAAACACAAAATCTTTCTTTGCCTGACTTTCTAAAATAAGAAAAAAGGTTTCAGTTCTTTCATAACTATCCATCAAAACAGCAATACCAAATGTTGACCAGCTCTAAAGTAGAATGTACTCATGAATTCATTAACTGGACTGGAGATAACTCAATTGCAGAATACTCGACAGCTTGGTTTAAAGTAGCAGAGGAAAGTGAGAAGAAAATGTACTGTATTTTGTACTCATTTGAAATACAGCTGCACAATCTGCACTAAGCTGTCAGCATTAGTAAATGTATCTGGTTTAGCACCATATTTCTCAGTCAAACTATCCGTTTAGGTTTAAGCATAGAAACATAATGAAGATTACACACGACAATTAGATCAAGCTACTAAAAGCAAGCAGTACACTTGTAGTGGGAAGCACGTGAAAAAGAATTCTCCTCTTCATATATATTGCCACTGATTCCTAGGACAATTCCTATAGAGCAAATAAATAATTCCCATTTCACCGTCTACACTCCTTAATATTTTGTGCAGCCCTCAGGAAAGCAAAGCTACATTTGTTTTCCTCTAATGATTTTATTTGAATAAAGTGACTTAAATTAGCCAAGAATAGCAAACTATAGAGTTTCTTACATTTAGGAGTTTGGTGGCAAGCAGCATTGCTCGTATTCATTAGTTATACAGTATGCAAAGAATATGTTATATCAGTACTTGGTGATCTTAGCTTCCCTGCTTTGGTTTTAGCCTATTTAGACAAAGTGATTTGTGATATGATTACACAAGCAACTGACTCACTTCCCCAGCAATTATGCTGCAGCTTCATTCAACAGCTTGAACTCTCAAAGCAGAGGTGTGGCTAGAAAAAATAAGGATGCTATCCAGGTATCCCTGAGAAATGCTTATGTTATAAATGCACTGGCTTTCAAAATTTTAGTCAAAAAATAAGACAGACCTGTTAATTAATTTGCATGTTGCAAAGACAGCCTGTTTTTTTGGGTTTTTTCTTAAATGCATTCACAGCAAAGTTTATTCTTAGGAATTAAGACCTGGTTCTTTGACAGACGTTGTTTGGTCCTGTGTTTGAGTCAGTACAGTTATAGGGTGGGGTTTTTCACATTTGCATAAGATAATTTATCTGTTGAAACAGACAACTCATGCTCTTTTTATTTTTTAAGCAAGCAAGTTCAGTGTATACAACATGCTGAATTAATTCTCAAAGATAAGATGTCCTTTCTTCTCAAATTCTATAACCTCTCCTCTATAAATTCCCTTCTCTTAAAAGCAATCACACGTATGTTTTAATTCTCAACAGTATAAATATTTTCTATAGAAAGCTTCCACAGAATATACTTTGGTGTCAGTCCTGTTAACTAGATAACAATATCTGCCTAATGGATTTATCACTTTCTTTTAAAAATTCCCAGTCTTAGGGAAAGAGTTTTATATAACAGCTGAAAATATGTTTGAAGGAGAGATACTATTCTAGAAGTTTTCAACTTACCACAGCTACAGAGTAACGGTTGATGAACAATTAGAAAAGTATAACATCAAAAAAACTTACCAGCTTGGTGATCTGAAAAAGGCCCAGCATTTCTTGACTATGAATGACCCTTTTGTCTTTGATATTAACTAGAAAATGCTAAATAGCTCTTTCTTAGATACTTTATCTTATCCATCATAACAGTAATACAGCTGGTTGTGAACTGTGGCCATAAATCAAGATGTGGATCTGTGGATTAAGTATTTTTTTTGCTTACCACAAAATATATTGCTTATATACTGTAGTTCTACATAGCTAAGTCTACAAATTATTAAATTAAATGAAAAGAAACAAAAAATAACAGAAACATATAAGCTAGAATGTGGTAACTTACAGAAGCAGCTCTTCTGCAATTAACATCACGATCAAATACTGCAGCAATAACCAATGCACTGAGGAAATAAAATAATGAGTATTAGTACCAAAAATACAAGAAGAAACATGTAACAGCATCACTTCAACATTTAGTCTTCTAAGCAGAACACACAGCATTTCCTCCAAGAAGCTTATTATTTATAAATACAAGCCTAGACTAAAATTTGAGTTGAAATAACCACGTACTTCCTCGTTTCTCTAGCTTGCTGAGGACTTTCCACAGCATAAACAGACAACTGTCATCCTACTGTAGCAAAGCGATTTAATGAGTATGCAAATAAATTTAACTGCCTAGAAAGGTTTTCTGTTTTAAATATAGCAAGAGTTTAAAATTTGGATGTAACTATCATCTCTAATGTGAGACTCATACAGTGCAATTTTAAATCAAAACTTGGAAATACAGTTTCTCAATAGCCAAATGCACATCAGGTCTTATGAAAGGCTTAAGCAAAACCAGAAGTTAAGCAATGGAAACTTGCAGCTATCTCTACAAGAACAATCACATCCCACAAGTAACAAAAAAATCAGAAAACAATATGCAAATCCTGCTAAAAAGTGACCTGCAAGATAAGTTGCAAAGCAGTTTTTTTAAAAGGTGACCTGTAGATACAGAGGCACGATTATATGAAAGTATTTCTTTGTGCAGAAAGTCTGGTAATCCTGCACGGATTAATTCTTCTACCTCAAAAGAACTGCTTTTAAAAAGATGTGCTACGCAACAGGAGCGAGACAATATATCCCAGGACGTGAAGCCTACAGCTTTAGAAATCCACCTCCAGCATTCAATTAACTTCGGTGACAAATAAACATCACTTCAGGAGAATCACTTAAGCAGAAAATTATTCCTTTCAAACTCTGAAACTTTTCATTACATTACTTATTGACTCCAGGCAAAACAGGAAACAAATACTGGCTGAGAAGTAAATCCACGATAGCTTTTCTTTAGCATAAAGATATTAATTACACTGATAATATCAAACTTCCACCGAGTAGTGGCTATCAGTTTCCTACAGTGAAGAATACTGTGTTGTTAAAATTCTCTCAAATGCACAATCACTGTTGCACCTGTAATTTCAGTTTACCTCCATTACAGAAAACAAGAAACAGAAAGCAAGAAGGAAATGAAAATAAACCCCAATAAATTGTTTAAGACGGCTAACACCTCCTTACTGCTACTTGCATGAGCCGTTTGTCTCTCTGCCACACAGACATTAGGTGATTATGAAACAAAAGGAGGTCATCCAAACCATAGCCATTGGAAGAGCAAATGTTTAGGAAGCATTCCATTAGGAAGCAGCATACATGGCTAACTCTTGAAAAAGTGCTGCATCAAATAAATCATCTTCATATCGTGTTTGCTAATTTTCTTCTCTGGCATACAGAGAAACTTAAAACCAATTTTTAGAGGACATTTCATAAGGACACGGTTTTAATTATATGAATAGCTCCCATAAATCTTTTATAGAAGAGAACATTCAAAATGAAGGAAGTGGTTGAAAATCAGCTTGGAAAGCAAAAAGAACAAATTTCTGCCTGACATTTCTGATTATACAGACTATAAGACAAAACATTATTTTGTCAGTTGGGCAATATTTCAATATAATTCTCTTCTAAGAAAAAACAACCAACCAAAAACCCCAAGCCCTCATCAAGCCAGGAAGCTCAGAATCCAGCGTGCTGCCCTCGCTGTGTCAAAGGTACCCTGACGTTCAGCGTTAACCGAGTATTTCAGAAGAGCTGTGCTGGGTCACACCAAAATCCTTCCAAGCCCTTGTCTTGTCTCCAACACTGGTACAAAAGGCACACTTAGGGATGAGCGTAAGGACATACGTATTAAATATTAACACACAGATTTGAAAGATTATGCAGTCTTTTCAAACTGGAAATGTCAAAAAACCATGACTGAAGAATAAATACTGCTCTTTGAATTTCATATTTAGACTTCAAATGTGGCTTATTAAATATAATGGAAAACAGTTTCGGGTTATTATACACAAGAGTTTCTGGCCAATATTTCAGCTTATAACCAAACTGTACTTTTCCATTTTTTCCTATTCTTTTATTATCTTAAGACAAACCTGTCTAAGTAAAACCAGCAAAACAACATACTGCCTATGTGATGCCATCTGAGTTATTCAGTGCTTCAACAGAATACCATGTTTAAGAAAAACAAAACAAAAAAATCCAGGACTTTTGTCATTGCTCCTGTAGCCTCATCATTACGAATAAATCATACTGCAGTGTTTTATGTTAATCCTTTTAATACAAGTGTTTTAAGCTTATCAAACTACATGAATAATTTTTTCAAGTTAATTCCTATTTGAAAATGCAGGCAGTCTGCTGTAACACAGGGATTAGCAAGGAAAGCAACATGCCTAAGATGAAACATGTCTAAGGTGTCTTCACCTGTCTGCTTTGTCGTGGGAGTTTATGTGATACTCCACCAGGATTTCCTAACATAAAGAAACTGTTTATGTCAAACAAAGTGGAATATTTTTTTAAGCTGGTTCAAGAATCATGTCCTGACTTGCCTGAAATGTACCACACCTGACTCCTAACAGGTAGAGCAAAGAATGGCTTTGCATCTTGCAGTCTCTATGAAACACCTTTTGGAGTTCCTTGAGGTATATTTAGCCTGGGTGCACGACCAGCAGTTAGGTGTGCTATAAACACAAATGGACTCTAAAAAGCAAGCTGCAGTTCCACCTTTCAACTAATAATTCTCCCTTTCTTGCCTATCCCTTTCCCCTCACCCCCAAATACTCACTTAACTGGCTTCAGGAAGCATTAAAAGGACTCAAAATACGTTACCGGCTCACTTCCTCAGCCCAACACTGATCTCATTACCTTCCCCTGACAAGGCCAAAAGAATCAGAGAGCAGAGGCCAGCCAGGTGCCAGACATCAGAACACAGAAATATCCGGCTACCCTCTCCTTATAAGCACCACACACACCAGACAATAAATCTGAATTTCCCTTGTCACCTGTAGCAGGTACTTCTAGTCTACAGCAGTCACAAGCAGCAAGAAGCTTATCCTGTTGCTAACCTCTGAGAATTTGCTACTATTAATTCAAACATACCACCCTGAAGCTGCGGGAAGAAAAAAATAAATAAACTCTCAAACCTCGTGCCAATTTGGCACAAAACCAAAATTTCCTTCCTGAGCCCAAAAAAGGGAAAAGTCTGACTTGTAACAGGACAGAAAACTCTCCTCCCTGCTATAGATTAGGAAAGGGAAAGCATAATAATCATCACAAGTAAAACAGTTTTGAACAACCCAAGCAAGTTAAAAAAGGAGGCGAGACCAGAGTCAGACCGGTGGCTGTTGAGAGCTGCTGCTGCAAACAGCCCTTTTCACACCCTTTCCAATCACACCAGTACCCCAGCTGGAATGACTGCACAGCGAGCTCGGCAATGAAAACAGACCTAGGCTCAGTCATTTCTTCTTTTGCTACCTTTTTTAAAATGTATTTTTAAAAAGAAGAGATGCTCCCCCCTTCACTTTAGCACATGCAGCCGTGCTCAACTGCAGGAGCAATGCAGGTGGAGGAGGAAGCAGAAGAGGCGGCTTCAGCCAACACTACTGGGGCAAAAGCCCTTCAGCCTCCAGTCTCAGGTGTAACACCTCCTGGTTTTCTGGGCAAGGAGAAGGTCTGCAGGAAAGGAGAAATACAGTCACCGTTCCCACTTCCACCAGCCCTCTCACCCAGGTCACTCCGAGCTCTCATACCTTCTGCAGGCCAGCCAGGGTCCTGCAGTCCTCAGCGTGTTACTTCAATCCCAAAGCTTTGGGGTAAAGTGATCAAATTAAAGTAAATACACATGTAGAAAAGAGCATGAAAATGCTTAGCGTAGCAGCTACAAATGCTGCCATTAAAAGAAAAAAAAAAGGCAAATGACGCTCCTGTGGGAAATAACTTTACACGAGTGCGAGACACGGTAGGCACACAACTCACTTCTGAAGGCAATATTCAAGTACATAAAAGAAAAAAGCTATTCTCAATATTTCATCATGGTACAAGATGTAGCTCAAAGCAATGCTTCAGATTTCCCCAATTCTGCAGGACAATCTTGCCCTGGAGCACGCTCCATCATTCATCCATAGCCACACCTTCCTTTTTTTATTTCCCCCTCCCTCTTCAAAAACAACGCACCACCGCAGGGAAGACAAAGCCACCTGCACTCCTACACTCTGCGCACTATTGTATTAGTATTCTGCTGAATGGGAGATAGCAATTAGATCTTTCTAAATAACGATTCATTTATTGATTACCTACACCATCGAATGACAGATAAATGAAACTACATTCTGACTATGCAACAGTTCCAAATAATTAAGATAGCCAGCAATAATTTAATCGCTATAATTGTATAATAGAGTACAAGTATGTTTTCCTTTTTATTTTTTGTTTAGGTTTTAAACAAAACAGCTCAGCTTTTCAGTGTGCACCTGCCACTTTACAGGCAGTAACTTCCACACCCAAGGGGGCAGGAATCAAATTACCCGTATTTCCAAGTTGTTAAATTCTGTTTAACTTTCCTCATAGGTAAGCTTAAAAAGAGAGCATGCATGTACAGACGGGGAGAGAAAAAAAATCTTCGTCAAGTAGTGCTTTTATAAAGACATGCTTGAATAGCAACTTCAGTACATGCAAGTATTTCAAAATGTAGTAATGTTATCCTGCAATGAAAGTGAAGTTTCATCTACTTTGCCAAGAATTTTCTTTTTGTGGTCCTGTAGTTTGAATAGATCAGGCAACGTTTCAGAAACCAGTTTAACTGGACTTTTAAAAAAATAAATAAGCAAATACGAGTAAGTGTATCGTGTTGAAATATGGATAGGGGAAAAAATACTGACATGTACTTGGGCGAATATTTCTAATACTCATTCTCTATCTTTTTTCTGAAAAAAAGAATGGTAAGGACAGGAAGGAAAAGGGCTGATCTATGATCTGCAGCAATCTAAGTTTGTAACTTCAATGTTCTGACAATTTCATCACTTAATAACAACATTCATAAGAAAGCGGAGAACAAACAGCTATCACTGAACACGGAGACATACTTCTTTTAAAACATTGTCACAAATTTTACTAAAAAAAAAAAAAAAAAGATTTCATGCAGTTTAAGGTGATTTTTCACTAGTCAAAAGTGAACTATTTATGTCCCTTGACTACGGAAAAGGTCTTTCCATTACATGATGCAAGCATTACAACTTTGCAAGCAAGAAAGCAAGAAAAGGAAAAAAAACCCAACCAAACCCACTACCAAATTACCCCTCTGCTTTAATTTGTAACCACCACAGTCTGAATGGGTGGTGAGGCAGGACCCAGTTTACATAGCAAACTTTTTCCGTATTTTGGTACCCAAGTGAGTTTCCCGAACGCGTGCCAAAGGCCGGGACAGGAAGCAGGAAGATGCGAAGCAGCTCCCTGTTCAACTCAACACCACCTAGTCACCACCAGCTCCACCTTGTTTTGCCTTTCGAGCCCCAGCGTAGCGACCAGCTACTTGTGCTCCGAGGTCGGCCGTAGCTGTGTTCCTCCGGCCACGGAACCGGCACCGGTAGGGACCACGCACCAAGGATAAACCACCTGCAGTTTCCAGCACCAAGACAAGCAAACAGTTCAAGATCGCAATCACTCTCCATTTTTCGAGGAGGCAGTAGGTTTCTTTTCATGGAAAAGATTTATTATCTTTCTGTAAGACTCTAATATTCTTACACAGGCAGATGTTTTTGCTGTGTAATCCAGCTCACAATGGATATTGTGTACTTTGTTTCAAGATGCTGAGTTCTGCATTTTTTAAGGGTAGCAACAATTTGCTTGTGGCTAGAAGTATGACTCTTCTTTAAGTAAAACAGTGACACACCTAAGGCTAGATTTAAAAAAAAAAAAGCTGTATGTAATTATCGGCTTGCTGACACAATAGGTGAAACTGTGTGTCATCCTTTATTTGAATATTTTTTTTCACCGTTTCTCTTTGGAGTGGCAATTCTACCTTCAAGAGTTGGTTATATTTAGAAGGTATGGCCAACGTAACTACAAAGATTTTTAAGTAAAACCTTAATATAGCATTTATACTTGCTAAAATACCGTGCAGCTTCGTCAGAAAACTAAGCACACGCAAACCACAACACTTTACAACGGATCATACACAGTTCTAGCTTCCCCCCTGCCACCCACCTTGTGCTTCTCTCCACTCCACCAGCTTATTGCAAACAACTGAAGTTGCTGTAAGCTGGCACTGCCAGTGTTAAGTGCTATTGCTACCATAAGCAGAGGACATCAAGTATTTTTACTTGACATTTTCCTAAAAAGAAAAGGATAATTTTGTAGAACATTCCAAAAGCTAAAAGACAGGAGCTTCTTCAGCCTTGTCTTCTTCATACCTGTCCACAAGTCCCACTATCAGCTTTAGGACAGTAAAATTAAACAGGTGAGCTTGCATCTAACATATACAAGACAACATTGTTTTGCTCCGTAGTAGGGTGAAAGGAGTAAAGGAAATATATTGCTCAAAGCATCATGAACAAAAGAAAAATGCTGATAATTTTTTAGCAGATTTAGCTAATTTAGCAGATCAGAATTCTGCTAACCAGAAGGCTTACACACTCACACTTGAGCTTTTTTAAGTTTCACAACAAACAAGCTTGCCAGACCTTAAACCTTAAAGTTGTTCATCTAAGTCAGAGAAAGAAAGCAGAAGACTTCTTTTCATAAGGCCGCTGAGCAAATATACAAAAAGCACCAGTTTTGAACCAGACTTTAGTATTGGAATGGGATACTCATCCTGAAGATTTCCTTACTCCAAGTATTTCTGCAAGTTTAAAGATAGCAGTAAATAACTGCACAGCTGATGACAGTCTATTAGAAACATTTGTTAACTTTCTGTGCCTTCATTGCTACCATTACCTGTGCTGGTTAGATAAAAAAAATCAGACTACAACCCAAGACATTATCAGATGATTATTTCACTGTGCAAACACATCTTTATGTTAAGAACTTCATACTATACATAAATGCACCATGAACTCAGTCAGCTAGAAGGGAATTAAATATGCCCCTTCAGAAGAAAATATTTTCTGAATAACTTACTACACAAATACCACTATTTCTGGCATGCTTAAACTAAAGCAGGTTTTTTCCAAAGCACCGCATTCTCTTTCTGAAAGTTACAGAATTGCAGTATCATAGAATGCTTTAGGCTGGAAGGGACCTTAAAGACCATCCAGTCCCACCCCCCTGCCCTGGGCAGGGACACCTCCCACCAGACCAGGTTGCTCCAAGCCCCGTCCAACCTGGCCTTGAACCTCCAGGGATGGGGCAGCCACAGCTTCTCTGGGCAACCCCGGCCAGGGGCTCACCACCCTCATGGTGGAAAATTTCTTCCCAAGATCTCATCTAAATCTCCCCTCTGCCAGTTGGAAGCCATCACCCCTCGTCCTATCCCTACATACCCTGGTAAAAAGTCCCTTCCCAGCTTTCCTGTAAGTCCGTCTCAGATAATGGAAGGGGCTCTAAGGTCTCCCCGGAGCCTTCTCTTCTCCAGGCTGAACACCCCCAACTCTCCCACAGCCTGTCCTCACAGCAGAGGGGCTCCAGAGCGCTCTGCCCATCTTTGTGGCCTCTTCTGGACTTGCTCCAACAGGTCCGTGTCCTTCTTATGTTGGGGGCCCCAGAGCTGGACACAGTACTCCTGGTGGGGTCTCATGAGAGCAGAGCAGACGGGGAGAATCCCCTCCCTCGACCTGCTGGCCACGCAGCTTTTGATGCAGCCCAGAACAGAGGATGGCATCATGTTCTAGCACAACCTGGTGTGACAAAACTCCTCTCCTTTAGTCAGTATTCTGTTGTAGATGAAACATGATCAAAACAACATGAAACTGCTTTATCAAAGACACAAGGGTAAGATGTCTTAGAAATTTTGCCTGTTCACTTCGGAGAAAAGACATGACAGCTTAAAAAAGGAAGAAAGGAAAACAACGTTTTGCCTCAAGAAATTTGACAGCAGGTTCTTAGACGGAAAGATTTTATCAAGATGTCAAAAAAACCCCAGGAGCAAGTACCACCAGATAAGAGACACTGTTATGTGACCCTGCAATAAAGGACAAGCATTGGAAAGTGAGGATACAAGGACGAACAACATCAGAGACCAGCAAGGATGTAGTACACTGGCATCAAGGAATAAAAATGGATATTTATGGCTTACAGGCTGGTCCAAAGAACTTTAAAAACATGTTTTAAAGAAAAAAGAAAAAAAATCATATATTCTTTGGAAACCTGCTGTGCTAAGGAAGTAACCCTGTGTTTGGATGAGGACACGTACAGTGATTGAAATCATTCTGTCAGCAATCTGGAAGCAAGGCAGCCCCTAGAAATAGAACCAGATACCTAGGACCACAAATCACTGTACAGCCCAATCTTTCTTTT
Organism: Chionis minor; assembly: GCA_013398295.1. Taxonomy (NCBI): domain Eukaryota; kingdom Metazoa; phylum Chordata; class Aves; order Charadriiformes; family Chionidae; genus Chionis; species Chionis minor. The sequence goes on from VZSF01011169.1 coordinate 619,213, forward strand.
TCTTTTAAAAAAAAGATAACACTAAATGACTAGGGATCAAAACCCCTCCAATGGAGACACAGATGCCTGAGTTGCTACTATCAATGTGTGCACTAAAAGTCTGCCAAGAAACTGTTAGAAGCTGCCTCTCTGTGTTTGCAGTGCAAATCACCCATTAAAGACACCTTGAAATGTCAGCCAGTGTACTGCCAACAAAAAGACTAAATGCTGAAAAGAGAATCCCACAAGACTAGCAAATAGGAAGAAAAGCAAGAGAGGAAATTAAAAAGGTAAAAGCAATTTTTATCTGAAGAACTATCCTCCGTATTAAGGGAAAAGCTGCACCAAGTTCTAGTCCACCATTGCAATATGACAGACTTTGATGCGGGTGTCTTCTGAAAGTTTGACTTTTGAAAGCCTTTGAAACAGAAACCACTGCTTGAAAAGGAAGTACTTGCATGTGTCTGCATTGAACTACAAGAAGAGATTAGCACAGTGGTCGCTCTGGATTGGGGCACCCTATAGAAAAAACAAAAACGTATCAAAAGAGAAAAATACTCTCTCATGTATTTCTAACTTTAACCAAAACCTATCAGCTATAATAAAAACTCAGTTTTTCAAAGTGGTATGTTACTAAGAATTCACTGTTCAGAGCTCAAGTTCTTAGCACTTTTAGAAGTAACTGGAAGTCACTTTATTATTTACTCAAAGTAACCTTTGAATTGGAACATTTCAAAACAAAAATTATAAATTGTATGGAAGAACCAGGAGGCTCTGAAATGGCTCTTTAAAGAAAAGCTGAAGTGTACTTTATCCTTTTAGATTTAATATGCTCAACTTGCAGGTTGCAAGCTGGTCAATAAAGACATGCTACGTTCTTTACATCCTACCCATCTGATGAAGTACCAAAACTCCTGGATCACAAGAAACAATTGTTCACATGAAAACATCAGTAGTAAGCTCTTCCATAAATTTTCTCTTCTACTACTATTTCCAGCTCTTTATGACTCCACAAAGTAACTCCCCAGTTTTAGATTGGTGTGTTATTTCTACCTCTAGTGCACTAAAGTTCCAAATTCTTCGTAAACTTTCTGAATCTGTTTTGCTGAGCAAACCATAAAGTAGGTGATCAGGCAGAAAACAGACAACCCCCCATGCCACAAGCCTCCACTAACTTCTTTGAATCTTCTTACAGAGAATTTCTTTGGTTTTGTTATGGCAGATAAACAGAAGGAAATTAAGTCATCACACTTGATAAGGAAAACTCAAGACGCATTTCAATCCAGAACGGCATCATACTGCAACAGGAATTTTAGACAACAAGAATTAAATGGAAAGGCAACGGCATTGTTTATGTCATTGTCATCCCACCCATATTCAATTCTTTATCTTTGTTTAAGATATTCAGCATACCTGTTAGCATGAATCAATGAACTTTATTTAAAATTATCATACAGAAACAAAACCATCCATTCCTTGGCTAACAATATCCAGTGAATTTCATTCACGTTATATGGGACACACCAGCTAACTTTTTAAGCATTTCCCCTAAACGGATCACTTTTGGTCAATACCTAATTTTAAATGTCATAAAGAGAGAGCATTAGACTCCTGGATTATGAACTTCTAGAACACACAGAATTAAGACTACTAGATTAAATTCCAAAATTCCTCATTTTGAATAGTTTTTAAAAATTACCTGTAAATAGCCCAGTTTCTTATTGCTACAGCTTACCTTGAAATCTCATTAATAAATGGTATCAGTTCTGCAGGATCATAAGCACGAGCAAAGGCCCAGCACACGTAGCACGCTGCATCTCTCACATTGGAACCCACGCTGCAAGCCCCTCTCTTCTCATCATATGTCAGCGCTCTCAGAATGACAGGAACAACTGTTAAATAAATAAAAAAATGCCCAAAAGCAACAATTAGGACCATACAGTGAATCAAAAAAAAAAAAGGAGTAAGAGCATTCAGTGATCATTAGAGAAACGACACAGGGTAGAGTTGTGTGTTCCGAAAGAAAAGCAAGCACTGCTCTTAATACATGTTAATTTTGAAGTTTATTAGAAAGAAAGAGTTGGGTTTTGTGTATTTTGCTTCTTTGTCAGTAGCAGTTTATTTTTTTTAATGCTGTTCACATATAATTCAATGAGAATGAAAGTAGGTGTTATGTAAGAAGTAATATTGATACCATTTATTAGCGATACATGTTCAAAAGTCAAAATAATTTTAAAGTACTGGACCCTAAATAATACAGCAGCATCTACCACTAGAAAAAAAAATTCTTAAGAAATACAGTATTGTAACCACCATAAAACAATCAATATTCATCTATTAGCAGGCAGCATTTATCATTGCAGAAGTCCTAATATGACAAATTCTTCTCGATTAACAATGTTTGTGAATTATCAATGTATCAGTCTTGAAAGGGACTTAAGTACAGTTTTCACGTACTCTTAAAGCAAAGGGACATGTCTGACATCATTCTTGCATTAAGCAAGGAAGCTGTAGCATTTCATTCCCCGTGGAGCTGAGTGACTTCAATGCAGTGTTTTAAGCTTGAACCTATCAGCACCGCCAGACCGCGCAAATCATAAACACCGAATACGTATAAAACTGCAACGCAACCTAGAAATGCAAACAGGGAGGCTTTACTCTCATTTCTGCTTAGACATTCAAAACAGCAATAACGATTACATGCCTCTTCACCAGCACAGAATGATTTAATGCAAGACCAGAAGCCTTTGCTGAAGGAAAACAGTATACCAACAACAAAAAAAAGCCAGTCTTTTTTTTTTCTACCAGTCATGTTAATTATATTGATTTCACCAACATACTAGTTTTTGTTAGACAGTGAGGAAGTAAGATGGAGATGCTTGCATCCTAAACAGGCATATGGAAACATACACCGCACGTCAGAACGTACTCAAAACGCACTGCAATTGGTTCTAATGCCCAAATTTGTAAACGCTGCCTCATGGGGCCCAGTAAGAGATTCAGGACAAAAGCATCTGACAGGCATCCTGGGAAGGCACCTTTTATTTCTCAATCATAATTATTTGGGATGGTGAGGGCAGGGAGAAACATCAAAGCACAGGACAACGTTTAACAGAAACTAAACCGTACCCCAGACTATTACCGTTACACTTGATAAATCCAACTAGTTACATGAATTGGGAAAAATCAGCAGCAGGAATAGAATACACTGTGTTTCTGAATGGAAATAATATACTGTGTACTCTTGAGAATATTCTGTTTCTCCTTACTGATGCAGAAAATTGTCCTCAACTGAGAGCGTCAGGATGTCTTTCATAACATACGTACCCCAGAACACAGAGCTTCCTTCTGGGAGAAGGGTGGCATTACCCATCTTCATGAAACATCATGATCCAAAACTGATATGATAACCATCTTATCCAAGGCAGCTCTTAGAAACGCACATATCAAGTGTTGTTTCCTGATTTAATGGACAACCTGAGAAACTTCGGACGGAGTATGGTTTAGAAAATAAATGCCTAAAAGCCACAGAGTTCAATATAACATGTGTCCCTGTGCCAGATTTTACTGAGGGAGCCCAGCCCAGGCTGAGCACTGGAACCCCATGACACTATGGGATGGCAGGAGAAAATAGCTCTTCTTTTATTTGTTTGAGTTTTTAATCATATTGAGGACAACAGAGAAAGCAGAGTAGGAAAACAGAAGCAAGGTAAATGAAGATCCCAGAATCTCACCACACACAGGTACTGTTATTATAAATAAGTGACAAAAATAATCTTGGGAAAACAAGTAGATTAAGAATTTCCACTTTTGTGCTTATATCCCCATCAAAACTGCAGAAGTCAGTAATGTTTTCTACAGGTAAGAGAGCTTCCAAAACCTTAAAGAAGAATTCTCTTACAGAGTTCTAGCAATGGACTGCCACAGCCTAAGAAATCCTATATGCAAACAAGGCTCCCCGGAGGGGTTTCTTTTGGTATCTGCAAATCCATATATATAATTTGAATACATCTCTCTCTACATGGCATGTCTTTAATAAATGAACAATGTCTGTAGAAACAACAGCCTCTAGGGGGGAAAAAAAAAAAAAGAAAAAAAAAGAAACAATTCCTCACTTGATTTTTCCTTAGAAAATACTTGTCAAAAGGTGATCCCACTGAACAAGAAATGGGATCATCGAACTGTATTTCATTAGCAAACTGTGCCTGGATATACTTGAGTGGATATAATCACTAAATAATTAAACTTCAATATACAGTTCATCACTGTATGACTGCTACCTTAAACAAAAAAATAAGGCTCTCAAGAGCACCACAACTGGAGAAGGGAAGTATTAAAATGCCATTTAAATTTATTTTAACCTATAAAGAAAGCAGTACTCGGAGGGATGGCTAAGATGTGACTATTAGGAGCACAAGCAGTACATGGGAAAAAAAGCAATTCCCATTCAGGGACAGTGATACAACAAAGATGGATGGGTATTTGGGCACTTCTCAGTTCCGAAAGAAACTGCAATAAAAATCTTTAAAAATGTTGACTAGCTTGTTTTGAAAAATGCTGCATCAACTGATGAAAAAGAAATGGAATTAGCTGGTTCTACAGGAACACTAAAACAGAGCCAAAGGCAATTTTGCAAAGCTGCTGCAAAATTTCCTTCAGCACTGGGCGATTATTCCAGCTGCTCTGGGCAGCTACGAGCACGCTCGCATCTCGCGGCGCACGGAAGGAAATACGGAAGGAGGACACGCAAGCAGCCCCTCTCATTCGTGGTGTCTGTATAAAAGAAAAACCACATGTTCTTTCAGTTAAGGGCACTAATTTCCCAAATGGTAGGGTCAATACCAAATGGCAGCTGGCTTATTAGGGTCAGTCTAAGACAAAAGTGATGCTGCCAGGGGTCTTTAACAGTAGAAATTAAGGAAATGCCAGGAAAACCAGCACTATTACCCCAAGCAGCTCAAGCTCGTGGCAGGCCTTGCACCTCTTTGATGTCCTACTCCTGCATCTGGGACTCAAAGCATCGCTGCTGCACGAGAGAAAACATGACTCCCAGTCCAGAGAGCAAAGGGGGATAATACAAAGGAAGGATACAAAAGTGGACGTTTAGAAGATGGAAGGAGCAGGGGGGGAAAAAAAAGTGAAGTAAGAAGCAGTAAAGGCCAAGTAAATACAAATACAACAACTACAACAAGGGAAATACTGATTTAGGGACCATCTGTTAAATTTTTCATGCTCTCACTGGTAGAATAGCTACTGGTGAACCGTGGACTTTGGGAAATACTAAATAAAAATTGCTTCTCACAAATGTTTCTGTGTCTGAAAAAAAGGGGTCCAGTATTACATTTCCTGTTGGTATTCAAGAGTCATAAAAACCCCCCAAAGAAATAGTACCAAAAACTCCAGGTTTCACTTCATTCTCTATCCTAGAGTTCTTCAAACACGATGCAGGGTTTTTTCTGCTCTGGCTTCCTGCAGCGTCAGAAGAGCCTGGCTCAAGGAAGGCATGAAGGAGCAGGACAGGCAAAACCATCCAAGTGTTTACTCCACTGTAACTGGAACACCTTAAAAAAGACCTTCCTAATCCACTGCTTGACAGACTCTGTGTTCACATCACACTTTCCATCTTCAGTCTAAACAAATAATATTAAGTTAAATTTTATTTAACATTTTTCTCTGATTTAAGCTGTTCACATTCATACTCTGTCCCAGAGTATTCTTTGATACACAAACCAGCAATGAAATTCAAAGCTCCATAGTCAGCTTCTGCATTTTGTATTGGTTATGCAATTTCAATTCACCATTATATCCACCTCTCAAATATTCAGTGTGGTCACAGCGTTGTACTATGCTGCTCTATATTATTTCAATTTTTCAGAGTTAACAATCACATCACAGCCATACCTAACATCAATTTATCAAAAAACACATATAAAAAAGGCTTTAGGGAAAAAAAAAAAACCAAAACCAACTTCCAGAAGAAACTTCTTTTAGTTTGGAAGGGCGGAGACAAATGTCTCTGTTTTTGAAATTATGAACATGCCTTTTTTATTTACAAGAAGGGGGGCTGGGAGATACAAGGCGAACACCTGAAATGCTACATAGCTTTAAAAGTTACCATTTCTTTCATAGCTCTACATTGAAGGTTTGCCATTAAAACCAGAGGATAAATAGTGTCCACTCTCAACCCAATTATTAAAACAATATCCACCTGTTTAGGTCCGCAAATGCTCAAGAAAATACAGTCACCTTTACCTGTAGCCTAGAGGTATTAATAAGCACCTGTTCCACTCCACCCTGCCTTACCTAACAACATAACTGCAGGTTGCAACACAGCTCTTTGCTCAAGCCTTCTGAAAATAAAGAAACAGCTTCTGGCTTCAAAGCATTACAAACAACAGAGAGGTTTTTTTTTTTTCTCATACTGGAGACAGGTTGCACAGATATTTTGCTTTTTAAACACAGATTTTAAACCATCAGATGCTTAGCACTTCTCAGGCAATGGACACTAAACAACTAGTTAAGAAAAACTTATGGAAGACATTGTACACTGAAAGGTCACATGTATGTAAATAAATGCCTCATGCTACTCCTTTGAAAAAGTGCCTTTAAAAACATACTTTACACAAACTTAAGACTATAACACATGCTATCAGGAACCCTATGTTACTTCAGATTGTCTCTTTTTTTTGCTTTTAAAGTATTCCAATGTTTATCATATAAAAATATACAAATACAGGAATTAAACAAACAAACAAACAACAAAAACCTGTTCCTTAGCCTTAGGTCTTGTCTCCACAAGAGAAATCACAAAATTTCACGTCAATCACCTTTCATTTAAAACAGATTTTCACTGGATCTCAAGTTAATCAAGAATTGTCTAAATTTAGTTTAAAACTAAAATATGACACTCTTAAAACAGATTAAGCTAACGTTACCTCTTTGCTAAGTCTTACATTTTGATACGGACTGTTTATGCAGAGAAGCCTTCTCAATTCATAATATACTGCAAAACTTTCTATTTTAGAATTAGAAAATATAAGAAAAAAATACTACCAAAAAATGGATGTCTGCTATGAGTGTGGAAGTATCGTACACGGCATCACTGTAGGAGTAGCTAAGAACCTTATAATTAATGGATTATGAAGCTTAAAAACAGTCCTAAGTATCAATACAAAGAATAGTAATTTTATTCTTCCTATTTTTCTTGAACGAAACTCCTTGCAGAAGTGTCCTTTGGTAGGTTCACCCTCTTTGTGAGCCTCAGGCATAAAAAAATAGTGTAAACAGCCATATCTACAGTCTGTCAGCTTCCCCTGTTTTAAATAGCATGCCTGTCACTACCACTCGTATGCTACAAGAGAACTCTGGCTTTTCAATGTAAAGAATTTCTGATTTGAGACCACATGCTCTTCCGTGGCATCTTAACCTCTTTTAGAAAAAGAGGCAGGCTCTAATCGTAACTTCATTAGGGCTGTTAGACTAATATTTTATATATCAACACAGATGCAAACATAGATAATTTCAGGTTAGGCCCATTAGCAGAAATAAATATTTGTTAAAAGTTCTGCCAAACATTTATAATTTGTTCTCGTTTTCTATATAAGCTGCCTACTTCAGGATTTACTCTTAAAGGACTATTTCATCCAGTGGATAAATTCTCCAGTGAGGATCAGAAAACGCATGTGCTGCTTTGTCTCTGGAAAAATTCTCCAGCGCTTCTGTGAAATGCTCCAGCATTGCATCCTGCAGGGCAAGCGCCTAAAAACTGTCAACAGGTGGCCTCTCTTCTCCCATTCCTGCACCCGTCTGACCTAGTTAGGAGTTTGCCAGGGAAGAGTTATCACAGTTCATGCCTGCTCGGAAGAGACGTGAGAATTTAACAGCTGAAGTCTCTCAAGCTGCCATAACTTTCTCACAATTCCTAACACTGACCCACGTATATAAGGCTATATATATGCATATCCACAAACCAAATAAGCCTTTTCTAACCCGTGACTACGAAGGGCTGTGTCTGTCTGGTTGCAATCTCAGTTCAGTCTCTCACTACGTAACGAATTAAGAGAGTCTTTAATTATATGATCACGTGATTTATTTTTTTTTTTTTCCCCCTCTGGACCTATCTCAGTCAGCACACAGGAAAGACCTGCTCTGGCGATGAATCACAGCTGGGCAGCAAAGGAGATTGTTGTCTGCCTCGCTGCTGAGGGAGGAAAATATGTAATGCAGGGACTGGCTCTCAGGCAGAGAGAAGGGATTGTTGGTTACGGTGGCTGCTGCCCTAAAGAACTGCATTCTAACTACACCTCTGCCAGAGACTTACTGTTTGATACCAGTCATATTACCTAAAGACAGTATTTAAAAGAAATGGACGCTGGCTCTCATTTCCCAGGTATCTGCTTCAATAAACTAATGGCAGGCTTGCAGAAGTGCTACAACGCTGAAATTAGGGTAAGGTTTGGAGTATGGCGAGGGGCCAAGGAGGAAGCAGACAGATCTGGATTTTGGCCAGTCTATCTCAACGTCATTATGTAATGCAGCCATAAAAACTCAAAATCTTCAAGCGCCCCTACCTGGCTACAGCGAAAGGCCCGCAGCAGCTGACCCAAGACAGAATTGATCTACCTGCTCTGAAACACAGAGCGCTGAATATTTTGGGGATTCGTCTACCCACTCACGCCCAAGGCCATGCTAGAGACTTCATACAGGTTTACGGCTAACAGAGCTCTTCCCTTAACCAGTAGCGAACTGCACTTTAAGGACTTGAAGAAACAGGCTTGTGAAGGAATCCTATGAGGCAAATGAATTACTCCAAAGGAGTACAAAAATTTTGTAAACTTACAACACTGCATGTCAGAAAAGAAAAATCACCGAAGAAACCCCAACCTTTAGGCTAAGGTTGTGCAATACCGAGATAAACCCCACAGTGAAAAAGCTAGAAGCAATTCATTGCCATTTATTCCCTGCTTAGTATTTATACCATTTCCCAGCTGTGCTGGGGGAGGGACCTTTCCTGCTAGAGCTTCAGCTATGGCATTTATCCTTGCTCATACCTGCTGGCTAGTGAAAAAAACAAAAATATCTGCACTATTTATAATGCTTCCTTGCTAATTTGAAAACTATTATGATGACATACGTGTTATAACTTTTTTAAAATACTATTTCCACGACCACGCATAATTTCTGAAGTTCACCTGGGTGTTGGAAAAAAAAAAAATTCTTCTGTAACAGGCTTTTCAGGTTTGGGTGTTCTCTGTTTTCTAAGAGTCCACCTAAGACAGGTCGATCTTTTTTTCATTTCTTCCTGTATCTGTGATGAAAAGTACCTGGAATCTTGCCAAAAGCCTCACAATTAACTGCCACTACAGAATAGCCTAACACATTTCAAAAGCTTGACTTCCTGATGCGTGCTACTCCGAAAACCCTGGCAGTTGCAAATCAATAGCAGGCAACTTATGCTGGAATATGGAAACACAGAAGGTAATCCTTAAAAACAGAGTACGCAAACAAGCTCAAGAACTTACATAATAGATTTCTGTAAGACTATTTAAATCTCAGTCTAAGTTAAACCTCCTTCTAGAACACCTTGAAAGCAGTATTGTGGACTTTTTTGTTAGTTTTTTTGTACTTTCTCTGTACTTTTAAATAAAATACACAGGAATCTGATGTCTTATCAATAGTAGCAAACATGCACACATTCTCTGTACCAGGAACAGAATATTCTCTGTACTACCACAGAGCACATATCCACTCTAACAAAATTAATAAGATATTTGCAACAGAAGCTGAAGGAATCTTAAAGTTGCAGACACAGATGTAATGGATATACAGATATTCCTTCAAAGCCATAGCATCTGCTGGTGAGATTAGCTGCATCTATTTGAAACCTTCGGACAACATGAGAAACTTCACACGAACTTTTCACCAAAAATATAATTGACAACAGGACCTTTTTAGAACAGAGAAAAAAGTGTCAACTGAAATAAACAGTGTTTGCTATTTAAACAATGTGCTTACCATTCAGCAGAAATAATACACAAAATATTTTCCTAAACATTGTCTGACCTCTCTGAAAAGGTAAAAAGCATACCGATTGTGTCAGGGAATCCAAAGACATCATAACCTGCCAAGTCCCCTCTCAAATCTATCTCAGCCCCCTCACTAACAGTACTTAAGACTGCAGAATTCAATGCTCCCTGCTTTCCTCTTACACTTTTTTGTTTCTCATTTTATTCCAAAGGCAGTTTGTAAACAGAAGAAATAAAGCCTGGTTCTTTACGAGTTGGTTTTTGCCACTGACTCTATTTCCATCCTTTCTATTTATTCTGAGATTAAAAAAATCAAATTCAAGATGTGGATCACTTGCATTGACCCACCAGTGTCAGACTTCCGAATAGCCATTATCTGTGTATCTCAGCAGCGTTACTGCCTTCTGTTTAAATGTTGCTTTCATTGCTGCCACAATTAAAAAAGGAGAGAGGGACTTTTTCAGTCTATTCACTGCGAATGCGTAAGGGTATATAAGGCGGCAAGCAGATCAAAAATAACATCTGTCTGGCTGGAATCCTCACAAAATAAGCACCAATTCATTGCAAGTTTAACCACGCAGTTCTTCCAGTCTTTTTTCCCTGGCTTCCTTTTCTTAACTCTTCAGAGATGCAGACGGTTCCAACTTTACTTTAAACATACCTGGTTTTATAGCAAAAACAGGATCACATAATGCACAACAAACAACAAAAAAAGAGCAAGTTCTCTTTGACCGTGAAACGCTAACAGTTCTACTGTTGATTTCATTTAAGAGACTTTCTCTGGCTTTAAGCAGAGAAAGTGAGGCCCCTAGCCATGTAGGCGATACAGCCGCGACTCTTCAGTGGTCTGCAAGCCATTGAGGGAGTTTAGCACCAGGACACTTTTAAATCTCCCCACTGACACATTAAAAATGCCTAGGAAGTTTCATGTTCCTATATATGACACACCTTATTAGCTAGAAAGTTTATACTATGCTGTCATCAAGAGAAAATTTAATAATGTCCTTTCACAAGCAAACCAGAAATTCAAGTAAACTAGGATTCTCTTGTTTGTTTAGTATTTATCCCCACCCAATTAAATAAATAAAAAAACCCTATAAATAATAGTCTGAAGCCTACAAAACCACAAATACAGCACAAAACAAAAGATGTGAAATCATACTGAAACCACACTGAAATATAAGTTTTCGGTCCTAACGTATGCTGTACAGTAAGAAATGTTTTCATTTAGGAGTGCTGCAATTCTAAATGTAGAAACTCACAAAGGTACATCATTGGATCATGAGATTTTAAATGACTTCTGGCCATTTTTCTAACAACAAAAAAAATTTTCCCTACATGCAAATTTAGCTGCATGATCCGCTCTAAAAACAACTGAAATTTTACAGCTAAATGGTAACGTATAACTTCAAATTCAAAACCATAACAGATAAACTGCAGGTCAAGAACTGCAGCATTACGATTTTTTTTAATGAAATAAAATAAAACATCAGATTTCATTTGCTGGTTTATATTCCCCCCTTTTAAAAATTATTTCAATAGTAAACAACATATAGTAATCATATCAATCTTTATGAAATTTGACATGTTTCGAAGAATAACTGAAAGCTAAAAATATTTGGAGTCTAGGAGTATTCATTATGTGCCTCACTGCTCTCTTTGGGAGAGCAGCATCCCAGCAGCACAACGCCAATTACGCTTCAAAGAAAAATGTGCGGGACCGACTTCACATATACTAGAACCGCATATGGCTCAACTCAGGTCCTACTAATGGATTCTACAAGAAAAACTTCATTTAGGTGAGAGAACCATCTCAGAATCACTGGCATAAGTCTTGAAATCAAAGCAGAAAAGGAAGAAACATTCTGCATGAAAACCACTTTGAAAATAGTAATTTTTAAAAGGGAATTATAACTGGAACATCAAGTAGAATGACTGGCAGTGAAAAGAATTATTATTAAATAAAAATCCCTTCTTATAAACAGTTCACAGTTTTGCCTACAGTCTCAATTTCTGATGTTACCTACTTCCCCAAGACGTTTCACTGCCCAAGGGTGAGGATGGGAACCAGAAGGAAGATCATCCTAGTTCCAGGCCAAACACATATAGGCCACAGTAAATATCTAAAAATATGATCTGCAGTTGCTATTAACTGCTGAGCTTTTATTCTTTTCCCATACAAACAATTTGCTCTAGTAATCATGAACAAGTGGCTCACAAACATCAGCAAGGTAATCTGCCCAGACATATCTCCAAAGTCAGGGACTGGAATCATTATGAAAAACAAAGGCACATTTCAAAGGTGTTATTCGAAAAGCATTAAGACTAATAACTATTCATATGGGATAGAAGAAAATAATTATGAGAATATTGTACAAGAACCATGTAATGTTTTGGGGCACAGCATGAGTTACAGCAATTAGAGTCAAATACATTTGCCCCCTTCTGGGAATGGTATGGAATAACCTAGTCCAAACATGCTAATACAGATAGCAAAATCTGTCGATTCAGTTCAAGCAAGCAAAGAAGGAATAAGGGATTTTCTCAAACATTTAGCTTAAAGCCACCCATCTAGATACATAACTAAGTTGACAAAGATGGAAGTGAATATCCCTGATCGCACAATTTTAAGGTGTTTCCTTCACATGGCGAGCTAAGCTGCACTAGCTCCGTGGCTATCAGCTACATGAGATTATTCCATTTACACATGATCGTTCTTCTTTCTTGGAATAACTAGTTCACACGTTTGTAAGGCATCTCTAGAAAAATATGGAAACATTTTTGATGACACAACAGCGGACATTCTCTGAAAGTCGGTATTAGAGTTCTGACTGCCACGAGGTAAAGCCAAAAGAGCAGAACAACACAGTCACCAGGACCATTCTTTGCATTAGAGCAGAAAGTTAAGAATCATCTGATTGTTGGAGGAGTTGACAACTGAGCAGAGCAGCACTTGGCACTCTTTCATCCATCTAGGGAATGGAATTTTGACGTGAAAGAGGAAAATAAAAAATAGGCAAGCAGTGTATCAAAAATAGGTTACGTTTACCCCATTTGAATGTATGGTTTCTGCTAGTGACATTTTGTTCTCTGCTTAGTGCTAAAGCTGAGCCAAAAAATTCATATAAAAACATGAAGAAGGAAATTTCTAACAGGTATAGAATGGCAGTTCCATGCTACAGTAATTAAACCTATGAAATTCAACTACAACTAAATAACACTTATTTGAGACTGAATTTTAAACAGAACAAAGAAGTATACTCTACATCAAGGAAGATATAAAACTAAAGCTTCAGCCCTTCAGAGATACAAAAATAATCACATTTTTTGAAAAGTAACTTGGGAGAAAAATAGCAATAGATCAAAAATTTACTATGTCAATCCTGGTGCTCTTAATTAATCTGACTTGTGCTCAGGTAAAACTAAAAAGGGTGCTACCAAGAGGTGACCAGGGTCAGTTTATCTAATACTCAGGATGCAAGTATAACGAGTTAACAACGAGTGATGAAACAACATGACTGCAATCAAGATTTATTACTTCTAGAAGCATACACAAACAGGAGCTCTCATGTTCTTTTTTGGGGTCCCACCAGTGAAACTTCTCCCCCAGATCTGGATTTTTAATACCGTCCAAGCACCAAAGAAGGAGCATTTACATGAGCTGTTATTTTCTTTCCAGTTCTACTTTGTTCACGGTTTATTTCAGCTGACCCGACTAACTTCCAGGAAGTAGCTAGATTTAAAACATTATTTTCCTTGGGTCAAGGCAGGGAGACCGGACATCTCGTCTCCCCCTCTACATACCAGATCAGGGAAGGTGGATAGGGAGAAGTGGGGAGGTGGGGGAGGATAAAATAAAATTTCAAATATCGACTGCCCCTTATCCAAGTTCAGTCACGTATATTAAAGGAGTCCTTCAACAGCTTCCTCTGGATGCCAGCAATTTTCTTTAAAAACAAAAAATCTGATCTGACTCTATTCAAGGAAACCTACCTGCACCCCATCACATGCAAAAAAAGAAACCTGATGGTGCCTTCCTTCAACTGCAGCCAACAAATGATCCATGTTTGCCAAAGAAAAATGAGGACAGTTACGTAGATTGATATGGCACACAAACTTACTGACATGAAAGAAAGGCTAGTCACTACTGAAGGAGGTCTACTAATACCTTCTGTTGAGAAAGCAAAAGACGTTTCTCCTTAGGTCTTGTCAGAGATGTTTCTGAAAGCAGACATTACCAGTTCTTTCTCTGCAGGTAGAATATTCTAATATGCTACTTTTCTTCAAAACATTTTACAACTAAATGAAAGAATGATGGGACTACAAACACTCCATCTAAAGCCAAAGGGTTTACAAGCAACTAGACTGTAATGTGGCATTTTTTTTTATTTTTTTTTTTTACACTGCTAAAGCTGCATTATAGGAACGTAATAATAAAAAAATTAAAAACAAAACAAACCAAAAACACCACCCAAACAAAAACCAGAACAAAGAGACACCTTTCTACCTTAAAATTAGTGACTGTGTATATTAAAAAAAGTCCAGAAAACTACATCGGCATAGCAAGGGGAAGAATGGTGATCTGTGTACCTAGATAGGAAAGTAGATGTCCATAAGTTATTCCATGAAGATAAAGGCCACACCTTTAAAATTATTTTTAAGACACTGCTTTAGAGACTGATTTTGAAACAACTTTTACTCACTGCCTAAACAGGTTTTGTAGTGACAATTTCCTTATTAGTCTTCATTCATCATAATTCTAGATTTTAAAGTTTCCATAATCTGCAACTATCTTATCTATAGATCTGGGAGTGAAACAAGAGGATTATCATGTTCATCCAGATGAATTTAACAGATATGAACAGAAATTTTAATGTCTCAATAACATTAGAATTAGTAGCCAAAACCCCCTTTGTTTTTACGTTCAGTAACAGGAATGTTTTTTGGAGAGAGCTAGAACGATCAGGAGACTTCTGCTTTACTAACCAGTATGCAAGAGGTTATTATTTCACTGAACAACTCAGCAATGTCACTAGATGACTGGCAAATACACCAATAAATTTGTCATTTATAAACTCTAACCAAAATGCAGCTAAAAGCAAGTACTAGTACTAATCAGTGGATGACTGGTTGACTTTACCCTTCCACCACTCAGTTTCACAGCTCCTAAGCAAACGTATAGATGTGATAATCAATTTCTTACTGAGGTGACTCCTTTCCATTTACAGGATCTGTACATTTGACTGCTGATTATAGGCAAGCTTTGGCAGGTTCCTGTGGCAAGCGAGCTTGGAGTTAGTTCAGTCCCGCCTTCAGAAAGGAGACTCATGAAGGACAAAAAAGATTTAAATAAAAATGGAGAGGGGGAGGAAAAAAAAGAGCAAGAATATTAAAGCTACAAAGGCATTCCATCAAAAATGGCAGTCTCTAATAAAAGAGTAAAATTATTATTTTTCAGCTTTGCTACCCCTTATGAACAGTCAATTCTGCTGCTCACCAGTCACTTCTACAAAAGTGAAATATATTAAAAGCTCAGTATAGTGCCTAAGCCATTCTTGACCCCACATTGCAGACTGCTGCTCGGCAGAACAGACACTAGAGTTTAGAGTAAAACTTGGTTGTTGGAGGGCACAAAAGCGACAAGAACTCTCTTCGATAGCTTAGATGCTGAGGTAATGCTGAATGAAAGCAGTGGACGCAAACAAATGAATCGTAGCTTCGGGCTGGAGTAATATCAGGTGCATCTCTACACCCCGAGGGCTCAACTCCTACACTTCTTAAGTCCCTCCCCCTGAAACAACCTCCTGCAGTTTCACTTAGAGATCAAGCAGAGAACAGGTACTTCTCTCCCAGCAGTGACAGCTACAGCTTACCACCAGTGATCACCTTGAAGGTTTCAGACATCTATGTATCTGGTAAGTACGCTGCTTTAGAGCATTTCTTTTTTCCAATAAAGCACGCTCATGTTAACATCTAAGAAGTAAATCAGAGGTGCTCATTTTTCAGCTGTCTCAACAGCCTGGGTTACTCCTAGCAGGTGCGTTTATTGCACAAGTTTAAGCTTTCCGCAGAAAGTTTCAGTGAGAGAGAGGAAGTATCTTCATTTGAGAGAAAAACTAACTCTTGCAGATTTTTACAATAATTAGTCCTGTAGGTGAAAAGTGTTTTAAGCAGCTTTTTTCATACAGGAAGTTAATGTATTGTATTGAAGTATGAAAAAAAAAGCTGTGTTGCTTAAAATTCCTGTGTTTAGTCTGCCAACTGTTCTTCATAGAGTAGTGCCGGGTTAATCTGAAAAGCTTGTATGAAAATAAGGTACTCTCTTTCCTTGTTATTATTTTTTTCCAGCTTCTGGGAATTTAGAACAGAAAAATGCGATTGTTTTGAGTTATCCTCTCTCTAGTCAATTAAAGTGTATTAAGACATTGAATTATTAACTTAATATTTACAAAGATTTTTATTTCTTATCCCCGCTGCCTAACCATCTTACTTAATCTCTGTTTCTGTACTTCCTCTCGCACGCACGGACACACACACGCACTCACACACAAGCACAGAGTCCTCCTCGCTCCGTACCTTCCACGCAGGCTTCCTTCTCAGTCCTCACCAACCCACTCCTCTCACCCATGTTTCCTCCTAATTAACAAACAGTTGCATTAAAACTTATCTTTCAGTTTAAAGGAACTGGAAGTTTAGAAGGGAGTGGTAGTTAATCACTGGAAAATCTCAGCTAGAATAAAACTCACAAATCTAGTTCTTGCAACACTCTAGGTAGGTGACAATGGCATGTCCTTGAATTATGCAATAATGCCACATCACAATATTTTAATTATAGCATGTCCTTCAAAATGTTCCAGCCCAGTGAGTACTCCTGGTCAGAGAGATCAACATCACCAAAAGGATACTGCAATAATAATGGAGTGTGCATGACAAACTGTTACGTAGTTTGCTAAAGCAGTGTCCTAAAAAGAAATGTAATTACCATTCCTGCTTGTAATAAAAGACATTTTGAAATTTCCTCTTTGATCAACTGGACATCTTAAACAATTCAGACTACTTAAAAACCTAAAAAACAACATACACATATGTATGTACATATATATGCATGTGTATGAAAACACATGTGTATATATGTGTGCATATACTTATACCCACGTACATTTTTGTTTATATATTTATACACAGACGCACACACAATCTTGAATTATATTCTTGTTTTCTGAACTTGCTAATATGTTAAAGGCAAGGAGGTAGCAACAACATACTTGTAAAAACAGAAGGAAGGGAACTTGCAGCTGTCTCACGTTGGAAAGGGCTCCAGACCAGCAAGCTGTGAGGAGGTATACAGCTGACAAGAAACAAACAACTAAGACAACCTCAAGTTTAACCAATATTATCTGAAAAAACCTGTTTTGAATAAAAATATAACTAAATAATACTACTACGTTTCAAAATGAGGAAGAGAAAATTATAATAATATATAACTATTTGCATTTCTAAAATCAGGTATACAGGAAACAAATTCTCAATCAAAAAAAAAGTTACATGAAAATTATCATCCTGCCACTGAAGAATTTTTTCCCATTTTTAAAGGATATCACAAGTGATGGCATTCAAATGTAAGGAAAAACTACATATTTTGATTTTTCTTTCTAATACTAAATATTAATTTTGGTAGCACAAAACATACATTGTACAACTGTAAGTAACATTATTTACAGAGAGGCAGTTTTAATTGGTTGCACCTTTTTTAAACCATTAATGTCTTTCCCAGCTATATGTGAGATCAAATAATTTTAATTTTTTTAAATTATGAAATATGCACCTCTGCCAGATACTGCTGTGTTTTACTTAGAGATTGGAGGAGAAATTTATCTTTCTCGTCTGGGTTTAGAAATATTTTATTACTGGCATTTTTAAACCATGAGAAAAAAAGAGATTAAATAGTCAGGAGCGAAAGAGAACATTTGGCTGGCTGACACTAGCCTAAAAATTTATGAAAAGGGTAAACACCCTTTAAAATAAGCTACTCGTTCTACACCTCTCAAGTCAGAGCAGCAGGTTCTGGGAGCACTACTGTCTGCAGGCTGAGCATGCCATCAAAACAAATCTTTAAAAAAAAAAAAAAGCTGTTGTAATTCTGTCCTGCTGTACACATGGCAAAGAAGCTCCAGCACTCTAAATTTCTAACATTAAAACTGCAACAACGCATTTTATCTTATAAATGATAGTTAATACTCTGTTGAACAGGAATAACTTGAATCAAAGTTAAATACCAAGTACAAAGTCTGGGTGGGGGGGAACAGGACACACAGGAATTTTCATTATTAAGCAGAGGAAAGCTAGCAGAACAAGAAAATCTAATTAACATCTCTTTATTATAAGTGCTGCACCTGAATGCAAATTTGGACTGTTATCATAAATGGTTCAACTAAGAATGCAATGGAGTTTTGACAACAATATCTTTTTTTCAAGAATAATTAGTACAAGGACTTCCAAGAAGATATAAAGAACAACAGGTACAAACTGACTTGACCGAGTCCATTACAAACTGTCCACATTAGTTATACATCAGTGGGCAAAAATAAATGCAACAAGCTCAGTAGCTCTGCCTTAGTTTTCACTTGTTTTAAAATGTAAAATCGTTATTCTTAATCTTTCAAAGGAATTCTGGCCATCATTATTTAAAATATTTTTAAATACTATATGATTTTTTTCATTTATTGAACTACCATTTTAATCAGAGTTCAATCACAAGACATTAACATGCTGCTGTATAATTCAATATTTTTTTTCATGGTTATAGTTTCAGTATCCAATTCAAACAACTAAAAAAGCTTTGCTAAAACATGACATACAAAAAGCTACTTCTCTACACATTCCTTTTTCTTTAGGCTAGAGCACATTTAATAATTCGTTAGTTTTAAGAAAAAGCTTGATTGTTTTTTCTACTTAAAGAGCAGCTTTGCATTTTTCAGGGTGCCTTCAAAATTACTATTTTAACAAAATGAATATTTCTATGACATCAGAAACAACATTTAATACAATTTGCTAGAATTACAATACCTGATGAAACAAGCAGCAATTCTGTAGCTTTGCCTTCAGTTTTCATAATGTGTTGCGTGTCATTTTCTATTAAATAATCTCTGATTTAAGAAATGCAAAACATCTCTACCTTAACTAAAATCTCACAGCATGTAATTACCAGCAGTTCTTTTCATTAACTTAGTATTTTAATAGTACTAATTCAAACTTCTATGTAAAAAGCTTTTCTTTTTTTTTTTTTTTTTTTTAAAAAAATAAAATATCCAGCTACCTAGTCACTCTTACAATTAGTATTCCTGCAGTTTCGGGTAACACAATAGATACAGTACGTGGTTTTGCAACAGTCATCATTTTGATAATGATGCTTATAGTTCATGATGAAATCATCAGTTTTTAGATCTCTGCCATAACACATCCTATAAAATCATGAGAACTTGACTCTGAGAGTTTCTCACGCCTTCAGAATCAGCGAACATAATGGAACAAGCTGATACAAGCCCTCCTGACTTATCTACTGAGCAAATCATTAGGCTGTACAAAGTATCCACAACCTTACTTTTTCTGAAGAAAGGCAGATAGATCATTCCCCTATAAATCAATTACCGTCAGACACTTTTTTTACCGGAATTAGTAGACTTGTGCGTCTGTGTTAACTATATGCAGTATGGAAGGTGCTACACGGCAGAAGAATGTGAAACGTGTTTATCAAGCAGAAGACTCTATTAGTCAGATATTGCAGTACTCATTTCTCTTAATTGAATTAGGAAGAGGAAGAAAATTGGTGTGGTTTTATCCTTCGAGAGATTGGCCACTTTTGAGGTATCCATTGAGATTAGGCTGTTAGGAAATGCCGTGCCGGTTAAAAGAGGGGGTTGGTCAGTCTCTGAAAGAGCCAAGTCAGCTCCCCAAGTGCAACCAATCCACTCCACCCTCACTGCACCAAAGCAGGAAATTCCCTCCTCTCTCTCCCCAACTGGCCAGACAAGCTTACCCCATATCCAGCTGCTGCCAGGACCTGCCTCTTCTCATCCTACCCACCTCCACTTCTCCCTCAACAGCTCCACCTAGATTTCTACTTTCATCTTCTGAATGAATGTTCCTTCAGTTTGCAAGGAAAACCTCTCCAAGCCGGGAGCAGAGGTAGCAGTGGCAGGTGACTAGCACCGCTGAAAATTAGGCCACTTCTGTGACCGCATTTAGGTGCGGAAGGATGTCAAAGTTTAATGCGTGTCCACCTCCAGTCTGGCACCTGGCATTTTCGTTTTGTTTAAAAAAACCCACAACACGCCGTATGTAATATGACAGGGAATACAGTTAAAGGAATGTATTCACTTTGTATTTAGTTCCAGTGCTCCACTACAGCTAATTTTAACCTTTGCGTTACAGTTCCTGCGCTACCAGTTGCAGAAGTGTTGTTTTCCAGCACCCCCTCTTGCCTGAGACACCACGGGAGTTGGCTTCCTCTCCTCACCTGGGAAAGAGGATTCTAGAAACCTGAAAAACTGGAAAGATCAAGGGGCTAAAACTGAGGAAAGCGAACCACAAGAAAGTTTTTATAAAGAATCATTACATTTAATTGTTTACAGCAGAAGAAAAATGAGTCTCCTCAAAGAACGTAAACCAAAGAAGCCTCATTACATCCCAAGACCACCAGGAAAGCCATTTAAGTACAAGTGCTTTCAGTGCCCCTTTACTTGCAATGAGAAATCCCATCTTTTTAACCATATGAAGTATGGCCTCTGCAAAAACTCAATCACTTTAGTATCAGAGCAGGATCGTGTTATCAAGTGTCCAAAGACCAGTTCCTTGGAGCCCAAACAGATCAATCAGCTTGAATCTACAGTCAAACCAACTTCTTCTAAATCTGTCACAAATGGACTGTCAAATCTCGATTCAAAGCCTCAATATCCTTTTGCAAAAGAAGATGCCAAGGAAAATGTTGAATTACAAAACCAGGCAACAAACACAGCAATTCAAGGACAAAAACCTGCTCTTCAGAAGGAATTAACCCCTGCCAGTACTACAACAGAAAGCGCTCTCAGCATGCCGCCCCTTTTGGACAGCATTGTAAGGCCCTCAGCTTTCGTTCCTGTAGGAGAACACAGAGATAGTAAAGGCCCGGAAACCAGTGAAGTATCTGAAATCATATCGCTCTCTAACAAAAGTTCACCTTTTCACACTAAGTCTGCGTTTCATGCACCAAGTCACCCATGGAAAGCAGGTTCTCCTTTCCTCCCCGAGTTTCCACATAAAGTTGCTCCCACAAAAGGCTTTGGTTCCATTTCACCTTACATGCAACCGATGATTCCCGAGTACTCGCCCCATTTTTATGAGCATAGGCTGGCTATCTACACACCTTACTTGCTTCCAGGTAATTCAGAGTGTGAAAGCTCTGCTCTGTCTGTTTATGGCACACAAGAGCAAAGACACTTTCTTCCCCACCCTGGGCCACTTCCAAAACCCATAAATCCGTCAGCATATGAACACTATCGATTGCTCCAACAATATCATTCCGCTCCGCCGATACCATATGGATTTTGTAGGCCAACAGATCCTCCATTTTACAGATTTTCGCACGTAGCTGGTATTAACAGAGATCAAAACTCTCACCTAATGGAGGAAACTACCTTGCTGTATCCAGCTTCTTTGAGCCCATCCCAACAATACCCTCTAGGTTCACATAAGAAACAAGCAGATTATGAAAAAGAAATTACATTATTGCATGCCAAAAGTCATTCCAAAGATGACCAAAATGAAAGAGAGAATGCTAAAATGAGCCCTCTCGCAGGAAGTGCGGCAACAGGCTCCCCTGGCAGACCTAGCCCGACCAACTTCACCCAGACAAGCCATGCGTGCGAAGGCTTATTTGACCTCTCTAACAAGTCATCTTCCACATCGCTTGGCAAGTATGATCAAGCAGAAGAAAACTTCACAGCTTTCAGACCTGTGAGAAAAAGCACTGATCAACCAACTCTACTTCAAAGCGTGCAGACACAGCAAGATAGAGGCGATTCACCTTCCAGGTAAAATAATAAAATCGGTTTGCAAATTCTTGTCAGATTTACTTGGGACGCACAAAGATAGATGGATACTTTTCACGCAACGCCCCTAAAATGTATTTAAATTTACAGCATGGAGATAATTTGTTCTGTATTAACTGTGCAAAACACAGTACAACTCACAATTGCTATAGTGAACAGAACACTCAATTCTCCTTAAATGTATCAGGTATTTCCAACACCACTACTATGCCTGTGTTTAATATTTCAGGAAATTCCCTGTATTTCAGCGCTGTACATGGTAAAAGGGACTTGGTGGGGGGGGGGTTAAAGGAGAAACAAAATTGTCAGACTTCTAGCCAGATTGTTTTTCTCCTCTTTCTGCTTAATTCCTCAGCCCCAGTCAATTTAAAAGAGCAACTGATAGTGAGTTCTCCTTTCTCCTCATTTCTTTCAGCATTAACGTCACTGACGAAGATTCGCATACACAGAGTGAATGCCCTAACAATGAAGGCTCACTGTCCAACACGGAAGAAGACACGGGGATAGTTCCCCTTAACCTTTCAAAAAAGGCTGACGCTAACACAGGAGCTATTCATGAACATGCATACAAAACCACATCCAAAACAGAAAGTCAGAACTTCCTAGACTTGCAAGACGTGCCTCTGAATCTCTCGGTAAAAGATTCCTGTAACACAGTAAGCCTGAAAACATCATTCCACAGTCCCTCTCACGATAATGGTGCTGCTACTTCTCCAAACACTGAATATGAAAGCTCCGGAGCAGACGCATCCAACTCCAAGAACCCTATTAACGGTGCCTGCGACAAATCTTCTTTCGCAGCTCACCGTAGTGAAGCTCAAGACTTAAGAATAATTGACAGCTGCGATGAACAGAAACAAACAGCAGCTGTAGCCCTCTGTCAGCTGGCTGCCTACAGCCCCAGCAAAGTTAGACTGGACAACGAAGGGCAGAGTCCTCAGGACGGTAATGCTTCGTGTACAGAAGCACCTCTTAATTCTTCTGATACTCAGGATACCCAGTGCAATCAAAAAGCAAAGGGACAAAAAAGGACAAATCAAAAAGAATCCGCAAAATCACAGCAAGGCACTAAAAGAGTAAGGCCAAATGACTGTAGCAGAGTCTTCACTTTAAGGAAGAGAACAAGAGTATCTTAAATACTTCGCTTTCCAATGAGTTTCTGGCCATAGAAGCGAGTTACCAGCAACATCAGAAAATTTCTACAAACCGTCTCTTATGGGGTTTGGTCCCTGACAAGATACATTGAATCTCTCCCATGTAAATAATGTTCATAATTTTATATTAATATTTTTAAGTAACTGAACTTTCCCTTGTATAAGCTCAGATTTTGATGAGTGAATTTTTGCATTCATTACTAAAGCCAAAGTACATTAGATGAATCTTTAAGGTTTTTTGCATTTGTATTAATGTAAAGTAACTTTTACAACTTCTTTTCTTAAAAGATCTAGAAACAATATCGTTCAGTAACATACTGTCATAGTCTTTTTCAGGCTTAATTTCACTCAATAGGGTTTTTTTGTCTTTTTTCTTGGAAACACTTTTTATTTCACTGTGCAGTAGTTTAAATAAGCTTAAGATTAAACCTGGCTATTTAGAATTTACTGTAAAAAACGTTTTGTGTGTGAATGCACTTTGCCATTATGCCATAATACAAAACAGACTAAATTTTGTTACTCAGAGGCAGACACCAGTTCAAAGTGACCCAAACCTTGTATAAGCACGTTTTGCTTATGTTTACCAAGAGCAAGATTCAAGTTAAACCAAAGAGCCTGCACCAATTTAACCAATGCAATTTATGTTCACCTTTAACTGAACCACTATGAAAACACTACTGAAAATTTGAAGATCTAAACAATTTAGGTGGCTGATCCTCTGAGTTAGACAGACACTGGGCAACCTTCAAACTCCAAGCTTAAAAGGTTATTTATATAATTTATTTCACCTGAGAGAAACTCTCCTGGTGAAGGTCTTATTTCATTATATGTGTATCACTAATTACCACTTTCAGTGTGCTTCTACATACATCCTAAAATAATTTTCTGCTTCTATAACTGTATATAAACTTGCAATTTTTCAAATAAATCTGTCACCTGTATTTAAAATATATGGAAAGTCATTAATGAACACAAATACATGCACTACACTATCTGTAACACATTTGAAGAAAAATTAGCAAAGAAGTTGCTAGCTAAATTTTCAATTTACAAGTAGAATTTGGCTTGGAATACCAATCAGCTCTAGAAAAGGAGCTTCCTTCAGTGAAGGAAGTTCACCATGCAGATTAATTCATCCGTACTTTAGCTCCCTCTGACAAAGCTCAGGATTCCCTCAGCTTTAAAGCTGCTGTCCCGCTTACCCAAACTTCCAGAAGTTTAACTAAAATAAGGCTGTTCCAGTGTATACGCACCTCACATAAATCTGCACAGTACGCGCTATCAGTCCAAGTAAAACAAAGCCAGACGAAGTATTACTCACTTAAAACTATGGGTATACCTCTCTCATTGATTCATTATCCAGATAAGAGACATCCTCACCTGCCTAAACACTACTAGTAGGTAGAAACCTATGTAAGGAGGCAGAGCTACATTCAATGAAATGTAGAGTTTCCAGATATTTTTTTCTAATTTTTTATGCCATGGTGTTTTAAGCTAACAGCTTCGCCACAGCATTCTAACAAGTTTTGCCATTAAACAGTAAATTACAAGGGTTACTTTTCTGAGCTAAGAAATAATAAAGAGTAACAACATTGATCTTTAATTTAATCTTTCATAGAGAAAAGCTTTTCCTAGATTATCAAAAGACAAGAATATCAATCTGAGTTTGAGCAAATGGAATGTGGTAACAGAGAAACTCCCAATTAACACAAATTACAACAGCAAGGCAATAAGAAAGTATGATGTTTCAAGCTGTACACCAGTACATGACGAAACACGGAGAAGCTTCTTTCTAAGCCATAGTTCAAAGCTTCAAGCCTAGGGACATATGCTACCAAATCCATACTTTCCAAATATGGAGCCTAGTGTCACCGCCGCTGGTTTTTAAATTACAGTAAGCTATTTGCCTCACTAATCTCTGGAAGCAGAAAACTTCATAGTTTCCCTTATCCATAATTTTTTTTAAAAAAAAAATCTCATGTACCTCTTCTGTTGTTAATTTGAATTTCTTGAAGTCAACAAGGAAAAAACTTTTTGGTCATTTTGCATACAATTCAAGGATTTATTCTTCCCCACCTCTATACAAACATTGTTCATAAAAACAACCTCCAGTGGTGAAGCCTACCTAATCTCCATTTCTCAAATTAAATAAAAACTGGGCAGAAGGGAACCATGAAGGTTAACTACTCAAACAGATCTCTATACCTTGATTAACTTGGTTTCTGAGATTTCTAACAGAAATCTTTCTAGCTCAGTGTCCATAAACAAATTATTCTAGGGCTCCAGTTCCTTTGGAATGAGAAAATCAGTTCGAATGCTTATCTAACTATTCTCTTGCTGCAAGTTACACCCATGACCTGTAGTCTTGTTCTGGTCACTGAAAAGTTGTCAAAAGAAAAGAGGAGGAGAATAAGCTTTCAGCTGTCTTCTCTCAACCAAATAACCATGGCTCGCTCAGTCTTTCCCTGTCAGTCTTATTTTCTGTTCTTCTCATGATTCCTGCTGCTTTAGGCTTGCTTTCTTTAAATAATCTTTTAAACATGATGTCCTAAGATGAGTACCCCTATGTGTCACAATTTTAGTATCAAGGGAGATGGAAGGATTTCCACACTCTGTTTATGACTTCTTTTTCACCATTTGTTCTACTGACATAAATAAAATTGTTGATTATGTGGGTGACCCACATGAACTCTTAAGTCCTCTCCTGTATAACTGCTGCCTTGAAGTGGCTCCATATATCTTGAATTGTGTAGTTACTTATTTCTAACTAGGAATACTATTTTGTACTTCTCCCAATTCCTTAAATCATTTTGTTAGCTTTTCTTCCAAATTCCAGAATTCATTCCTTTGTCTTTCTCCAGATTATTATAATCAATTTTGAATGTCTACATTAATAGCTGATTGGATCACTTACATAAAGCATAACTGAATAAGGCAGACTTGCAAATAAAACTAGAATATACTGTATTTAGTATAATTATTTTTTCAAATTAATTTAAATGGAAAACAAGGTCCATTAAAGCAAAAGGAAAAAAAAAATAAGAGAAAGGACAATGTCAAGTGTGCCATGGCTATTCTGCAGCCTAGATCTGCTCAGTGATAAAGGTTTGACTCTGATGAAGATATTACATGATTTGGCATTACCGGTTATATTCTTCACTAGCTGCATCCCAATTTGTGTCCTCCAAATTCTAACCCTACAAATTCAGAGTATCGTCTTATACTCATCCTTCACAATATCATATATTTCTGCCCTCTGTATAAGTTATTCTTGAGTACTGGGTAACCAAAGGAGTTGAAGTTTAGTCAACATAGTCTCTGATTAGGTTTCTTATTCATCCTCTTATATAACAACTGTCGGAATTCTTAGCACTGTTTTATTAAGAAACTTTCGATTCCTATAAAATCATTTTTCCTTAGAACTTTCCACCTATCTCTTTACCAGAAAGACCTTGCTGCCATGATTGCGTTCCCTCCTTCCCCTCCTCCTCTATCTAGCTTTCTCGTCTTCCACCCCAGTAACAGAAGGCTACATCTTACACGAGCTGACAAATTAAAAATTTGCATATAAACCTACATATATTAAAATCACCTTCACAGGCAGCAATATATTTTCACTGCACCTCTACAGAAAAGGAAGGGTGTGAAGGATGCAACTGTCACCCCCATTCTACATATACAAAAACTCAACGTAGAAAGTGAACAGAGATGGTTTCATGGCACAGGTCACATCACTGGCAGAGCCAGGATTCACTCAGGGCTTTTGCAATCCTATACAGTATCAAACTTGCATGAAACCTCCAGTTTAGATTAAAAAAACCCAAAAAAACCCAAAAAACCACCCCACTATTAAGTGAGGCTATCCTGATTCCTTGATGTACAGGTCTACAATTTCAGTTTTGTTAAAACTAAAAATAGAGGCTTACCTTTGGATGACTTCTGCTCCTTAAAGCTGGCGGTTTTTTAACTGTTTCATTTTTATCATATAAGGGCAAAAGTAATTAGAAAAGGGAAAGCAACTGAAGGCTAGCTGCACAACAACTATCACATGCAAAATAGGTATTATATTGGACATTAACTCTTCATGGAGACCAAACAATAAACTGTATTAAATACCATACTTCTAGAACAAGTCAACAGATCTTCAGAATAGAAGAGATTTGGCAACCTAATTTACTAGTATGAAACACCAGTTTCGAAACATTTTTGAAGATCAGTGTTCGACTTCTCTGTTCAAGGCAGGAGTACCAGACAAGAACAAAAGAACCATGTAGCCCAAGATATTGCTGCAAAAGTGCCCAATAGTGGATGTGTAGTACTACATTATGCTTTTGTCATTTCAACTCTATAAAAAATTGACCAAAATCACAAAACAGAGAACTACTACTTTCACATTTTCTCTGTACTTCAATGTATGTTGATACATACAGAACACAAAAAGAAACAATTCCTCTGCCCTGTTATTTTTCTTTCCATCCTGCTATTTGAGAAACTCTTTAAAAATTTAAACAGTTCATTGCATAAATTAGGTGAAATTGGCCTCTGAAATTTAATCAGAAACAAACACCATAAGCTACTAGCTTTAAAGTGCAAGTTAGTCATCAATTATTTAATATATTCTATTTAAATAATGACACTGACACAACATAGAGACATATAGAATTATTTTTATACAACTGTACAAAGAAACATGGGAGGGAGGAAGAAAAAAGAAAACCCCAAGAAACTAATTTCATTTTGGAAAGAAAAAATTTATTAAGTATAAAAAAGGCACACCCAAGACAATGCTTTCCACAGAAGTACCTTAAATATCCCCACAGGCATGTTTTTTACTATAGAATTCAATACTGCAGTCATTATTCAGCACACTTGCATCAGCAAATTCCAGTCTATTGCCACACATTCAATCTCTAATACTATAAATTGTTAATTTATGAACTTACTAATATTCAGCAACTACAACTCACCATCTGAAATTCGGGAAGGGAGTAACAATCCTCTTCTGCCTAATTCAGCAAGAGCCAGGCATCCACCATGCCACGCATTGTCTGTTTCCTGGAAACTGATTTTAGAACAAAGACAAGTTTTGTTTAGACTAGCCTTCCCTTTTCGGATTTCATTTTTCATGGTGAATTCCTAACATTTTAAAAGACGCATAATCCAAACCAGCATGTGTTTATCACATTATTAATCCTGTTAGACTTCTAAAATATAAGAATGACAAGTTGAACATGTTTTCTTTCCCATTTTGTGCAACATAAATACTGCTACAAGCATGATCAAATAAGCAAAAAACCCATATATATATAAATGTGAACTCAATACAGAAGAGTACAATACTTGAAACTCATCCAGAAAAGGAAAACAACTTTCTAGTGCACTGGCAAAAGATGCAGATTTACAGAACATACCCAAAATAATGAATCCAGTGCCAAATACAGTCCTTAACTATCAAAGGAGGTTCAAGAGATAGTTTCCAAAAAATATGTTATACAAGCTCATGCAGTGAACAGACAGTGTTTATCCACCTTCAGCAAAACACAGAACAAAACAGAGTGACTTGTAGTGAACACAGCAAAAAATATCAAAACGGGAACACAAGTTCTGGTGGGCTGGCAGAGAAAGGAGTGAAAGGGGGAAAGGCTGCGCGCTGCAGGACTAAACACTTTGTATTAAACTACAAATAAGAATCTGAGAACAAAATGTTGAACAGACACACTAGGCGAAGCTTCAGTCTCCCAGTATCCCGTCTCTGACAGCGACCAACAGCACATGTTTGTACGGAGACTTCCCAAGCCAGAGGTTACAGCCAGAATGTCGTATTTAACAACCTGTGATGGGACTCTCTTCCATTAATTTGTATAATCCCTTTTTGAACTCCCTTTACACTTTTGGCTTCCATAACATCCTGTGGCAATGACTTCCACAGTTTAATTATAATTGCGTGAAAATGTACTTCCTGATGCTTCCTACTCCTCGCATTATGAGAAAGAGGGAATAGTAAACAATTACTCGCTTTCCCTCTTTCTTTCATATTTATGATTTTATACATCTCCATTATATCCCTCTACTTTTGCTTTCCAGTTGGAAGAGTCCCCATCAGTTAAATTACGTTTCAGTGATTCAGTTTTATCTCTTCCTTTCTTAATAATATCTAATGTTCCGTTTGCCTTCCTTCTTCTGACAGCTGCTGAGCACTCCACTGATACTCTGACAGAACTATCAGTAACTTTAAGATCTCTTTCCTGAGTAGTAACAATTATTTTATAGCTAGCTGCGTTTTCCCCTAAGTGCATTAGTTTGCATTCATTACATTTCGTATGTCATTTACTGTCTAGTTACTTAACTTAGGCTTAGATAACATTTTATTTTCTGTCACCTTTAGTTTTCACTACATCAGTTAACTTTAAATCATCAACTGATTTCCTCGCTCCATCGCTCACCTTTTTTCTAGGATCCTTTATGAGTCTCTTGAATAGCACAGGGCACATAGGGACCCCTGAGGGACAGTGCTGATAATGTCACCACACTCTGAAAAATGATCACTTACTTCTTCCCTGTTTCTTGTCTTTTAATCCATTACATATAAGAAATATTTTCTTCTTATCCCAAGAGATGTAACTTAAAGTGCCTCTGATGAGCAACTGACTTATTTTTATTTTGATCACTAAATATTTAATGCAAAGAATACAGAAGAGATTCCCTTTGTCCTTGTCTACATTTGTTCCCAAGTGTTTCTGAAGAAAGCAGGTCACTCAATTACTACCTGGATTACTCATCCCTATGACTTGAAAAACAAGGAAAGAAAACACAGCGAGTACAGGTCTTTGAAGCTCCAGGGATAATTGAGATCAGCAGCACCTCTTAAATTAATCACAGTAATCCAGTGGAAGTATCGGCTAAGTAGACACTTTCCTTGCGAGTTTTTAAGACATTATATCTTCTTTTTTAATGTGTTATCCTTTCAGCTGGTATTTTTAATTTGTACTCACAACCAATATAAGAAGATTTTCTATACCTGAGTGCATCTGAGGGGCAATCTGAACATTACCAATATTTTTTGCCAATAAAGAATTTATTCTTTTTGTTATCAGCTTAGTCCAAAACACTAGTTTACATTTTAAAGATCGAGTACTCAATGCAGACCTGATAAGTAACCCCATATAAAAAAAGCATATGATACTTGTTTAATAATTTAGTCCTTCACACACTCTACATGGCTGCAGAAACAAGACATCCAACATTAAAGCGCACCAAAAGAACATCCTGGCAGCCATATGTGATCAAACCAAAGTTTCAGTAGCTCAGAAGCCTCTCTCTGACATGCCCTTGGCACAGTGTAAGAACAAGCATATTGCACCACTCTCCAAAACACTCCCAAACTCGGGCAGATCGTGGACAAGTTTGCAGAAAAGAAAAACGGTTTTTGCTCAGGCTTGTGTTTTTACCATCCACAACATCCTGCAGCAAGATGTTTGCACAGTTTAACTACGGGCTGCGTGAATAACCTCCACCTTTCCTTTATTCCAAGCCTGCCACCTGCTACTTTAGTTTGCTTCTAAAAATATAAAATCTAGAGGGAAACCATTTCCATGCCACTCATGATTTCACAAAGCTCTATTATACCCCATTTATTCCTCACTCTCCCTAGATGTTTTGCTTCTTATCTCTAGTGATCCTCAGAACCCTTCTGGATATCATTTCCAGTTCTACTACATTTCTGAAGATGCGCACAACACTCAAGACATGAGCACACCACAAATTTTTAAAGCAGCAAGTTAATGAGCACTTTTCTTCCCTCCACCCCCCAAGTTCAACTTCCATCGTTCCACATTACTTTAGAATGGAGTCAAAATGAAGGATTAGGAATAATTTCTTTACTGAACACCCTTAGCATGCCTTATAAGATTTTGAAATCTGGGAGGAGAATAACACAGTTTACAGATTTTTTTTAGACCTTCTTCCTGACTGTTGTCCTCCTGCTTCATAAGCAGACATGTTTCAGATGCAAGTAAAATGTAAAATAAGATTTTTACCTAAAACAGTCCAACAGAGACCCGATCACGTCATCTGCTAATTCTTTTGGAAGTCTTCCAGTTATTCTACCAATTCTACAGAATTTGGGAAAAAAAAAAAGCATACAATGATTCATTAGTACTGCATTTGATTAATAAGTTCAATAAAAAGTTTAGTTACTGGAAATTTACAATAAAATGACTGACTTGAAGATGAGAATGCACTACCCCAAAACAACGATCTCAAACATGAAGCAAAAGCTACCCAGTAAAGAACTTAACACAGAAATACATTTTTTTTTAAAGTGGAAGAGAAAAACATATTTTGAAGAAATGCTACTTTACACACTTCAAGTCAAGTCTTATCCAGAATGTTTATTTCCAAACTTATCTGAAATTTTCCTGAAGACTAGCCCAATTTCATAAGCACCCAGAAAAAGACACAAACGTGGCTTTGTAACGTGAGCTGTGCTAAAGCCACCTGAAATAACTGTGAATATGGACAATACACATAAATTATCAATCATGAATTACATCAGACTGTATTTCTATGTTCTTTACTTATTAGTTTAGAGTAACCATAAGAAACCTACCCTTTTGCTGCAGACCACCGGACAATAGTGTCTTTGTCTTTCAGTCCAACCAACAATTGCTCTGCAGATAATTTTATTTAAACGAAACAGATTATTCTCATTTAGCAACATAAAGTTTTCTTTAAAACGTTCAAAATTCATTAGCCTCTTAACGTAACTGTCCCCTAGTTTAAATAAAAATATTTGTATCCAGATTTCCTCTATTTGTTATACAATTGCAATGTGATAGCAAAGAAACAAGATGTCAAAATCATTTTCTAAAATAGAAAGTTTGGTTTGAAATTTTAAGTACTGTGGAAGATTCAAAATGAGATCCAAAATGGAGGTCACAGTACTGTTTTCAGTGTCTCATTAGATTATTCAGTTATAGAAGTCTTCTGATGCAATTTTGGCCTATTTATTTACAGCATATCCACCAGCAAGCTAGCAGAGGACCTGCTGCAGGACTACATGCTAATCAGAAACTGCTGTTCCTTTGATACTACCACAACTTAAAAAATTCAACCGTAACTCCTCAGCTTTCATGTAACACAATTTTTTGTTTTGTTTTTCATGAGGAATTTTAATTTATCCTTCCATCAGTGAAAGGTTCAAGATACCTCTTTCATATTACTGGATAAACTTGGTAAAATGTATTTCAGCAGCTCCACCCCCCCATCCCACAACAAACGCTACAGTATTGAGTTTCTGCTTGAGATGCTAAAACGCAAATCATTTGACAAAAATATAGTATATTTTAATCAGTTGCATAGATGGAAATTTTATAGTCTTTCCAATTGTTCGCATTAGCACAGATACCCACATGACTTTCTTAGCACTAAGCAGGTTGTTTTCCAATATACGTTTAATTTGCAGGCCTCACAACAATTTCTGTCCAGTTTTAACACACCTACAACATTTTCAATTTCTCCTGGAATGTCATATTCCTCTTCATCGTCAGCTTCATTAGCAGCAACTGTTATCATCTGATTCTGCACAACTGAACCCTGAGCTTGCAGATTGGCAGCCAGAGATCGACAGCCACGCTGGTATCTGCACAAGAAACAGACACGGTTAATTCATTTTTCTGATTTAAGTTCCAACTGAAACAGGTACATACTGTCCTAAAGCCTGCTTGTCTAGTTACTACACCTCCCAGTGTACAGCTCTCCGGTGGTTGCTTTAAAGGAAAGGGAAAAGTATCCCATTCTCCTTTCTCCTGACCCAGTTGTCTCTTTTCCAAGCTGAGAAGAGCTAGACTATTTAAATGGTTCCTTTTCATTATCTCTCCCTTTCCTGTTTCGGTATAACCTACTTTCCACTGCTGACAATAAAGAGAGGCAAAATTCCCATGCCCTAAAAACCTCTCCAAAACCATAAAAAAATTAATAAAATCAACTTATTAAAAATTGTTTTTTAAATGTTAAAGCTAGCTCAGTACTTTCTGCCCAAGCTGTACTCAGATATTTAGCCTGTGGTGCACATACATTCTTACAAAAGATATTTTACATGCTAAACTGACTTTTGCCATTGGGCAAGGTACACCCTGCACCTAAAAAGAATTTTCTATGCCTAAGGACGTTCTCAAAAGTTGGTAAAAGAAATACAATAAAAATAGTCACCAAGGGAGCCTGCAATTTTAAAATATCAGTGCGAGAAATCTAGAAAAGAGTTTGCCCTCTGGCAATAAGTAAAACCAGACACCAAAACCTGACTAATATGCAAAACAAAAGTGGGATTGCAAACCACTTTTCCCCTGTGAACTTTCTATCGAATCAGGGTAGAACTATGTAATGGAAAAAGTTATGTTCGCTCTTACAAAATTGTACTAAATCAACTTCAGTAGCAAAGGTCACTGTCTTCCCATCTTTACCAAGTTATGCATTATATGGGAACAGGCTTCTGCTTTTGCAATGCGCAACATGAAAAGTCAAAAGATTTGGCTTGTCACAGCATTAGTTTACTATAGCAAATTTGAAAAAAATTACAGGAAACTAAATACACCGTAAGAAATCTACTTTTTCAAAAGACTGCAAAGGAAGAATGTGTTCATTCCCAAATAACAGGGATTTCTGCCTTTCTCTTTTAGGGGAGGGAAGGTTAGGAGGGCAGAGGGCCAGCAGTCAAATGTATGGATTTAGGTTTTTTGAGTGATTTTGGATTTATTTTTTAAACTGTTTCAGCTTTAAACTGACCTCCATTTTGCTACTTTCGGTTTCACAAATGTCATTCCAAGCCGTTGAACAAGTTTCATCCCTAGCTTGCGAAGAACCATCTGATTACTTCCTGACAGCTTGCAGTTATCAAGACACTCAAGTACAGTAGCAGCTGTAAAACAAAAATGAAAAACAAGAAAATAAACACACTAGAAAAATTGTTGTGTTTTTTTTTAAAAAAAAACTCAGTAAGAAAACTTTGTAAAGTTTTGAAAATTCTTTAGAAGATTTGGATTTTTTAAAAGTTATTACTGAAATGCAGATGTCTTATTACCTACTTTGTAGTAGCTTTAACACTGGTCAAATAGTGGTAACATCCTTCACCTACCAAACAGGAAGGATTGCTTTAAGGATTACTTTTGACCAGGAAAATTATAATGAATTTAAATTCTGAGAGTACTTATGCCTCTAATTCTCACTGGAAGTAACACATTCAAGTATCTTTCAGGGTCTGAGAATTTTTAGTCGTCTAACAGAACCAGGAGTCAGAAAATCTGATTCATTTACTCTGCAGCCAGTTTCTGCGGACTAAGAAAGCGTGCCCTTTCCTCATGCGTTATTTTCAGGCAGCACCAACCTAACTCCTCCAGCACAGAAATTTTTATGAGGATGAATGTCCATAAACATTTAGACATGAGAAATACTGTGTATGTGTAAACAATCAGCAACAAAACCTTTCATTTGGACACATCAAAGGTAACAAAGTTATTTGTCCAGCAAAGTGGAAAAAAAAAAAACAGAGACGAAAGGAGAATCTTGGATTAATGAATATAAAGTTGCAGGAATCAAAATTTTCACAAGGAACACACTCCTGTTACAAATAAAATAGTCTTTTTGCATTTTCAGCTTGAAACAATGATTGTTTTGAATGCTGATCATTAGTTAATAAGAGACTAACAACTTGGGCTCTGAAGGACCCATCATTCTTGCTGTAAGTACTGCAAATACGGAATCATACTGGCAAAATACTCTGCAACCAGTAGTTGCAAAAACACTCTCCAACCAGTTGCAACCAACTCCAGTCTCGTTTTCAAATTACTAACAGATCAAAGACATAACAATTGTTTCAAAGTCTGAGAAACTGTAGGATGTGATTTAAAAGTCTTCTCGGTTTTTAAAAAAGCTTATGATTTATCCTGACATACTAAAATATTAATAAAATCATACATGCAGACAAAAAAGTAAAGCTAGTAATGACTATTACTTCAACACCTTCCAGCAACTTGGCTATTTTGCAGCTGTAAAAGCTAGAGAGACTAATGGTTTAGCAGGAAGAGACTGCGGAAACATCAATAATCACAGATAGAAAAAAAAAAAAAGAATATATTAATATGAACCTCTTCCAAGTCCTGCGAACTCTTGAATCGCTAAAATATCTACAGACCCAGGCAAACAGCTTCAGGACTAGTGCTTATTTTTAAACCAAGTTCTGTGTTGCAAAAGATTTCAAATAGTATCTTCCTTTGACATTTATCTATTTTTTTCCTATCTGATCCTCTGATCTGCTATAACCTCTAATAATTAAAAATCTGTGGGTTTTTTTGTTTCTCATATTTTCTTATCCCCAACAGTTTCTGTCTAAATATTTGGTTCTTAGTTGTGAGCATTCTCTCTTTTTTATGGTAAATTTATTCATTGGTATGCCTCTGATTTTTCTTTTATTACCAGACTCATAACTACTTAATATTCTTTCTGTATGCCATAAGCCAGAACATCAAATTTTACCAGCAGGGTTAATGCTGTGAGCCAAATATCTTCTTTTCATAACAGTTACGACTATTGTTGTACTGCTGCATCTTTTAAATTACATAACGTTGTGTTACAGCATATTTTATCTAGACTGTTTATTCTTCTGCTTACCTGGCAGTCTTATTACTCTTCAAGGTTCCACAGTGCTGTTTGCTATTTCTGTGCAATGATATTCCTCAATATTTTCTGTTTTTTCCTGACCACCTGTACAGCACATCTATCATCCCACTCTGTCTTCACTATTTTATCTCCACCTTTACTCATATCTCGGGCATTTTGTAAGGAAGCATCTGCATCTCAGTAAGTGGGATAACAAACCTGTTTCCAGCACTAAGTATACAAAGTTTCTTCTTGGAAGTCAAAATAATTCCATTAAGTGAGTTCCTAAGTGTACTAAAGTGAGTTTACATCATTGCTTGATTACTGTGAATAGCACAAATCACATTTCTGGTGCTTTGATGAGCTCCACAAAAATGACAAGGTCTTTTGCAGTGTTTTGTAATTAGCCATCATCTTTCCCCACTCTCTTTACCGATATCAATAGAAAAAGCAAACTAGGATTTTGCAGTCAGTTCTGACCATACTCCAGGATTCCCCATGAGATTAATATAATTCCAACATGCAGCTACACTGTTCAGAAACTTCTGTGCCCTCCTTTCGGGTAGCTTTCTATCCCTAATTGCATCCAGTATCAGCCTTTTTCACTAGAATTTTTTTCTCATTTCAACAGTATCACCACATGATTCCAACTAGGTCCTGTACACAGAGGGTTCTTTAAACTTGGGTCTTCCAAAATCCTGTGCTTATGTTAAAACTTCAAGATTTCTGCAAAATTTTCAGCAGTAATATGTATAAAACTAGTTCACATTCAAATGAATTTTAAAAAATATTTTCCACACCTTCTAGTTTATATGTTCTGTGTTCAGTTTCTGTATTATAGCAACGGCCAATGTGATTGCCTGCCAAATTCTTTGATGAGCTGTTCCAACATAACATTCCCCAGCTGCATCTGCTCCTCCCTCATTTTGTCATCTCTTTTTTTTCCCCCTCATTTTGCATGCTTTATAACTTCCCTGTTGATTTCACTCTTTACAGCACCACTTGTTATCAGTTTAATCTTTCTTTCCTTTTTTTATGGGAATGGCTTTAAAAACAAAAATCAAACTATTACAAACTTACCATATGGTAAACAATCTTCTCTTTTGCCATGTTTAAATAACTGTGCCTGCATTTAAAATAGGGAAAAGAGACATGAGAATATAGATTCTAAAGCACAACGTATCAAGCGTGTAGTTCTAAAATTCTTTTTAATGTTCTTGCAATAATCTGTAGTGTTTGCTAATTTAACCAGCACAAAGGGAAAAGAGTCTCAGGGTGCAGTTTTACTTCTTTTTAAGTCAATGCAAGTCAAGGATACTGTAGTGCTGCCCTCCCCCTCCCATCCATA
This sequence comes from Chionis minor, assembly GCA_013398295.1. Classification (NCBI taxonomy): domain Eukaryota; kingdom Metazoa; phylum Chordata; class Aves; order Charadriiformes; family Chionidae; genus Chionis; species Chionis minor. The sequence goes on from VZSF01011169.1 coordinate 656,456, forward strand.
CAATCACGCAGGCAACCAAATCAGAGGGCTGAGTTAGCCAAAAAACACGCAAGAAAGAATAAAAAAGGGAAGGGGAAAAAAAAAAAAAAAAAAAGAGCCAGTAGTTTTCAGCCAGCTCAGCTCTCTGAACCAGCCAGCTCAGTGCTTGGTCACAGGAGCTCAATGCGGGTGCAACCACAGCACCTATTACCTCAAACAACTCATGTTGCTTTGAACCTCTAAAAAGCGAGGCAGAATTTGCGGGGCATGAATAAAGGCAGAAGCACTGGGGATAGGTGCTCTGCATTCTGTTCAGGACTTCCTGACACGGAACGTCTCCAAACCGAATTAGGATTTAGACAACCACGCAGTACACACGAACACTTTGGTCACGGTTAAGCAGCAGGACGGGTGGACACATGCGAGTGAGCTTAATTATAAGTAGCAACCACTCGCTGACAGACAGGATGCAGTAAAGCCTGACCTGTTGAGTATTTTGCCCTTTTTCTCCAACAGCTTTTGAGGACTCCATGTTAAACTAAACAAAACTAGCTACAGAAATCTCTGACAGCAAGTCTGCTACAAATACACCTTCAACAGGCAACCTTTAATTCCTGTGCCAAGGGATTTGAAGAAGCAAAGAGCAAAAAGCTTCCAAAATAATTTTATATACAATTAAATATCCAAGTAAGATTAAGTCCCAGCACTAGTGAGACAAATGAACTATTAACACCTGAAAAAAACAGGTTACACGTTTAAAGTTTCCTCAGTTCACTTAGTATGCATCAAAACTACTGTGTTCAGTCACTTATTTTTCCTTGCTTTGTCATTAACCAGAAGAAAAATCTTCCTCAGTAAATATGCCTAGGAGTTAAACAAGAACAGACTTACCTTAAAAATATGTACTTTCTCACACATACCAAATACACACATGCCTCCCGTACTGCAGGTGTGGTTAAGAGCAACAAAGGCAATAAAAACACCTTCAGGCTATGTACCCATTCTATTCTGTTTTGTTACTAAATTGCATTTTAAGATCCTAAATTAGCACTTCTGATCAGCTCTGCTACAAGCCATACAGGGGAATCTGATAATACATATTGAATTATGTAAGATTTTTAATCTTTTCATGAGTAACTAGGCAATGGCAAGGCATCCTTTAAAGCCTACATTTACAAAGCAGAAATGCTACAGAACTACTTCAGGGCCAGAAGAACAGCTAATAACTTCCAACACAATGGTATAAATATAGCTTTTATCAATATACCGTATCAGTATATCAAAACAAAAAAATATTTCCCACTAACATACAACAATACTCTGCTTGTATTAAAAAGCCTAAAGAAAAGGTGACAAAATCTGCAAATTTTTGGCATAATTAACAAATCTAGAACGCCTCTAAAATTTTTCTACCTCTGCTGAAATGTGCAAAAGCTCATTTCTTCATCACTTTCCTCCTGTGTTCTGATTTAAAAACTACCAGATGGTTTCTTCGTAGAGGATGCTGGAAGATCCTGCAGCACTTCTGCAGCACCTTACCTTCACCGCTACTTCTCCTTCCTGTATAAAAGCCCAGTTAAGAGCAAATGCTGTTCTTAAGGCACACACAGGCTGCCTGCAAATTATTAGGATTATATTCAAGCATATTCAAAAAAAAAACCACAGCATAATTCCTGAAGCAGTGATAATGTAAAGAAACAGCTTTTTAATATAGCCTTGGGAATGCTCCTGGACAAACGCATTTGGATGTCTACCCTCACGCTTCTCAGCATACTGCCTAGGAGCTCCTAGGAGCAAAGAGGGAATAGAATCCTCAAAACAACTCCACGTTTTCAGTCTTACATAGTTCCTAAATTCTGGCACCTTTCTACAAGTTTCTCCATGAGTTTTCACATCCTCAAGGCCAACCCTGGATTCAGTTCTGAGTCCTTAGGAAAAACGTAGCTAGAAGGTATCACCTCTAAGCGAGATGTGGGGAAAAAAATGAACAAGCACACAAGCAGGAAACGAGAAAACCCCTCAAACACTCTACAATCATTTTTTTTAATGCTTTTCTAAATAAAAGAAAACAGCCTCACACGCCTATGAGTCAAAACAGTAAGCTTGACAGATTCCATTTCACAACCACTTCTATTATTTTCTGAACAAGAAAGTGAAACATACGTTGTTTCCCTACAACAGTTTCCCTAGATACTTAAACAACAAACTATTTTCAGATCTAATTTTCAAGACAGTACATTTATTCTCAAATAAAATACTGCAAGAACTTACAATATACTTTAAGATGTTAACATCATCATAGCAGCTACTGTAAATCAATTTATTGATTAAGGGATTTTATTTTATCAATGCAAGTTTTTAGGGGAAGTGAAAAATAACCAAAGAACACCATAGCTTCTGTGTTTGAATTAATAACTAAACTTAAAAAAAGGGGACTTAATATCTACATGGGTTTTGTTCAATAGAATATGCTACCTACTGACTTTGGAAAAAACACAGCTGAAAACACCAAATGTCTGAAAGGGAAAAGACTCTGTGTGCACCCACTAATGTACATTGCAGGGCAGATATAATATTCTACCAGATTATCACCATTTCAGTAAAGTGATACATCAGGTATTTCTCTGTATCAGAGAAAAGTTTAACAGTGATTTTTACCAAAACCCCCAATTTTTGTAGAAGAAAATAGGTAATAACCACACTGTTGAGAACTACCCTTCAGATATTCAACACAGCAAGGAAATTCAGTGTCTGGGGGGCTTTGATTGTCGAAATGTCAAGAAGAAATGAAATTTTCATTACTTCTTTATGAGTTAAAGCATGCAAAAGCATTCACAAGCCCCGATTTCCCAAACTTCTGAGCTTACTAGATATATTTTCCAGGGAAAATAAGAGTCCTTTAACCAATGTTGGCCTTTGCATAGGGGGGAGGGAAGGAAAGCGTATGTATTTTCTTCTGGCATGTGCTACAAACAGTCATGCACGTAAGGCAAAGCTGCTGCCTCAGAAAAATCCTGCAAACTTAGAGCTTACAGGGCTTTTCTTACTAAAAAGAAAAGTACATGATGCACGAACAGAAAACATTAAAAAAAAAAAACCACACAGAAAACAGGACGAATCAGCATTACAGTATTCAGCTTAAACTTCCTGCCTTGAAGGAAGAAAAATATCCAAGGCATACCATTTCAAAAAATCTGATACAAACAAAATAATTAATAAGCTTGGTTTGCCACCTGCATAGACGTTTTAGTGTCAGCAACTAACAATACTGAAAGTAAGAAGCCTGTCTATTGGAGCATCCAGACAATCAAAGTTACGCCATGGTCTCTTCACTTTAATGAGGCCATACAGCATCCGCCAACTTACCCAACCTGTTGAACTGTTGAAAAGTATGTGACTCCCTCTCTTATAAATAATTAAGCCACCTACAAATTAGAGAAAATCAGTGGTGTGCAAGCAATGACGACTGTCAAGTCTGGTTTTGCTTTAGAAATAGCACGGTGCAAGGAAAACAAAACCTAGTTTCTAAGTAATGACAGAAGAAACACACCACACCTTCCAATTGTCTGCGTAACCCACTTTAGGCCCGACCTTCATGAGTTATATCAATCAGGATCATCTCCAGGACATGTTCCCCAAGCTATACAAATCACCATTAAGGGTGGCCTGACTGTTTGGTAGCAACTATATCTTCCTGCCGAGCAGGAGACACAAGTCTGAATCTACCCTCTGGTTGTAACCAACCAAGTCGAGGACTGAGAGGATAATTTCAGCCTCTCTGGGAAGAAAAGTAGAAAATGATATCTTTCATTACTCTGGAGCACCCCCTAGTAGTCACACACCACCCAGGTCCAGGGAAAGCTATCAGCCATCCCTGCCTCCAGGCCAGATGTGGGGAGGTAAACAAGGTGAGGGAGGACATGCTGGCAGAACAGTAAGTTCGCTTGAAAGGAGAGAATATTTAATAAATTATATGTGCAGCTAATGGTAAAAGAGGTTAGTTGAAGCCCTTGTTCTCACTATGTCTTCAACACAAATAGCACTCCTTCTGTAGGTCTCTATTTGTCAGGGTATTGATAATGTCAGCATCAACATGGCAATTAAGCTGACAAACATCAATACAGAGCCCAGTTAAATGGGTGACAAAAGGAGTTCAGTTTTCCTAAGATCTTAGTTATTTAACAGTTGAAAGCCTGAAAAGTCTAGACTAACACACAGAGAGCTAACAGAATAGTTCCTTTCTATCTTAACAAGACTACCCAGAACCACAGATTTGAAATACTTGGGGGGGAAAAAAAAAAAAAGCAGCTTGAGACAGCACCATATTCTAACAGAAAAAGGAAAGTCTTATGGTAACAGAACTTCTGAACCTTGAACTATCCCCAATTCTTCTGGTGAGAAGGAGAAAACTCACAAGTATCATACAAGGCCACATTAGAATACGCTTCACCATTGAAAAAGAGAGGAGATACAGTACTAGCAGAAAGAGGTCAGTGCCTTTGGTACCTGCAGACTTAAGAATCTTTTTCTTTTCCTTACATCAACACTGCTTTTTGTACACCTTTATCACCAAACCACTAAGCAACACCACCTTTTTTTAAAAAATAATGCCAATAGACAATCCTAGCATTGCTAATTCTTTGAGAATGCCAAAAATATAGAGACTTGGGAAACATTCTATTTGGAAATATTCTATTTTTGTGCCTCTGGGTCTGAAAGAATAGAGTTAGAGAGTTCTTTCTTCCCTGGAGCAAAATTTACATAAGCATGTAGCTATTGCTAAATAACTTTTGCATTAGAGACAGCTCAGGGAAATGCCCTGTTCTTAAGACTCTTCAAGTTTCATCAGATCACTGTGTAGGGCGTTTTATTTTTTTTAATTATTACTCACACTTGTATACTGAATCACTTATAAAACAAATAAGGTTTAATAAGTTTCAATGCCCAAGGCTACCTCAACATGATGACATCTCTGTCACGCAAGAACTGGGAGTGCTACACCCTGCAGCAATAACTAAAAAGCTGTTTGATATAATGGCAGGTTTAAAAGCAAACCTCCAGACCAAGAGAATTTAAAATGCAGATTCTTGAAACAGGTTAGAAGTTTCCTTCAAGTAAACAAATGTTATAAAAAAAATGTAGCAATTTCTTATTGATCCATCATTTATAATCCTTCAAATACACAAAGTCTCCAAGCACAAAAGTGAATTTAATTCAACACTGCAACGTTAGAAGAGGACAGTTTTAAAAAACTGAATCTGAAATACTGCAACCAAAGATTCCTGCTAGTGCACACCTGTTGTGAAATGATATATTACTGACGACAGGTGTAATGAAAAAAAGAAAAAAGCATCAGTGGAATTAAAACGTGTAATGCAGGCTGCATGTTTCAACAAGAATCATGAAACAGTAGTACTTGTTCTACACATAATGCTGAGTTAGATTAAACAGTGGCATACCTAATCACCAAGACTTAAGGCCACAAAGAGGCAGATCAAAGTGCAGCAACGTTGAACTACTCATTGCGTACCTAACTTGCAGTTTCAGTTCATTGAAATGCAAGAGTTTCATGTCTTTTTAAAAAAACAGTTTTGCCATGCCAAAATCACTACAAGCTATTTCCTAAATGCAGACCATAAGCAGCGTAATACCACAACCCGACCGAAATCCACCCTGCTGGCGGCGGCCCTGAACTGATCCGATGGAGAAAGGCTTTTTATTCCCACCCCGGTGGGTTGCATTCCCGAAACCTGCGTTGCTGTACTGACAGGAAACTGAAAAATGGGTTCTTTTCTCCTGCTCATTCAGAGAGAAAAGCCCAGGCAACTACAGTTTGACTCCTAAAGTAACAAACTGCTGGAGGAATCCAAGGGCAAAAAATTTTGAAGCTTGTTAACCCAAGTTTTAGCTGTCCCTCACGAGGATGTGTTCTGTTTTACACACTTAGCCATCCCTTATTATGTTTCTGTACAGACTCTTAGAATCTTGTATGTTTAAGAGAAAACATTTACTTAGTTTAAACACTGCTTCTATTTTCAGCTGATATTTTTGGTTTAACAACATGCTGTGTTAAACAAACACTTGTTGTTAACTAACAAGTGTGTTACAAAATTCTTAATATTGAACTCCTGAAAGAAATATTTCCTACTCTACTTAAGCATGTCTGCATACACACATACCTGCATATGGATCATTCTAAAACCTTTATTCCTTAATGAAATAGGAATAGTTCATGCTTGCATTGTAGTAACTGAAATTAAAAATTGGAGACTGAATGCAAGAAAAGGCTTTAAAAATTCAGTCTGCTCATACCTACCAACTGGAACAGGAGTTATGAGCTGCAGGACACAAATAAAACTGGCCTGATAAATACCTTCTCTTATCCCACAGAGGAGGAAAAAAATCATATAAATGCAAGAAGGCAGGCTTGTGCTTCCGGGTATATTGTATCACATTCTAGTTTCGATTCTACTTGTTAAGTATTCACCTGTTTCGCTTAGTATGCACTAATGAACAGGTGGATAGAGCCAAAGCCAAACTCAAAGGAATTATGACAAAACACTAATGTATTATACATCCTACAGGTCTCATCATGCACCTAGAATGGCAGTCAGTCTCCCTTTCCAGATCTGACAATAAAATGATGAAACATCATTCTGTCTTTTGAAACATCCTGCAATGCATACAAATAATGCTTCCTCCTGCTTAAGCAGCAAGTCCTAAGTTATTCTAAATATAGATCATTTCTTCTATCTTCTGATTTGGAAAAGCTGCTAGAGAAGGAAAAAAAAAAACACAAAGAAACCCAAACACACACCACACACTTGTTCCAGAACTTTGCTTTGAAGTTTAGTAACATAGTGGATACAAGTCCTCAGAGCAATTATTCAAAAAGAGCTGCAAATTTATGCAAATTATAGAAACTCATACGAACACCAGCAAATCCTTAAACCTGTGCAAAGGCTGCACAACAGCATGTCATCTGACTTTGCTTGTGCTACCTTGACTTTGGTCAACAACAAAACCAAGAAGGAACAACTCCACCCACACAAACTCCCCTATTCCACCCAAATATATTCAGACATCAAAACTGGAACAGATACCAGAACTGTTATTCAAGTATTTCCAAATGCACACCAACACTATTAAGGGTGTAAAACAACCAGAAAGCTTTTATAAAGAGATACTTTCAGAATGTACAAGAGGAGTGCTATCACTTCGTAGTGGTTCAGCTATTAAGATTTTTTTCCCATACATAGTATATAAATTTTAAAACCCAACTAAGAATTCAGCTCTTTGAGTCAGAAACTGCAAACTTCAAAAGGCAAAGAGTATGAAACAAAAACCTTGTTCAGATTAGCAAGCAAAACCAAAGGAAAGAGAGCATTCTTTCAGCCTACTCAATGACTCTAACAAGTTTAGTATGTCTTATTAAAACTATGGAGAATAATATTTTATCTGAAACAGAATGGCTACAATTTTCAAGAACCACTTGCATTTTGATTACCAGTTCTACAAAGTCTAGGAGAGACCATTACTATATCAGAAGCCCAACCGCTTCATTTTGTACAGTTGCAGTTATTTATTTCAAAGGTTTTCTTCAAAGCAAAAAAACCCCAACCCAACCCAAGCTGAACTATGAAATGACTACCTCTATACAATCTGGTACTTAAAAGCATTTTTGATAGTTATTTATCAGTATCTACACTGGCAGCTTCACTTTCATTTGGTGATGACAAGAATATTTAAAACATACATACATGGGAAGTTACATCTTCAAAACTGTTGTGGAGGAAATTCTAGCTGTATATTATCTTTTTCTTTTTTAATGAACAGGAACCTCTCAGTGCATTTGCTATTAAAGGTCTACCATAGCAGTATCGTATGATCATAAATACAAATGCAAATACATCAATCTATCTTTTAAAGGAAAAAACAGTATTTACCAGAGCCTGGAGCATGCCGTTCATAACAACAGTCCCCTCCATGGTCTGGAAGGAGGATTTAGATAACATGGAAAGTGTCCAGTCCAGGAAGTCTGCCATCCGTTTTTGCCTGACATCAGGGCGGACAATAAATCTGTCACAGAAAAAAAACAAAACACAGTGCAGTTACTAACTTTATGACTCTCAAAGAAAAAGAATTTTTCCTGCTATCCAAACTGGGTGCAGTTCCTAAAAACAATTCTCCAATGGATATTTTCCTAAATCACTGAGAGTGGGAACACTCCAAACCATTGCATGTTTAGCCCTTCTGGTTCTAAGCAAGAAACCCAGAATTTCATTTTCACTTCACACCAACCTATCAACTTGGATTCTAGAGATTTCTCATCTTAATTGCAAAGCAACAAACTTTCCAAAGGTCCCACATAAAACTTATTTCCAACAGAATTAGAGAAAAGCTGAAACAAATACGAGCATTCTCCACCATTCTCACCAAGAACAGCTATTCTGCAAATCTGAAAATTGGTGCAGATCAACCATTCACCCATACTGCACTGTTATCAGCCAGGCCCAGAAAGAGTAAACATCAGTGCTATATTTGGTTTTTTGGATATCTGAAAAGGTCAAACACCTGCTATCTAACACCCTGGATAGGTCCAGAGATGCATTTTTACCCATCTTATAGAGGGCAACAGAGGCTTCCCGTGGTTAAACTACTTCTGCAAACCCATACTCAGTCATCAGCAGCGGCAGCCAAGCTAAAGTCAGGACATCTGCTCCAGTTATCTAATTTGGCATTCTTAGCACCTAAAAATTAGGGTCCTTTTCCAGCAGAGATTCGGACTAAATTAAGAAATATTGTTCTCAGGGCAATCAAAGGAAACAGCAAGGTACGTGGCAAAGCCCACAAAGGACAATTCATTGCGCCTTAAGGATGTATGCAAGGCCTGTATCTGGTTACTTCATACACCTACAAATTAAGTGGGGAACTACACCAAGAGCTAACTAACGGGGAATATTAAATACAGAGAACACAGGAAACAGTAAGCAGACATACGATCACTCGAATTGTCTTCAAAGTCAGTACCTATTGTGTTCAGCAACAAAACAATGAGGATTTGGGGGAGGGGTTAGTCGGGGGGGTGGTTTGGCTAATAACAGAGCAGCAAGGACAAAGCCTGCTTTTGCACAATAGCGCAGGTAACAGAAGTAACCTGTAAAGCAGATGAACTGGTTCCTATACCCTTTCTCAGCCCAAAGGAGTTTAAATCTTAATTTCTCCGAGGAGTGCCTTAACCTCCAGACTAGAAGGAAGATAAGGATAACCCTCATCTCCTCCTACTGCAACCAGGGCACTGAGCAGACAGAAAACAGAATTCATGAAACAAACTCCAGCTCTTCTGCCCTATGAGAAGTAAATCACTTTGGAAAACAGGAAGTCTTGGATCCCAATGCTTCTAAAGCTCACCTGAAATTCTTAGGAAGTTTATACTCCTTAGAGCAGGAACCAGAACCCAGACTTCCTCTTCCTCCTCAAAGAGTTTCCTACTCGTAGACTCCTGTATCCTATCTCTCTGTCCATCCTAGGTCGTTTGTATCCCTGCCCACCTAACAGTCTACCTTCAGTAAGATGAAACAGTGATCTCATCTCAGAATAACTATGCCTTTTCATTAAAGAAGTGGTTTGGGATGTGAAAGCAGCGAATTCAAGTGCACAAAGGCCTAAAAGCCTTGGACCTGGGTCTTCTAATTCCTAGTGAAGCGTTTTAACCATTAGGTTATTTTGAAAATGGTGTTTTCATAATAAATAATTCTAAGTACACTAAATAGTGATTTTGCTCCCATGACAGCCTTACACACTTTGATGCAGCTGGTACTAGAACCAGCTTAATGTATTTTATCACCTTCTATCTCCTGAATATATACTTCTAATAAAAACTAATTCAGCCAATAAAACGGAGGTGAAGACAACATAAGACAACTGCTAATAAAATGCCTGCATAGTACTCTGCATTAGGATGCAAGGCACTTGCAAAATACCCCTGAAATCCAGGGCTGAGCACTGCACAAACACAAAGTCCTGCTGAATGCAATGCTGTAATCAACCACATTACTATCTATCTGCTTCCACTAGCAATTTATTTTTACAGATAGACTGGAGTGCAAACAAAGTGCAAATTCAATTAGTATAATGCGATGAAAGAATTTTTTTAAGTTACTCTCATCCTTACTTGAGAAGGCTTCCAAATACTAGATGTACCTTCAAAAATCTATCATGGTTGGTTGATTTGGGTTTTTTTCTGGGTTTTTAGGAAGTGATGAAGATAAAGGGCACATTCAGGCACATATGAATGCTCAAGAATAATCCACTCATGTCACGCTTTCACCTCAATTCCTCTGCTTCTGTCAACTTGTGACAAGATGGATTACCAATGCAGACGTATAAAAATCCTAAAAAAGCAACTTCCAATTATCACTTCCAAAATGACTGCAAAAACAAGTTAGAGTAAGAAGACAAACCTACATTCTGTCACATGGAAATAATATGTAACAAGACAAAATTATTTATTAAAGATTATTCAAATGATTCATGCATTCACTTAATTTTTCCTCTGAAATATTTCAGAGTAAATCAAAAAAGTACAGGACTAGTCACCAGAGAACTATGATTCTACTCTCAACTCCTTCATGAATTTTCCGCAAGACACTGTCAATTCTAAAACAAAAAAATGTAAAAAATTTCTGAAGCACTGAGTCCCGTTACTGAAGTTCAGAATGAAGTTAAAATAAGTACACGGACAGTTAGGATCTGCTCTACTAAATGTTATGTTTAACAATTATTTTGATACAATTAACCCCACAAGTTTTGTGCCTCTTAATCCAGAGAAAAACATCAACACAGGTTTTATTGTTCAGACTAGCTACCCACATCCACCATCATCATTTCATCTTGTTCACCCCACAGAGCCGCTGCTCCTACACCTACACTGGCAAAACTATGTTGGCAGAGCCCCCTAGTGTAGACAGAGTATATGCCAGTGTCAACACGCTGGGGTTTTGCTTGCTTTAAAAAGAACGAAAAAAGAAAAGAAAAACCAAACAACAAACGGAGCTGACTAAAGTCCTCTTCTGCTATTGGAATATGCACTATAATATCTACTGGAAAAAAGATATGTGTGTACTGGCAAAGCTTATGGTCTTTGTGATTTATTTTCATATGCATCACAAGTGAAACCAGTCTCCACTAACGTGCTAGGAGAAGAAAGGTGAGATACTGGAGTTTGCTATCCCAATTCTGTAAAGAACCCTAACATCAGTATTACTGAGGTGATGCAAAAAACATCAGAACAGCTGCACCTCTGTCATGAATTGTTCAGTGTCCGAACATCTACCATGGAAAACAATGGAATTTAGAGAGCTCCATTATTCTACACCTGTTTCATTTGAAGAATTATTTGACAACAATAAACCTCAGACGACAGAAGTATTGTCTTCTGAATGACAGAATGAAGAAAGTGACAAAAGGGTTCTCAAGAACATAAATTCTAGCATCACTATTTCCTTTTACGTAAGTTAAGTACTACTAGGAAACATCAAGCCAGTACTACCAGATACCAGTTCTCTATTTACCACACAACACACTGCAAAACTCCGCAGCAACACGAAGTAACTGCATCTTTCTAATCCTGTAGCACAAACCAGTCCCTAGACCGCAATTTGAACAGTACCCTGTTAACAGTGAATGTATCCCTTGTGATAGACACCTGTTCCTCTAGTAAGCAGAGGAAAACACAGCATTTCCAATAATAAACACACTACTGGATCTGAGTCAAGCAAGTTTAACAGCCCACATACAGCTGGCAACTTGCAGTCCTTCCAACGCTGTCATTAGTAGCATGCCAGGCTGAGAAATGGCAGGAGAAATGGGAGCTACCTTTTTCCGTTTCTGCCAAGAAGCATAAATGAGACTTACTTTGAAACCAGCACAGCAGCTGCATCACGAGCCTTATCGCTGACAACCAAGTAACACTGAAGGTAAAAGAAAACTTAACTGTAAAAGAATTCATACATGTAGATTTAATAACAACTACATAACAACTTTGTACATGAATATACCGCTTAATACTTACGGTTACAAACATTATTATGACTACATATATTATGTAATTATTATGTCTACAAACTGAGCTTACAATTGTAAAAAAATCACTTCCCATTTAACAAACCATCTCTCAGGCAACGAAGTCTCCCTTCTAGCGTCTTTCAAAGCAAGTTTACCTTTACTGAAACCTTAATTTACAGTCATTTTTGTGCTACTACATGCCCACAAGTGATAAGCCACTTAAGTGCCACAAGTGTTAAAAGCACAAGCTGTTCAGGTATTTGTGGGGAGGGGGTTGTTGTTTATTTTTATCTAAAGGGATGACAAGTTAGCCAGTTTGGCTTACTCCTAGTGAAACTTTATTAGCTTTGCTGAGAATCCTTCAAGCAGTCACAGCTTCCAATGTTACTCATCCTGATCAAATGTGAATTTCCTATATAAATCATCAAACATGGCTTTCAGAAAAAGCTAGCTAGTATTTTCAAATGCTAAAGCTGTTAACATAATCAAATGCATGCACTGGTATCAGTCACAAAATAAGATAGTTTATTACTTCGGGGAAAGCAAGTCACAATCTCATCTGACAATAACACTGCAAAGTACATTCTGCAGATTCCAAAACTACAGAGAAATTCATTACAGATTAGATACAGAAAATATGGGCTTAAATAATATTCTGAAAAGACAGTAATTTATTACATACTGAAAGATTAAGCCTAAGAAAAATATCACAGGTTTGAAAATATTACAGGATGTATTATACTCACTTTTGCTATTTTAAGTATGCGATCCATTGTTGGCATACGAGCATGCCCTTCCTCAGAAATAATATTTCCATCAAAACGGGCCAGATCAAAAGGAATCAAGCATATCATGGAGAGCCATAATAAAAGCATGTAACGCGTCTCCCAAGTCTGGAAGAGAATGGTAAAACAAAATACGCACTCCATTTTGTTTCACATATTCCAACCAAGTCCCCAGAGCACAAACTATCCACTGGCTCCAAGAACTTTCAAAGTAAGGCAATGAAAAGCATAGTCCGAACCTGAATGCTCTAAAACATCAAAGGAAACAGAACTACAAGAGATTCCAAACAGGAAAACTGTAATAAAATTAATGGACCCTCCCCTCTGAATTTGAAATCTAGTCAAGTTTATTTCCTTACAAAGGGAAAACTGCATGTTGCTATTTTCCTGTTTTCTCTCTCCCTCAGCCCATTTGTGCCTGCAGTCACAAATAGGAGAGAAATACGCTCTTTTTCCTAATTTCTTAGGTATTGCTTTCATTTCTCAGGTATTGAAACAACTTTAGATCTGACTTAGAGATAGACAGACAAAAAGGAACTTTTACAAGCTTTAAAGCCGTACAACTACAACATCAGCAAAGTGGTCAGAATTGATAACATTTATTAAAAAACTACTTTAATTTAGAGCAGCAATACAGTTACTGTCTTCATACTCATGATTTTTGTTACTTATAATAGATCGTGATCTTTCTTAAAATTAATCTATCTTAATAAACCTTCTGGAATTCTTAATTTTCCTTATTCAAAAGTATAAGAATATGAACTACAGTATCTTGGAGCTGGACTTGATCCTTATGGGTCCCTTCCAACCTGAGATATTCTACGTTCTCAATCCATGCTTAAAAATTCCTTGCTTAAATATTTTTTTGAATCAGAATTCTTGCACAGAACATTCCCAGCCAAATAAAACTTTACATGAGGACACATAATGAAATGGTGTTGCACTGTTGTTCAAATTGCAAACAGGTAGGAAAAAAAATGGGAAATTCTGTTATTTTTCCACACCCAAAAATATACTATCAAAAGGCGAAAATCCAAGCGATTCATGCCTCATGCCATAACTGTGCGATTTTCTCTGATCTTCACCTACCTCCCTTCAAAAGAAAAGAAAAAAAGACTCAACCAAAAACTCAACAGATCTGAAAACAGATACTGGGAAGTTAGGGAAAAATAAAATATTTTATGAAACTAAACAAAGAAAATTAACTATCTTCTTCATTTCCCCATCAAAATAGAAGTTCTCGTACCGACCTTGACAAAACCCAAAGGTTTAAGAACCAGCCTGTTTATATTAAGAAATAGTAATAAATACATAAACCCTAAAATACTGTTTCCTGTGATTTAACTTTTATGACTTCAAGCTCAATTAACATGACCACTAATTATATGCATAACAGAAAGAGGATTTTTTTTAGTTACTCCTTTTAGAAGCTCAGTATCTTTCATTGCCTTTCTTATTACTGTTGTTTCAATTAATTTGTTCCCCTATATGAGTGGTTAAGATTTTACTTGCACCTCAACCGCCATCACTCCTAAACCCTTAGAACATAACCCATGAAGAAAAACACAAGACTTCTCCTTCAATCAGACATTTCTCCTCTGACAAGATGACTTTCATCCTAAATCCAGATATTCAGTTAACACCGGACAGGGTGCACGAGTGCTTTGTACTTTTTTCAAGATTTTTTTCTTACATTGTTCATCAGCTTTTCCTGTAGGAGACATAAAAGAAAAAGTACAGTTCTCACCTCAGTGTCTTTTGGATTCTGGTCTACAAGCATATCCAAAACAGGCTGTAGATCACCTACTTCATGAGGAAACAGTGGGAGGAAGAGTTTGTAGCCTCTCACCTATAGCAGAAAGTTTCAAAATTTAGTATGCCACCTGGCATCGCCAAGCACTGAGGAAAAAGACCCTTCAAGGAGCTTCTTGTATACGATCTTCATGTAGTAAGAACAGTAAGGACAGGAATTAAGGACTTAAATACCTTGAAATTTTTGCATTTTTACAACTTATTAAGAATTAATGGAATGATAATTCCTTAAGTTTAAAACAAGGGACCTCTGGAGATGTCTAGTCCAACCCTCCTGCCAAAGCCACGGTCACCTATAGCAGGCTGCCCAGAACCACGTCTGGTAGGCTACTCAGTATCTCCAGGGATGGAGACTCTGCAAACCCTCTGAGAACCTACTCCAGTGTTCAACCCTCACAGTCAAAAAATGTTTCCTTATGCTCAGGTGGAAATTCCACAATCCATCTAATTCTTCATCAGACTTCAGTCTTCTTTCTAACATCATAGCTCCAGTTTTATCACTATCGCAATATCTGCAATTTTTTTTTCTTTCAGACCCTGATTTTTACTACTCTGGATCATTAAGTAACATGAGCCATCATGAAAATCATAGAAACAAGAACTAACCTTTCACAACGAAAAGTTTAAAACATTTCATTGCATTACTCAATTATTTATGTATTTTACTGTTTTTTAAAATGTGAAATTTTTTGAAGTTATTTAAAAGACAAAAAAAATACCAGAAACATACACATTTCAGTTACAGAATGTTAAATTTGGGGGTTTTTACCTTTGTAATGATGTAAAGAAATTTAAAAGCCAGGTGAACTAGTGGGGGAGGAGATCCATTGTCCCGTACTATATCCAACAGTGAATTCATCATCCACTCTAACGAAATGAAAGAAAAAAAGTGAGACTACATGCAGTTAGCTTACACTTTCTTATACTTTTAATAACAAAGAGGGAGATAGTGGTAGTAGTATGTAAGTGATATCAACCACAGCAGTCTTGTAATGCAAGTAAGATCCTTCTAGTTTAACAGATTTTCAAGTATACGCACAAAAAAGTATTTAACGACGACATGCCTACCCAAGTGGCGATCCAACAAGTGAGGTTGCTCCTGGTACTTGTCCATTATACCTGAAAAAGAAAAGATATCTGTAATAAGCCATTAAAATTAACGGCTCTTGCAGGCATTAATTATCAGATACACTCCTGATTCTAGCCAGCTTTAGCTTAAGATTTCAGCATCCTTGAGCTAAGCGCTGCCACCACCTGTAAGCGAGGTTAAAACGGAAGTACAGAGAAGTAACTGTAACAACACAGTCTGGCCACTTCTGTAGTGCAATCATTTACCTATACCGAATCATAAACTCCCTTCCAGGAATCTCTCCAACTACTATGGGCAAATCTCATGGCTAGATAAAACACTCAGTCGCTTGGTTTATTGCTGTCCTTCACTGCAGAGCTCTTTGCGGCTCTCCTTTCCTAAACACAACTTACCAGCACACCATTTCTGACGGAACTTGGCAAAGAGAGAACATGAAATCACTCCAGAATTGCTGCCTTACACCCTTCTGCCTCTCTGTTCACATCTTCTCCAGTAACATACAGAGTCCCACTTACTTTTCACGCTGTTCTATTTATCAGCATGTCAAATTACTGACTGTCTTTAAAAACATCCACACAAAGATAGCTCAGCATCATGAACTGTACTAGCATGATGCTTTTCCAACCCAGAGCCACGGGGAAATTCTCCCTCGTCACCCTGGGTTTCACCACAAGGCTATCTTCATTCCCATGCCTGGAAAACATTAAAAGATAGTGTTCCACCACTGAGCATCCATTAAAAAAAAGGGTATAGGCATTGCAAAACTCTTCTCTCTTTAAGCTACCTTAATATAGCAGAAGAAAAACCAACATAGTACTACTTTGCAAGCAAAGGTGCTCCTCACAATTCTCAGAGCTAGTTTTTTATTTTGAAATAGAACACAGGAAATTATTCAGCACAGAACAAAGAATCCTTGGACACATTATAACCTGGACAAATATAAACCGTAGCTATTACTATCTGTGCTCCTCAAAACTTTTCCCATTATCTTGCTGACAGTAATATGTTATCTTCCTTTTGGGAACTGACTTGAAGACAGACAAATTGAAATAGAATATTGAAAAAAGAATTAAGAACAACCTGCAGCAGTTTATAGAAACACAAACATTTAAATTTAAACCTAGAATCAATGAAAAGCATCTACAGAAATGAAAACTGGATTTCGGAAGAGATCATCAAGTGATCCAGTATTGCGCTGAAGACCGTCGGGTTCGTCTTAGATATTCGGTCAGAAAATAGCTTTTTAATTAGAAAAATTAGAATACTTTCTTAACCTCTCCTTTTCCTGCATTTGTTTCTCTCCCAAACTTTGCTCTCCATCCCTTTTCTCCTCTTATCACATTAACACTTAGATTTAAGACACAACTCCACTTCAGTGGTGCTGTGGTGGGCCAGTGGATGACACTGCACAACCACTTTCAAGACACCGGCCAGTCCAACAGTATCCTTGCAGTAATTTGTGCAATTCCATTGGGATACCATAGTGCTACCTCCTATCAAAAGGGAACCTGCGCTCTTAATCGTCACTAACTTCCTATTGTAATTAATGATACCTTAAGTCGCGTATAAATAACAGAAGTAGCGAATACAAGAAATTCCATCAACACTCAATGCAATAGCTCTTAAGCAGAAGTGGTATTTAATGGCAAATTCCTTATCTTTCCAAATTGTTCTCCCAGATCACAGTCTGGCAATCTGAAATATAACCCTAATTCTAAATGCTGAAGAGAATGAACTGAAAAAATGTTCTTCTAATGCTGTTATTTCAAAAAAAGACCTTCTTAAATTTTCCTAAAAATTATAGCAGTAGATTAAATTATCTTCCAAACTTCCGTTTCTAACAGTTCACAAAAAAAAAAAAAAAGCATCATATGTTTTTGTGAATGCTTTGGAGACCTGTGTTAAAATCTCCCGTAACTGATCATTATCTGCATACAGATTAAAGGTATTCCCTAAGCTTCAACATTACGTCCCACACATTTAGCCTGTGACCATATTTGGGACATTTTGCCTAAGAAGGATCAAATGATACCTTATATTATAACCAAATATTGAACATGTACAGTACCTATCAGTTTTAAGTATATTGACATTGAATTTATTGGGCTGCCTGATTTATATGCCTGCAGAAAATTCATAAATACAATTTAAATATGCAGAGACAGTACATCCAATGTGAAAGACAGCAAGGCATAGCAAGATGATTGGTTGGAGGAGATGGTGGCCTTTCAGACACAGATTTTTTTTCAGTAATGGCTTTTCTATCCCATCAAAGTCTACCATTGCACCTGTGAGACTGAACAATCAACACAAATATGACTCTTCTTGCTACTTCTTTCTCAACAGTCACGTATTCATCATTAACCTCCTCAGATGCAACAGTCAGTTAAGTCAATTGAGTATAATTCTGCTGAGTAACTTCTGCAGGGTCAGATTTCCAGATTTTGGGGTTTCAGGGTTATTGTTTGCCTCCCTTGTTTCTTTTTGTCAAAAACACAGACGCTGGATCAGTATTTTCACAGTAAGTTTTTGCAATTTCACCATTTTTGCAAAAGTACTTGCAAAATGCTAGTTGATTTAACTTGATTTGTAAACACATGAATTAACATGGCAAATTATCTGGTCAGAGTATTGGATCCAATACACAGATACGCATTACAACAGGCTAATTACCTAGAATACTGCCACATGTGCGTAATTATACCACTTCTACATTCAGCTGAGGTCTAGAAGCAGAATAGCTTTCATTATATGGCACAAAAGCTCAGCTACCAAGTCAGATCCAAGCTGCCTCCACTCAGAAACAATTACGTGATCTGTGTGGAGTCAGCTGCCCTCCATATTTCCTATGAAAAATAAAAGTAAAAACATGGAATTACCACTTTAAAGCTCAAAATGTATGCATCTTTAACAAGAAATTAGGTGGGAAAATGGCTTTATTTGATAGACATACAACCTTTAAATTACTGTCTACATTTAACAAGGAAACTGGACACTAAACACAGGTCAGAATTCGGATTTTTTAAATCCAAGGTGTTGGGGTTTTATTCACAGTAGTTAAATACCACGTAATAATGGAATATGTATCTGGAAAACAAAACTGAGTAAAAAAATAAATCTAAACTACCTGTTGACAAAACACCAGCATTATCACTAATGCAAAATCAGTGGTTTAGTCCTCTTTTGGTATCGAGTTCTTTTAAACACTGTAAGAACATGCTCCCTTCGGGTGATGCGCTTACCTATGAATTTTTCTATTGTCATTTCCCGAGTCACCAGATCCCCGAACACTCCCTGCAGGTTACCGATGAGCGCCCGGACCTCCTGGCTCTCGGAGAAGCTCTCCAGGATACTTCTCGTGGTGCCGACACCTGGCTCCTGATTCTTGCCTTCCTCTGGCTCCGGCCCGGCTCCGTCCACCTCGCCCAAAGCCATGCCGCAGCCCGGCCGTCAGCGCCTCCTGTCACAGCTGGGCACAAGAACACCCGCTCAGCGGCGCCATCCCTCCCGCCGGCCCGAGCGGCGGCGACCCCTCCCTCAGGCGACACCGCCGCTCCTCAGGCCCGGCCCGGCGCCATGCGGCCCACCGCGCCCCTCCCCGACAGGCGCCGCCGAGCGGAGGCCCGGCCCGGCCCTACCCTGCCTCCGCGGCCGTCCCACGCAGCCGGTGTCCCTCGGANGGGGGCCGCGGCCGGGGGCGCCGTTATCCGCCGGTTTCTTACCCTGATGCGCCCCAAAACACGGAGCCCTAGGGTGAGCCCTCAGCTCGGGAACGGTGGAGAGTCTGCAAACAAAGTTTGAGCGCTGAAAGCTGCGGCTACAGGGGGGTAAAGGGGGAGGGAAGCAAGTGGGCAGGCTCAAGTAAACGCCTGCGCCCTCACAGCACTTCCCGTCTTGCCCGTTAGTTTCTTCTGGAAAATATTTTGTCATGTTTCAGCCTAGTACATACTATGTCTCCATCCACTCTCTCCACACCCTTTCCCCCTAGTTACCGAGTGTTTTACCGGGTAACGGCACCACTTTTCCACTTCTCTCAGGAGAAGGCACCCGTAGAAAACTCGTCAGAGCCTAAAGCAGATGTTGACTAAGTCACTCCCAATTATGTTTTTAACTCAGTGAAAAATAAACCTGAAGGATGAGACCCGCTGACGAACCAAAATGGGTGCTCAGGGTGAGATGAGCCACCTTCAGAGGAGCTCGTTTCTCTCCACTGATGGTGAAGGAAGTTGAGGGAGACGCTGAAGCCGGGTCAGGAGGGTTGGAGAGGTGACTTCTCCTTCCCAGGACCCAGCAGCTCCATCCGCACCCCTATAGCTTATCTTCAGGCTCCAATTTGTTCACACAAACAACAATCACAAAATGCGGATACGCCAAAGGCCGAGTTTCTGCAAGGCAAGTATTTTATTTGAGAAGGAGAAATCTTAAGTTCACATGTACTTTCAATGTAATACACGTATTTTTGTTGACATTAATACTAGTAAAACATGCACTTTGCTGGTTCCTCAGACCTGGATCTTCTAGCTATCAGCTACAATTTCAGCTGTATTCTAACTCCATTACTCCACTTGTCCACTGTTATAATTGTATTAAGTGTTAATAATCACACCATTACAATTTCCCCTAATTGCAGCCCAAATTCAAAGTAAGTAAAAATTTTTAACTATTTGTATTATACTTACAGAGAATGAAATGCATTTTTTAAATAGGATAAATTACAACATCTAACCAAAGTTTATTAAATCTTTATAGCACAGCCATTTAAAGTTGACAAAAGGCTAAACATATTTGAGCATTTTTTAATATAACATTTAGGTATTAGTCACGACAACCATCTGAAGCCTAAATTCAGTCGTTCTTATTCAAATTTACTGCTTCACGTAACCGTTTGCTTGACTGCACTTAGATCTACTTCCTTTAACACTTTCTTCCATTAAAAACCCCAGGGATTTGTTAATGCACTGTAGCTCACATCACATCTTTGTTGCACAGTTTTCTCCCCAAATTCTCATTGCCTATATTTTCTGTAAAAATAAAGCAGTTAGGAATATTAAAAAACATTATAAAGGCATCCGATTTGACACTGTTCCTTCAATCATCCAGCAGTGGCAGAGCGGACTAGCTTTGCCTACTGTACATTAAGTTATAAAATTGAAAATACATGGGCACCAACCAACACAACAGCAACAGATGCTTTCTTGTCATCAAAACACTAAGCCTCTCTCCCATGTTTTGCTATATTTTTACAAATTTATTTAAATACGTTACTATCATAGTATAACACACTAAAACATCATACTAAAACTATTGGTTATTATCAAACTTGTGTGGTAACAACCCACTTTCTGACCATACAGTTAATTACTAAGGAACTACAGAGACATCCTTTTTACAAAATACCACTATAATTTAATTTCTCATAGCAAGAGAAAAAACAAAAATCATGTACGTAAATTACATTAAATTAAAATAAATATTATAAATTTTATTAATTATATATATGCTTGCCAAGTGCAGTCCAAAGGGCCTTGTCTACTCTTTAAATCAAAAAGAGGATGTTTGCATTTTCAGATTCATAGAATCTGATTTAAATTTTGGATCAGGACACTTAACGTGGGACGACAGAAATTTAAATGGGAAAAGGGACGGAAACGGAGACAGAAAACTAAAACAGAACAAAAAAGGGGAGACGTACGGAACCAGTTATTACTTCCAGCACCACAATCGCACAACAGTAGCTCTCAGTAATGAACTGCTGATGGAGCAGCAGCGGAAGTGGCAAGACGCAAACGACTGTGGAAACGCAGCAGCAAAGAAGTGAGACTTTTTACGGAGAGCGAGGTTATTCTGCCATGCTACTTTTCCAACCTAGCGGAGCCTTCACAACCAAGGCAGCCTTTTCCTTCAGCAGAGTATGAATCCGTGCTAGTAAACTAGTGCACGAGTTAAAAATTACACAATCACTCTTAACATCTAGTGAGGCTCAGAATTGTACTAAGCCTTTTACATGTCAGGTGTCTTATCAACCAATTAGTTTTTAATTCCTAGTTTGTGTTACTCCTGATAAGCAGGTGCTGTTAATTAC
Source organism: Chionis minor (assembly GCA_013398295.1). Classification (NCBI taxonomy): domain Eukaryota; kingdom Metazoa; phylum Chordata; class Aves; order Charadriiformes; family Chionidae; genus Chionis; species Chionis minor. The sequence goes on from VZSF01011169.1 coordinate 678,270, forward strand.
TAAGGGACTACGTCAGAATTTCTCAAACCTATTTGGTCACTTCAAAAGTTTTCTCATTACATTGAGGGTAGATCCCCTGTACCCTGTCCCAAAATGGTTCCAGTGGTTTATGTAATTAAAGAGCTGATACAACTTGTTTCGTTTCTCAAATCCTGGAGCTTTGGGTATTTTACTGTGATAGGCAGAGAAAAAAGAGCTGCTAAATCCACCAAACATTCCAGCAATTGCCAGTTCAAATTCTGAATGGCCATAAAAGGAAGCAGGGTCAAAGATAATTGGCCCAGAGTCGTCCTCAGCCACATTTCCTGCCCACAGGTCCCCATGCAGGAGAGCAGGAACGATTTCTACGTCACAGAACATTTCAGGAATCTTTAGCTGAAAAAGCATGAACAAACACAGAACAATTAAAGACTTTTGAAGAAAATGGTAAATAAAGTACTGTAGTATATGAGACAAAGCTGGTCAAATACTGCCTGTTTTCAGTCCTCATGGAGTGCTTTTGTAGTTGATGGCTACAAGTGTAAATCTAAACTGTAAGCCAGTACCAGGTGTTCTTGATTGTTCTTGACAGAGCTTAGCAAATCATTTAATTCACAGTCTTCTATCAACATCTAGTATTTATGTAGTGTTTCTAGACTTGGATAATCTTGGCTGTCACAGGAAATATAAAATAAATTTCATTTAAATTAAAAGGTTTCAGTGGCAAAAAGGGCAGTAGTAAACAACTGTACCAATTAACCAGAATTAAGGAACAAATTTGTGATGTAGAGCTTGCAGAGGGATATATTCCTGGCTGTTTCCTACGTGCTGCATGGAGTGTGACCTGAACCAGTCTCAGCTGGGAGCCTGAACCAATTAAAAAAAAAAATCTGCCTGGGCATCAGAATCTCATCTACTTTGCAATACTAAGTTCTTAGATAGGATTTACCATCTTATTATTAGCTGTATTCTAAGAAATAAATGTCAGTGCTGAATTACAGGTTTATTTTCATTTTTAAAAAAACGAAACATTAATTCTTTTCAGCTGACAATGTTGTTGGACCAGCTGTAAAGATAGTCCAGTTACTGCTGTTCATTAAAAGCTATATAAATCGCTTATAAAACACCTTTAAAATCCCACTGATACATATTTTCTAACATTCTAAAGAATAGATTTAAGACACGGCTCATACTTTTAGCTGTGACCAAAGTTCTCTGGCTTCTCTGTCTCCGTAATCTTTTTCAATCAAATCCAATTGAGCTTGGAGTCGGTGACGAATAAAGAAGGAAGGCCAATCACTCTGCCACTCATTCACCTAGAAAATATGATAGAGGTTTGTAATAAGCAATTTTAACATACACATAGTATTAATAATACATCGATATCAAGTTGAAGCGTTCAAGGCTGACACAATAGCCTAGGCAATGTTAGTACGACCTACACACAATGTTACTAGACATTTCGTTGATTGTTCTTTTGGGAGTCATGTTCTCCTCCATGCTTACATGGTGCTGTCTTTACCACAACGTGTAAGTTCTGGCTATTTTCATTCATTCAGATTTTCTTAATGTATTTTAGAGGGAGAGTTTCTGGTGAAATCATTTCAGTTGTTCCATATTCCAAAATCTTTCTGGAAATGCAAAAGTATTGGTTCCTTTTTATTGAGTAATGCATTTCTAATTTGGTGAAAAGTTCTACTTAGCAAAGGCTTTGAGAGACTGAAAGTTCATTCAGTTAAATAGTAGAATGAAATTCCACCATGTCCAGGCCCAGCAAATGACTCATCTCCGAGAGCTCATTCCAATGTCGTATGTGACGTGTTACACGATGAGGCCCTCTAAGAGCAGTGGATTTTGCCATTTGAGATGCATATAGTAGGGGTTTAGAAAAAACAAAACCAAGACATGGTATGTGAAGGAATACTTATTTTATTAACTATCACCAAGCTAAAGAACCACATAATTTCAAATTCTTATTTGATTCACTGTGTCTGCCCGCTACATGCATTGTAGCAAGCCACACACATGGAATAGCCATCGCATTCCCTCCACTGTCAACTCCGAACGAAACAGTGAAAGCAAAACTGTGGTCATAAAGCTGAAGGCAAATGAAACAAACTTTTGTATAAGGAGTTCACAGAGCTACGTGAGTACATGTTAAGCTTTCCCAGACATGGAACATACCTGTGGTATATAACCACAGCAAGTGGCTGTATGGAATCCAAACTTATCCACAAACTGAGACTCAGAGCGACCTGCTCCTTTACCTAAGAAATAAAATAAGTATTGGGAGTTTTGAGATCCTTACATAGCAAAGTTTGCAAACACAGAACTAAATTTCAGAGAATACGCATACAAAAAAAAAATAATTTAAGCAAGAAGTGACACTTATTTCATGGTCACAACCCTCTTTAAAGACGGAAAGAACTCTCAAACTTGAAGATATTGAATGGAAATGGTGGCACAATTAGTCACATTTAGTGACTTTTCTTTGGTTAAATGAGTTAGAGATTCAGGAACAGATTGACATCATAGATTCAATTTTGACTGTTCCAACACTTGAACATGTTATCATTAAACACGGCTTATTTTTGATTCACAGATTAATTGTGACCTGCTAGTAATTTGCCTTCACTCAAAAATAATGGATTGCAGTATATCCACCACGAAGAGTTGAACCCAGTCCATCCCTGAGGTCATGGGAAAGACAGATACAGACTAGTTCAGATTTTGATACTAACAACTCTAAAAGAAGAATAATTCCTTGTATAGCTTCCTTTTTTATTCTTATTATTTATGATTAATCCACTTTCTAAAGAATGATTGGAGGTATTTTCATTGAAGTCAATAGAAACTGGATCGTAACCCTACACTGCTGAATTACAGTTGCCTCCAAGGAGCAGCAATTGTATATCCTGCTACATATTTGAGTTCAAAAATGTAATGCTCAGCATCTTTAAAGGGGAACTTAATTATGTATTTACTAGCTAGGGCTGTATTTTGTAGTAAGTTAATTGTCTGAACCAACAGTAAACAAAAAGAGGATGCCTGTAAGGTCAAGAATATTTTAAGAGTTGACAGTACATGAGGGTGAAAGGTTTAACTGACACTGAAAAAAACAACTCATTCAAAATTTTCAGTTTGACTTATGAAACGTTAAAAGCTGTAACTATCAAAATTAGCACTATTGCTTACTAAATTTCAGTATCCACATAATTTTATACAGCAAAGTATGTGCAACATTAAGAATTAAAAAGAATTAAAAACTTAGCTTTGTCAAGGTTAAAAGGATATGTTTAAAAAAAATAATAGTAATACCCTGCGTATATAATGTACATTTGAGAGTTGTCACAGAGGGACAGAAGAGACATATATCATGAAAAAGTGTCCCGGTACTGACTTTAATTATCATTAAAATTATAATGGACTACTGTACCACAGCCATATGAATTGGTTTATTTTTGGTTTAATACACGATATCAATACTCTACCAATTGTGCTGCCCTCCTTTCTCAATTTCTCTCCGAGTTTCTGGTTATAAAGATGAAGATCTGCTATCTGCTCTCCAAGCTTTGAAGAATATCTGCAGGACCCAAAAAACAAAAGGAAACTGAAACAAGACAAGTGTATGAAATATTACAGGTGGAAAAAAAAAAAACTCAAGCAAGTATGACCAAGTATATTTTTGGTAAATATATAACCTTAATCAACTTCACAAGTACGTAACAGGGAGCAAATGACTAGACAACAACTCTGAAGAAACAGGTTGTAACAGTTAATAAAACGAGCATAAGTCAATGCTCTTGCAAGAAAAGTAAACGGAACACAAGGTTGTGAAAACAGGCGCAGAGGAGTGCAGGAGGATCAAGTAATCCTCCTTATCAGCTCTACATTAATAAACAGAGAATAGAACACGGTATCTACTTTTGGCCTCACACTTCGAGATCCATTGAACAGCAATGAGAATGATAGGTCCAAAAAGAAGCCACAAGCAAGGATTACGTTTACGTTGCTTAATGCAGATGAGAGACAACCAAAAAAGTTGAAGTATTGCACAGATATCTGAACAGGAGCTGCAAGGAAGGACGCTGTTTTCTTCTTCGTGCCCAAAAGGGGCTTAAAATTGCAAACAGGAGGACTGAGGTTAGATATTAGAAAAATCTTTCCTAGGAACAGTGGGATGGATTGGAATGGACTGTTTGGGGAGGCTGTGGAATTGCCATTATTCGCCCAATAAAAATATATAGGTTGGACAAAAAACTGCCAGAAGAGCCAAAGGCATTACTGTGTTCCCGCAGAGGCCCGTAATGAAGCAGATAACTCCTGAAAGCTTGTGTTCAGAAGCCTGTGACTCCTGAATTCCTATGTTCAGGTTGGCTGATGGACAAAACAGAACTTCATGTTATCTGTCCATTTAGTTCTTCCTCGCCCTACTGCCTTTGAACTTGTTGACCGGCTTCAATCATACTTGAAGATTATACTTAGAAAACTGGAGGTTTCAAAGACATAAGAAGCCTATGAGTTTACAGAAAACTGATAGATGGGAAAAGAAGCTCAAATGAAAAATCTCATTAGGGAAAGATGGGCTAAACTCGGCCATTATCACGTTCACTTTAGTAGCATCTCAGCACACGTGGACCAGCATACAAAGCTCTAGGCTAGCAATAACATGCCATTTCCATCGCAGGTAGAAGGTCAGGGAAGAGCAAAGTATGGGGAATGAGTGTACACACACCCACCAATATGTATATATATTTTTAATATGTACACGTGCACACACACAAACACGGATCTCAAAAAGTGTAAGCTCCAGCTCTGAGCGAATAGAGAGGTTCTTCACATGAATTTTGTTGGCTGACTGTAAGATACAAGAAAATATGCCCCAAAACATAGTAAAAAGAAAGAGAGATGTACAGACATACTTGTTGAGGTGCTTCATCTTTAGGTACTCCATGACAAACATTGCTCCTCCTCCAGGTAGGTCAATTACTTTAATAGGCTGAGGCACTCTCACAGTATTGGTTTTCTGAATAGCTTCCAAACTTGCCATTTCCCCTTCAAACATTTTTCTAGCCTGTCAAGGAATAAGAATATCTTTGGGCCGAACTATCGATGTCTGCAACAAGTACTTTGGAAAAACTAGCCTTGTTTACAAAGTTACAAGGAGTTAATTAACCTGGATAAAAGAATGTAGCTGCGGCAAGGTTTCAGTCAGCACAGGGAGAGTTGAATATCTTAATTCTAACTTCCTTTTTTTGCAAATTCATTCCAGGGTAGTAGGATACATCACATTGCACCATGAGTTCCAGCTGCTTAAGGAGATACCAAACTACTCAGACCTAACAGTATCTCTGAGGATAATACCTAAGACGACCTCCTTCAAAACCAGAGATGATTAACTACTAAATCAAGTAAAAGATTGAATCCTTAAACTGGTTCTCCTTTCCATGCAGGTCAATGGCCACCAGATGGAGATGACAGCACAAATATTAAGCGAGTACTCTACATTGAAGTAAACATGCTGTTCTTCACAGCAGTTTTCAGATGTTTTTGATATTATAAAAGCAAATTTCTGATGCACTGGCATGTTACAAAAAGCAATTGAGTATTTATTTAGTAACAGAAAAGTCAAGAGCTTGGCCTGAAAAATTGCAAGAATCTCACTGCTAAAAATACAAAAAAGCGATGGGGAAGCTCGAAACCTCTGTAGCTTTAAAGAGAAAACATGAGTTTTAGCGCTGGCACCCTGCTTCCCCCCTCCCACTATTCTGTCCTCCCAGCTGAAATGCGAAGAGGAATGCAGTGAATGCAAATTTCACTTTAGGCTTTTCCAAACTACGTACTACAATAACAGCTCTGTACTCAGCCTCCATTTTACATATTGCAATGCCAATTTCTGTTGCTGAAGCTTATCACATTGCATTATACCACATTTTGCAATAACCAAAACTGCTGCATTAATACTTAATATAATACAGACTACAGCTTTTAAAAGAAAACTGAAATAACTAAAAGCCAGCCTGAAAATGCAGAACTATGAATTATTAACAATCAAGTGCTTTTAAAATAAAAAGCTCTCTACATGCAATAATATTAGTAGTTAAATATCTGCTAGCATTAACCTGAGGTTTGTGGTTGACTTTAACAAATACTCGTCCACTGTCTGTTTCATAACCTTGGCCTTGGCTAATGTATCCTCCTCCCGAGCTCCCAAATGCCTTCAGAACGGAAGTTTTCAGTTCTGTTTTCAGGATTTTTTCCATGGTAATTTCCAGGCTGCTGCAGCTGCTTTCTGCTAAATCCACTGCAAAACAAGATTAAAGGTTTGGGTCCTTCTTTCGCTGTCACTGTGCTATGAGGTAGAAAGGGCCACCCACCAAATAAAAAAAAAAAAAAAGGGAAAAAAGCAAATCCAGAGATGTTTCAAAATGCTTTGTTTCCCGTGGGGTTTTATAGCTATACCTCAGAAGTAAAAATCTTTCGAAATATTTGCTAGAATAAAACGGAGAGGTGTGCCCTGGGTCCTCTCAACTGTGCTGAGAGCTGCTGGTATTTGTAGTTTGGACCCGTTTTTCTTTTTTAAGCTCTGGGAGCGCACTGGTAGGTCATTTTTAAACCAATCCACTAGAGGGAGTTGAAATGCAACAATACAAATTGCGCACCTGTTGTGTTGTGGTTATTTAAGCTGTGAAAAACAAAGTTGAAGCCCATAAGCATGCAATTAAATCATGCTAATGACCATGTCAGCCACCATAAACATGACAAAAGGTTGGTGGGCTTTTTCTCTGCTTGTAGTTCCTTTGTGTGGGACGGGAGGTCTGTTGTCATTACCGAGATCTTTAGAACTTCCCTTTCTTGGGACAAAATTCGATCTCTTGTAAGAGACAGTCAAAACATTTTTATTGCCTGAAAATGCCCTCAAGTCAGTGAGACAGTAACATGCTCAGCAGTGGACATTATCAAGTGAAAATTCATAGTAAAAGCATCAAGCTGTTAATAAAGAAATTTGGGATACTGTCCTATATGCTTCTCCAGATTTAATCCTATCTTTAGGATATTACTTCACCTTTTTATGTCCTTTCACAGTCTGTAACACACAGAAATAAGATCCCTTGGGTACTGCTGAATTTAATCACCTCGTACTTGCAAAGTGCACTGACACTCTCAGGTATAAGGTGTTAAACCTTTAAAACATGTTATCATAACCTAGACCCTATAATATTTGTTTTAATAATGTCTGTATAAAGATAATGTATTTGCTTAGGTGGCTACGACCGACTCCTAACACATTAAAATCCATGTAAAAGGCTGCAGTTCTTGTTCTCACTCGGAGCAGCAATGCCTACCATCTCCCCAGGGAATTTCTGGATTCTGTTGCCACAGTGCTTTCATGCATTTCTCTCTTTTCACTAGTATTTATCTGCATTGATTCATATAAGCTCTTTGAGAAAGAAATGATTACTGGACAAATACTGGCATCAGTTAGGGGGAGCTTTTCACTACATTCACAGATGGTTCCAGTCTTATATGCAGTGAAAAATAGTGGTATAGTACAGTTATTTCTCAAACAAGTAGTTTCTCAGAACACAGCTCCTTATGGTACGCAGAGCAGCTGGAACACAGGAGATCTCAAGGGGACATATTGGCTCAGCAGGAACTTTGCTAACATCCAGATTTATTTGAGCAGGACGTTGCTCACAGATAAGAGCACAAGCTGGAAAAGTGCAGCTCGTGGCCTGGAATCAGAAACAGTGATTCAAACACAAAAGAGTATCCAAAACAGCAAGAAGCCACACTTGAGGCTACGTATCTCGGTTGGACATTTGCATGATAGGTCTAAACTAGTGACTTGCGTTGGCAATCCTTCTACAGAGTCCAGCTCTAATATTTTACCAGAGTCCAGCTGTAATATTTTATAACCATCACATCACTGATATACTAACTCTAAAATAGATTATTCACAAAACAGAGCTACAGAAAGTAACGTTGTGGAGACATAGAGAAGAGTCAGCACTTAGTGCAGGAGTCTCGAGTAGTTTGCCCATACGCTCTCATGGAGCATTTGTGCCTCGAAAGCAACCCACAGCTGCTAAAGCAAACAACTATGCCTGGGCCAAAACAGCTTGAACCATAAGTGCTCAGCAAGCACATTAAATCACAGTAAACCATTGCACATGCACTCAAAGCAACTTGATTATGGCTGTAGATCTTGGATGGTTTGAGGCAGTTAGTTAATACAACCCATATGACTGATTTATAGATAGCAAAAATGCCAAGCAATTTGAATTTCAGGATATATCAAGCCCTAAAGAGTACCCTACTATTATGACAGTGGTCTCCAACTGCTGAAAGGAGGGAATCATGCTCTGGGTTGCAATGCAGCACCTGGGGAAAGGAATAAAGTTTTTTGGCAACAAAATAAACAACAATGAGCCCTTATTTCTGCATAGTGAAAGATATCCTAATTCATTTTTCTATTTAACTGTTAAGGGGGGGGAGGGGGGGGAAGCCCCCCAAAAAACCCAAGGAGAATGGATCTTCAGCCACAGTATTACTACTGAACTCACAATTTTTGCAGTCTAGTATGCCATGGACTCCTCTTCTACAGTTTCCAGTGAAGATGCCAATAGTTACTGACTGTAACACTTCCTTCAGCATTCCAACATTTTGGTTTCATTTTGGTTAAACCAGAAACAGGACTGTGTTAATCCAAATATATTGCATCACTTACGCAGTAGCTGAGATAGGCAAGCCTGTTTGCTTCCACAGTGGATCGATATTTAACTAGTTATGCCCAGGCGAATGGCCCGGTTTCCTAACTTTTTTGCTCGCATTGTTTCCGGGCAAGCAACTTCAAACCACATCAGCTCAAAGACCGGAAGCAAAACCAGTCGGAATCATCCCAGATGGACTCGAGGGAACGGGGCCGGCAATGGCGCCTCCTGCCAGGAGCCGTTCAGCACCATGGCCAGGGCCGCCTGCCCGGGAGCGCGAGGAACCCCAACGCTTTCAGGCAATCGCTTGGGTTGGGAGAGACCTTCGGGATCATCCAGTCCAACCATCAACCTACGCCAAACCCACCCCTAACCCATGTCCCCCAGCACCACGTCTGCCCGGCTTTTAAATACCTCCAGGGACGGCGATTCCACCACCTCCCTGGGCAGCCTCTTCCAATGCTTGACAACCCTTTCGGTAAAGAAGTTTTTCCTCATATCCAACCTAAACCTCCCCTGGCACAACTTGAGCCCGTTTCCTCTTGTCCTGTCGCTTGTTCCTTGGGAGAAGAGATTGACCCCCATCTCGCTATAACCTCCTTTCAGGTAATTGTTGAGAGTGATAAGGTCTCCTCTCAACCTCCTCTTCTCCAGGCTAAACAATCCCAACTCCCTCAGCCGCTCCTCACAAGACTTGTTCTCCAGACCCCTCCCCAGCTTTGTTGCCCTTCTCTGAACACGCTCCAGCATCTCAATGTCTCTCTGATATGCAGTGCCCAAAACTGAACACAGCACTCGAGCTGCAGCCTCACCAGTGCTGAGTACAGTGCATAATCACTCAGCACTGGAGTTAGGCCTGTGGTGCAGCTGGTAACTTCTTTGGTTCCCAGCTCTTTTCTTCTTATTTTCCTCACAACCGCTCCCAATACGTCTGTTTTCACAGACCATCCAGCAGCCAGATATCGCCGCACATACCAATAAGAAAAAGATGGTTCACTTCTCCTTTGGGAGTAACAGTATCTAAAGAATCACAGGAAACAAAGAAGCTACACAGAACAGGGTAAGCCAAGAGCAAGACAAGACTTTCCATCATGAAGTTCATGATGGGGTTCATGGGGTTTGTCAGTAAAGAACTACCCAAGGACAAATAATTCAGAAGTCCTTTAATCCTATAGATCTCATCTTCAATATACTTGCACGGGCTGTAGCTCTGTATACAGTATCAACCATGCCTTGGGAGATTTCAGTGAATTATTAGAGATTTTATTTAAAAATGCATTGAAAAATAATTGAATATTATTTTACAAAGGAAAATAATAAAGCTATTGTGATTCTGGGGTGGCTTAGTTACCAGAAATATATTTTCCCCTTAAATCTTTTGTCACAAACAGTGCCTACAAGACAAGCTAATTATATGCCACTTCCCACCCGCTTTTACTTCTGCTAGAACAGTCCAGCAACTGTTAAAATCACCAGATCTATTTTGGAACAACAGCGAAGACAAAAAGCAGGAAGAAAAACAGCACTAGAGCACAACATTTGTCTCTGCAGGCAGCTGTTGCAGATGGCAGCAGTACATGAGATTGGAACCAGAATCCCACCAAAACGTAGGGTACGTAAGAACTACGAGCAACCGAATTCAGCAGAAATACAGGCTCTCGCAGAGAGGCTCAAAATGGGTGTTATCCTCACAATGAGGAGCCAAGCCATGAAACAGGCAGCCCAGAGAAACTGTGCAGCCTCCATCCTTGGAGGTTTTCAAGATCAGGCAAAGACCTAAGTAAGACCTGTCCTCACAGCTCATCCTGCTTTAAGCAGGAGACTGAACTAAGTGACCTCCTGAGATCTCTCCCAACCAGAATTTTCCTATGATCCTAACCACTGAGGCCAGATTTCCAAGTTTCCCTTCTCCTAACTCCTCTTCAAGGCAGAAGTTGCTGTTATTTTAAATCATAATCATATTCCAACCCACTAATTAATTCCTTAAGGAATTAATTTCAAATTTTATCTTAAATTAAGAAAAAATATAGAGAGAGATATCTGGTGTTCAAAGTATTAAAAATAAATGTCTTGAGATGCTTTAATCTACATAGAGCATGCACGTATTGGAATGCATCGTAGGAATAGACTTAGAAACATCACGAAAGGACATTACAATTTTTTACAATATACAAATACACATACACTGTATATTTAAGAAAAAAAATCAGTGGTTCTTTCACCCTTTTTCCTTGTCCAAACAGAGATGGAAGTCAGCAAAGTTATGATACAGAATGAGGAAATACAGGAGGAGAGTATGGGTACAATGAAACAAGCTCGCCAGATTTAGAATGGACGGAGGGAGCCAAGCTGGAGGAATATGTGAGAAGGAAAAGGAGGACACATTAGCTTTAAACTATAAGAAAGAGATAAAGAATAACAAACATATGCCTAGAACACAGAATGCAACAAAATGATCAGAGAATTCCAAGACCAGTGCAGAACTATACAATATGTAAGCAAAAAAAATTACCTTGTAGAACTGCAGCAGCTTCCGAAGGGTCCAGCAGCAGCAGCCTGCCTTCCGAAGAGATTTCATCCCCTTCTCCGTCCTCTGATCCAACTGCTGCCTCCAAGAACTCAAAACCAAGGGATCCATGGTAGAGCTTGCTGTTACATTCCCTTTGTATTCCTCTCTACACCCCTTCCATTTTTAATCGCATCACAAAATAGCTTTGAAAAAGCAAGCATAATGTCCCTTAAATTAAATCTCTAAATACAATTGTTTCTATTTACGTAACTTGTATACAACACAATTTTCCTTCAATCACTAAAATATCTTGATTCAGTTCTATTAGGAAAAGGTGATCTTTGAAGATTTACTGTTTATCACTCAAGTCTATGACTGACAGAAAATCCACCTTCATATCGCTTTTCATCTTCTAATGCTAAAAAGCATTTAGGTGTTTCAGCAAAATAAACATGTTGATTAGTTGAAGATTTGTATACAGAATGACCTTGTTAAATACATTCTAATTTTATTATGAAGGCATATGGAAACAAAGAGTTAAGAGATCTAACCAGACTGAATGCTGGATAAAATTCCACAGCATTTCTTCAATCAGCTGCACTAAGCAGTATTGAGTTTGGATGAAAGTGACAAAATGTTACTTCTGTGCCCATATCCTTATCAACAACATCCAAACAGCTGCTACAATACCTAATGTTTAAATGCACAGATAGGTCCTGAAACGATACTGTGACTGAACAACTCGTAAATTTTCTTCAGTGAAAACACTGCTCCAGATTAAAATCCACGGTCACCTTCCCATTAACACCCTTGATGACCATAACTCTCGAACAAACTAGAGACCTTTAACAGGTTTGAGCAAGTAGCTCCCCGAAAATGGATGCAAGCTGTAAGGTTTTAATTCAAAAAACAGAGACAACAATGATCAACTGGGGAACTTTTTATTGAAGCAACAAGGTAAAAGTAAAAGCTATTCTACCAAGCAAGGCCTTAAAACTTTTTCCAGCGAAAGTTAAACAGCCAGTGAGAAAAGTAGTAGAATTCAGGAAAGTTATATCAAGTGATAGTCTTCTCTAAACTTGCTTCCAATTTGTGTAAGTAACTGCAAAACCAGCAACTAAAAAACCCTCTATAATCTGTCGATATCCAATGAAAATAATTTTTACTTAATTAGTCATTCCCAAGCACTCAAAATGCACGTTAGGAATCATGCACGTCTCTCACCTACCTGGTATGCTTGCACTGAAATATCATTACAAGCCTACGTCAAAAAGAGTAAAATTTTAGTATTACCATCTTGCCGGTACAAGAAATAGCTAGTCTGCAAAGCTCTTCTTAAAGAACTTCTGAGGGTGGTGTAGCGCTGCTGTTCTGTGAGTTACATTTTAATTTCCTTTGGTTTCATGTCTCTTATCCCAAGAGCTGCCAAGTGCACTTAGTGGGGACTGAAGAAAAACGATAGCTTATGGCACCTGTAGTGTAAACTACAGAAAATTTATGTGAAGCCCGTACCACGACCAGATGGCGTTATCCTGTGGGCAATGACAACAGTCAAAAAGTACATCATCTGTTTGTATTAGAGAGCAGATCTTCACAGGATGTCTACGTATAAAGTGTCTTACCTGAAAAGATCTGTAACAATGCAAACTATTGGACAAAAGTGTAATCCAAAAAAAGGAAGAGAGCGCTAGTTCTGCTGAAAACAAAATTGCTATAGATTTGAGCCCGCTGACCGGCAAGAACAGAACAGCCTACCAGAATGCCATGAGGCACCAAAATGCACACGCCAGAAAAAATTAAAAGCATTTTCACACGGCTTTGTAACAGAACAGGAAGCAGGCTCCATCCAATAGAATCACATTAGCATAATGAATCACAAGTCCAAATCATTTTTCACAGTTCCCATTATATAATTTTCTTGTTGACTTTCAAAGTATGTTGTTAACATTGTTCTCATGCACATAACTGGACACGAAGAGCTGAAAGAGTCTGAGCAATTTATCTTAAAGGTCGGGGGCAGCAAAAAGCAACGAGCAACTTTTTCAGCCACCTCCTCAGAAACCGAGAAAAGCAATTTTCCATTTCACAAACGCTTCTCTAATGTCTTCCATTAGGTTGCAAATGCAAACCCTGGTATTTCCCTACTCTGAAGCACAACTGGCCCCTAAGAAAGAACTTCTTCCAAATAATTTACACTTGAGTGCTTGATCTGTACTGACTTGCCTAGTCTGAAGCCACAATGCTTTCTTGACACCGACAGATCTTCTGTGCAACTGAACAAACTCCTCAGATATTTCCCTCATAAAGGTATTCCAAACTATCCTAAAAAGGGATGACTATGTTACACTCGGTATTTAGCAGGACTCACTGATTCTAGGTCTTCAGCTGTGCAACAAGGTCAAGGGTCTCATAACTTTTTTTCACATTACTACTCTTGTAGTTGCACTGCCAAGAACGGGGTTTTCCACGCAACGTAGGAAGTATTCTTTCTGCTTAAGCAGAAAATCACTTTGTAAGGTTTCTCATAATGTTTAGAGAAGACCCTCTGTACCCTGTACCAAAATGGTTCCAATGATTCATGTAGTGAAAAAGCTGATAAAGCTTTAGGCGTTTCTCAAACCCTGCAGCTTTGGGGATTTTACTGTGGTAAGCAGAGTAAAAAGAACTGCTGAAGCCACCAAACATCCCAGCTATTGCAAGCTCATACTCTGAATGGCCGTAGAAAGAAGCCGGATCAAAGATAATTGGACCAGAATCATCCTCAGCTACGTTTCCTCCCCAGAGATCTCCATGCAGGAGAGCAGGAACAATTTCCATGTCACAGAACAAACTGGGGATCTTCAGCTGCAAGGAGAAAAAAACAAGATATACAAGTACTACATTTTAAGTTGAATGATTAGAGTTTTATCTGCATACACACAGAGCATGAATTGAAACTTCTTAAAGTCCATTTAAAAAAACCCCGTAACGTGAAACAGCATAGGACCTAGTCAACAGAGATGCTGAGAAAATCAAAAGGATTTCTATTTTCCATAAAAGCCAGCAGCTGAAGAATAGTCATCCAAATGTTTTTTAGCACTAAGAAAACAAAAAATTTAAAATGGCATTCGATGCTGCAATATTGACTAGCTTTAACAATAACAACAACCACCCCAACCACCCCCTTCACCATTAGAACGCTCAGGAATCGCTCACCAACCCTGAAGAGATTCCAACAAAGTTGTACCCAAATAACTAATACTGCAGTCACTTAATCAGATGCAAACCTTAAATTAACAGACAATGTGCAGAACAGTACTGCTTACATACATTTCTCATCATGAACATGTTAGAAGGAATGAGAAATGTGAAAGTGATCTAGTATTTCCCAAACAGTAAGACAAAATGCTATTTGGCACACATGCACGCATTCACTTCGGCATATTAACATAGGGTGATGTGGCAAAAGCCATTATACCTTAGAATAAAAGGCATTTTAATCCCTAAAAGCTGGAGTCTCTTACCAACAGAACTTGGAGCATACCAACAAACAGGAACTTTGTTTTATGAAAAGAGAATCTTAAACAACTGATACCTAGGTACCGCCAGCAGACCTGAGAGAATTTCTCCTACCTGAAGTTGTGCCCAAAGTTCTCTTGCTTCCCTGTCTCCTGAATTCTTTTCAATCATGTCCATCTGGGGCTGGATTCTTTGTTTGGCAAAGAAAGTCACCCAGTCGCTCTGCCAGTCATTCACCTGAAGGAAAAGGATCGCAGATGTCAGTTCTACACCACGCAAGAGATCGACTTTCTTTTTCAAATAAAGCTTTGGAGGCCTATACAGCCTTTGCGCTGATACCATCCAAGACAGTAAATGCTACTACTTAATCAACTGTTATCTTAAAACATTAAGTTAGGGGAATAAATAATTTTCTCAAAGTGATAAAACCCAAGAAATCAAAGAGTTATGAATGTCCAATGCAGCTGTGAGTACTTTCTAAAGCACTACTTTCCTTAGCAGGAATGTTTTTTCTTTTTATGACTCCACATAAATAAATAAATTTCCAGTATGATAACTATTGTTATCACTACCACTATCCTTTGTGTCACTGAAGCGAAAATAAGATAAACTTAAAATTCTATCAGTCTGATGAAGTACAACCTACCTGTGGAAGATAGCCACAGCAGGTAACTGTATGAAAGCCAAATTGATCCACAAACTGGACTTCCATTTGCCCTTGACCTTTACCTTTCAAACCAAAGACAAAAATCCAATACTAATGACAAGATTCTAAGTATCTACAATGCAAATGGACCTTACAACCTACACAAGGGTACAATGCTGCTTCTACTGAGAATAAAAAAAATTGCACCTCAATACTCTTTTTTGTTATAATGGTTGCTGCTGTTGGTTTTTAAGTTTAAAGCTTGATGTCAAGCAGCTATATTATAATTTTCATAATCATATTTTGAGGTAGCGTATCTCTGATACCACGTCCTTGCAGAAACTGTTTTCAGGATCCCAAGGGTCCCAAACTGAATAAACATTTTGCTTACAGAGATCCAAATAGAGCAAACGAGCAAAAAGACAACCCCCTGCTTGGGTGTTTCATCCAAATCTGTTTTCACAGTATTTTTAGTGGAAGAAGACAAACTTATCCTGAAATAACAAAAGCTATTTTAACTACTTTGTAGATTATTATTAACTAGGTTAAATTTGCAGACAGCTGTGTACTGTACCAACTGTGCTTTCTTCTTTCTTCAGCTTCTCTCCCAGTTGCTGGTTGTGAAGGTGGAGATCAGCCAGCTGAGTTCCAAGCTTTGCTGAATGTCTAAGAAACAAAAGTATTCTTAGCAACGCTGACACATGAATGAATCCAGTTCTTTATATTCCAGGAGTGACTTTAAAAAGATTTGTCACGCAAATAAACTAAGTTCTGCATCTCTAACAGAGTACATTTTCCAAATATTCCAGTTACGAACACCTCCTCTTCCTATAAAGATTACATATTAATGTAGAAAAAAATGTACTTAGGTGGTTGTTTCTGACAACACTATTAAAAGTGAAAAGTGAGAAGCAATCATAAATTTAATAACCATGAGAAACTATCAATTCTAATTTCTGCATGATATCACTTCTGTATGAACTTTCAGTAAGATATCTGTAAGAAAACCATGCACGACACATTATGCCCTTCCCCCCCCCCCCCAAACTATCTTTGGGAAATAGAACCAAACGAGACTCATCCTCTTTATATTTGTCTCTGGCTTCTCCTCTCTAAAAGGCCTAGAAGATGGAAAAGCTACTTTTAATAAAAGCTTATCTTCTACACAGTTCAGAAAAGTCTTGCAGTAATTAAACAACTCTTACAGCCAGTTGCCTCCCACATTAACAAAAGTATATTCCTTTTCTTGTCTTGGACCTCTCACGCCTTTCACTGTTCTCAAGGTACTGTCATTTAAGGCAAAGTTATTTCTTCATTTTTTCCCTGTTACTATAGACTATAGCTATCCCCTGAAATTTGTATGCCAAAGGTTGCATTTGCACACTTTTTGTCTCAATAAGCCCAAACACAAGGGGATTTCTGCTCTGCCTCATGGAGCTCACCGAAGGCTCTTCATGATCTAGAAACTCTACAGATGAGCAGGATGAGGGACAAGACTTTAAGCTGGCTGCAGAAGTTCTGAGATTGGGATGAGAAATATGCCCACCTCCCTAATGGAAGCAGAGAGAAACATTCATTATACTTTAATTTACTCCAGCGTTTGCCACAGAAAAGGGCCAAAAGTTTGAAACTATCAAAATCAAGGTGAGAGTTTGAAATCAAGATTCATTCATTTGGGGAACTGCCTCTGCATATTCACAACAAGCAATAGGAAACACTAGTTCTTATATTAAAGGCAAGTACACAAAACAGGTCATCAGGTAATCATTTTCCTTACTATGAAAAAAAACAACCCTACTGTAAAAATCACTAATTACCTAAAAAAATCCCAAACAAACCCAAAACTAAAGAAAAATGACACTCACTTCTTGATGTATGACCAATTTGCTAGGTGAAGCATTATAAAGTATTTTATACAGTTCTCTGCTGTATAATTTCCCAAATGTACCTTGACTTGCTTCAAAAGGGATTAAAGCAAGCTTCCCCTCTGAAAACAAGTGATTTAATCTTCGTAATAGTCAAAATTTCTGGTTAAAGGATGCAAAGATAATGCCATATTTTACCTGTTTAAGCCTCTCATTTCCAAATGTTCCATTGCAAACAGTGTATTGCCCCCAGGCAGGTCTATAACCTTGATGGGTTTAGGCACTTTTATAGTCTGCGTTTTCAAGATGGCTTCCAAACTTGCCATTTCTCCCTCAAACATTCTTCTGGCCTGCCAAATATTAAGGGAAAGCCTTAATCTCTATGAAGACCAGTCACGGGTAAACAAAGCTTTTACACAAAACAAATTAAGGCTGTTTATGTTAAATAAAAATCGTGGAGCAAGTGGTTACTGCACGTACAAGATACAGATAGATCCACATCACCAGATTTGACAGTAATTGTAATTATAGAAATTTTGCTTTATAAACCGACTCTGTGGAAGTGACTTAGGTTCCAACATTCTCTGTAATCATAAAAACAACTTAGAAAGTCTTTTTACAATTGAAGGAGTGCAAACCGCTTATATATACAAAGGTAAGCAATATTTTAGTAATATAATATCAGATAATGCAGCGAATGTCTAGAAAGCTACGGGCAACATACATCATCAGTTGAGAGACTAGCAGAACATTGCTGACGTTCATAGTCTTCATGACTTTCCTGACACAGATTGCTTAGTAATATAGCCAGTCTTCAAAAGAGTCTCATAGGCAGCCACAGAATTATTTTCCCTGGCCTATTTTTTTTGCCTCATTGGGAAAAAAAGAGAACATCAACAACAGTAGCCAAATACCCCTTACCACATTTGCCCTTAAAACCCAAGCCACTACCAACTGCATTTGCTTTGAAGATATTCTGAATTTAGGAACTATTTCTGCACCTGTTATCTACACCAAGTAAAATCTACTCTCTTGAGTTGCTCCGCTGACATCAGTGACACTAGTCATGTGAAGAAATGGTACTCTAGAACTAGAGTTAGGCAGAGCCTGCAGAAAAAGGGTATGTGGGAAACACACGGTATCTGCTAAAAGCAAAAGCAAGGAAATATAATAAGTAGACCTAGAATACTAGCCCTTTAGTACCGATACATGAAACAGTCAAAGGGCAAACTGCAATAGACACTTACTAAAAATTCCAAAGCCTACAGGAGACCAAGAATGAAGAACTGCTGAATTACTGAGCCACGAGTTAGCTTTGTTCAGAGGAAATCAATAAATACTGTATCTCTGTCTAAAGCATCACAGTAGGTTAAAGTCAGCTGTTAACTTTAATAGAGTAAAAACCACTGTGTTTTCTAAAGAACTTTGTTTTTCTAAAGAAACTGCTGATATACACCCACTGCTGTGTACAGCATTATAATACAGTTTGTCATAGTTTGCTTTAATCAGCACTCAGAATCCACACAGAGGCAAAAGCATAGAAAATTAAATGATTACTGAATAGAAAATCTATCCAGATCTTTTTTTTCAAAGCCCTATCTCATACATAGCTGGACTGTACACCTAAATACACAATTAACAAAGGCCTAAGTGGAAGGGCTATATTGCTATTAATTCAAACTACTTTCAGTCTAATGCAAAGCAAGATAAAGTATTTTTCCATGTTATCACCTCAGTGCATCCACCCAGCTCCCTGGTACAACCAGAAAGCGTAAACAAGTTTGGAATGTTGTTGCATACATGCTTTCAAAAGCATTTGTTTGCAATTAAAGGCAAATACAAGTTCTGACTTTTGTTCTTCCAGTGAAGCTATTTATGTGAATGACAAAAGCGTGGAGTACCTTTAAAGTAAATTCCACCTGATCTCTGCTTTTGCAAATAAGGATGCCACATATGTCTATTGCATTGTACTTCATCAAATGCAGTTATCTACCTCCTACAGTAGCCGGCACCAAGTATTGAAAGGACAAAGCAGAAAATCTTGAACAACGATTGTGGGAAAACGTAGTTTATTGAGAAAAGCTCCTTCTTATGTGCAGGAAATTACTGGCTTTGTTACAACAAAGAATTATGCATACCCTCGGTAGATAATTTTATACCTTCCGGATTGCTCCAGACACTTCCACGGCATATGCTGCCAGTCGTGTCACCGTCACCCCGGCTGACAACAATGTGCCATTGTACCGCACACGCCGCTAATACCGGTAATAATATTACCAGGTAATACCGATACCGCAACAGCGCCCCAGCAGAAATCCCGCTGCTCCCCAGCCCAGGGCCTCCCCTCACCCCCAGGCACCCCCGCCACAAACCAGGCCCCGGACCCACAGCAGCTGCCGCCAGCCAAACCCTCACCGGGCAGGAGCTGCCAAACGAAGCCCACCTCTAACCCCGCCGGCGGGCCACCTCCCCGACGCCAGCGGCCCGAGTTCCACAGCCAGGGGCCAGCCCGCAAACCCTCCTCCATCAAGAAGAGGCCTGAGGCCCGCCGGCCGTCTCCTCCGCGCCGCCGCCCTCACGGCCGCTTCGCCTCCCCGCCCCGCCTCGACCCCTGCCCCTCCCACACCTCCGCCTTGGAGTTGCTCTTCACGTACACCCGGCCGCGGTCCGTGTCGTAGCTCTGGCCCTGGCTGATGCAGCCGCCCCCCGAATGCCCCGTCGGCCGGAGCACGGCGGTGCCCAGCTCCCGCCTCAGCGCCTCCTCCATGCTGCCTGCCGGGGCCCGCGCGCCGCTGCGCCTGCGCGGGGGGAGGCTGCGCCTGCGCGGGGCCGCCAACGGCGCGCGGGCGGGGCTCCGAAATGGCGGCGGCGGTGGCGGCGGAGAAGGAGGAGAGGGAGAGGTTGGCTGGTGGCCCGGGCGATAGGGGCTGGCCAAGGGTGAGGGCTCGGTTGTAGGTGCTGGGGAGGGACCCGGGAGGAGCCGCTTCTTCCCGGCTGGGGGAGGGAAAAGCGCTAAATGGCTTCTCAGAGACACGGGGAGGAGCGGGGCGCTGGGCCTGGCCTGGCCTGGCCTCGCCTCGCCTCAGGGCCGCCAACGGCCTCCTGTACCCGGGGGCCTCCTGTACCCCGGACAGCCGCGCCCGGCACAGTCCCTCAGCCCCGTGGGGTTGGGCAGGATGGTAATTAATGCCAGCCAAAATCCCAGCGCTCTCGGGATGTGTTTTGTACTGCAGAAAGCTCGTAAATACATGCTTTTGTTTAAAATCATTTCCCTTGGGCGTTCGGTGACTTCTTTCCTGCAGTAGATGCAGAGGATGTCAAGGAAAAGAGGTTGCAGCAGGGCACTGCATATATAACAAAGGCAATGGATAGTAATTTTTAAATATTTTGGTTTAATGTGCTTTCTGGGCATTATGAAGGTACATGTTCACTCTGTTCTTCAACAATAACAACAACAGTTTGCTATTATTGGATACTGGCCAGTGTAGGTCTGAAGTAAATTAATATGTTCTTTCCCATTAGAATTTGCTACTTATTTAGCAAATAACGTATTTAAAATGCAAATTTCTAAGCGTACAAGCTGGAAGAGTTCCTACTGATCTTTTATTTGTTTTTTTGTTAGTGCGAGGTTGTGTACTTTCATTTTTTACTATTTCCTTAAACATCTGTAGTCTCACTGGTTAGAATCACTACTTCATCTTTTATTATTCCTGACTGCTCCCTGTTCAATGAACTGATTTGTCTTGCTTGGGGTTTTTAAGAGTGTTACTGTGCTGCCTGAGTGATTTAAACACCTATGGATATACATCTGTTTCTGTATAGTTTATGCAAATAACAATTAAAATTAATTTAGAGTTATTGGTGTGTACTTTCAAATTTTAAACTGGATTTTGCTGTAGAAATTTTCTTTCGGGGGTTTAGTGTGGGAGGATTACAGCTCAGAGTCCTCTAATAGTTCCTGTGGAGCAGCAAAGTAGCAAGTGGTAAAGGACTGAAGTTTGTTCTTTCCAGAAATCTGTGTACCTTTCCTCTTCGAGAGTTGCTGTGCAACATTCATCTCTCTTGTTTTTTTCCTTTTTTTTTTTTTTTGTTTTTTTGTTTTTTAATCTGAACTTTGTTTGTGTAGAAGCTGATATTTTAAATTTGGCAAGACTTTTGGATCCACAGCAGTCCTGGCAGACTTAACCATAAATATTTTTGCTAGTCTTCTATGTTTCTGGCTATTTCCAGAGAGCCTCCACAAATCATCCATGTACTCTGTTTGCACCAGATCCAAAACTTGTGAGGTCTATTAGACATACAAGATCTGCTGCACAATACTGGTGTGTGCGCGCATCGTGTGTTCACTCTCTTGGAATGCAGTTGGTGGGTGAATATAGTCAGGAGCCTGTGAGCTACACAATTTGCGCACAAGAAATTTGGCATGCGTAATTTGTCAGATTTAGTGCATGTACCAGGCTATTCATGTGGCAGATTTCTAAGAGAATCAGTGCTTTTTAGAAGCACATGTTCATTATCAGTCTAAAAAATCCTGCACTGACACATAGTAACTGCAGCTTGGGCTTTTAGCCACTTCAAGCCTGTTGTGAACATGCTAAATCTTGCTTGCAGAAGGTTGGTCGGATGGTTTGTGTTATCTCGCCTTTGGTGTAGCAGAGCAGGGATTTCACTTAACAACGTTGGCTGTAGAGGGCGTTACAATTTGTGGATGTGAGTGGTAGCCTAAAACCCACGAACTTGTGGCTTGGAACCAGGGATAAAGTAGTACCACAAGAGTATGGGAACACAAATAAGAACATGTTTTTATGTGGTGGAGTCTGTTTTCTGCCACAGATTGGCTCTCCTGACTCTATATAATTAACCTTAAAGCCATGTTGCACTGGTTGGATTCCGATGTCTGCAATGGTTGATGAAGGATGATTGAGAGGGAGACTTTAGATCTCCAGCTGGAGCCTAGGAATTTCCTAGGTACTGTGGGAAATAATGCTGTGAGTTTTCTTTGCACCTTCCTTTTTATTCAGAGAGCAAAGGAGCAATGTCTGTTCTGAGATCAAGGAGGCTTGCTTTCTCGTTTTGTAGATTTTAAAGAACTATAAGATTAGAATTCAAAACCTGCATTTTTATTAAATGATGCTTTTGCAACTCTTGGAAAATTCCTGTTGTGTCTGATGTTTTATTTTCTTTGTGTCTTATTTTGACAAAGCAATTAGAAACCAATCAGAATTTGTTAAATATATTTAATGGAGTTAAAATAGAATGAAACGTGTGGTTCGGTCTTCAAATACCAAGTTGTAGTAGAATGTTTCATACTGTCAGTAAAGAAGTTTGTCATGCTGCACTAAAGAACAGCATAGTGCAGTTGTAGGAGTAGAGAGCAATTGCCCTTAATTCTCTCGAATTTAGTTGGATTGTACTTTCTGATTGCATCCGATCAGATAGGATGTAACAGAAGTTTGGCCAAAATTGTAATGTCAAGCTCATTAATTACATGGTGGACATAATCTGAAGGAGGAACTGTCAGCTTGCTTTCCAAATGAGAGGTTAAGTGTTCTGGAAGAGACTCAGCAAGACCCACAAGACGTCGCATTCCTGAAGATGCTACAGAGCATCTGTTTGCAGGAGGCCTGAGCTCCCAACTCCTGCAGACATTGGAGCTCAGCGAGAGCCAGGATTTGGGAGTTGCTTCTTCACAGATACCCTTTTCAGCACAAGTTCCAGCTCCGAGCCCTCCCTAAGCCTGCTGCATGCCGTCTTTGGCCTCTGTGCCGTAGATTGCTGTTCCCTGATTGAAATAAACTATTGTGTCAGGCCCCGAGTGTACTTCTAGAGGACCATGACAAAAAGCTTACCCATATAGAGGCGTTGTTCATGCAGTGCAGGTCTTTCCTGCTGCGTGAAGGCAGCGTATACCACAAAAGGCCATGTGGCAGTGTGGGTTGACTTTGCGACAATCCTTTCTTCCCTGCCTCTTCTCTTTTCCCCCGTGTATCATTTATTCCTATCTGAATATTTTAAAAAGCCTGGAGTATGCTATTCAAACCACCCCTTTCCTCTGCCCTGCTGGGGTTCACAAGCAATATTTATCTTGTTCTGATACACGCTCGTTTGCCTGCAAGACCCACAGTGGTTAACTTTCTGTCTAAAATAGTATTTCTTTCTGTGGAGGAGAAGACAACTGGCATGCTGGGCTGCCAATTATTTGGTGAGTCATCAGTTAATATACACATCCTGAATAAAAAAGCACTGCAGCTGCTAATTTCTGTTTACTGCTTGACAGTATGTAGAAGAAGAGAAAAGGTAATTGGTATGTGTAGCTTTTTATTGGTTGGTTTATATATATAAATGGAAAATATGCATTAGGGCTTTTCAGACTCCAAGCCCCTATTTGTATGAACATAGGAGAAATGTGCTGTGGACTCTTTGTCTTTTTTCCTCTCCCACATCCATGGATAGGCTGAGAGGGTGGATCAGGAAGGATGTAGGGCTTTCCATTGCGGAAAGAGATGATTTGTAAGACACTCACAGAGATTTGGTCTTAGTGCTTGTTTTTCTCTTTCTTTCCTGAAACATAATTTGCCCTGAGAGAGAGAAATAGGTTTTCTTAAAAAATTCTTGGGGTTAGCTGTATGAGTAGGTAGATGGAAATGGAACGCGAAGTTCTGTTATGAAAATAACAGACTGAGATAGACCTTAGAAGCACAATTTGGCCGTTATTCTAATTATGCAGAGGCACTGGGATCAGAGTCATTGATGTGTCTGTTCATTTACAGGGTTAATGCCTTAATGAATCAGTTTTCAGCAGTTTCTGTAGTGATTGCAGGGGCATGACTTGGGGCAGAGTCTGAATGAAAGTGTGACCAAAGCCAGAGGACTTGTTCTTGCTTGTTGCAGAAGCAGAAATCAGAGAACTTCTTTCCAGAGTTTATTGGTTTGGCTTTATCGTCCTCTCTTTTCGATACAGACTGTGCCAGATTGCCAATAGGTTTTGTCATTCACTAATTTCTGCCCATAAACAAGAAGTTCAGGGTGAACATTCGGCTTGTTGAATTATTTTAGTAATGATGAATAAGAATTTGTGTTCTTTGTGAGGGTAGAAAAGTGGGGTTTTTCCCATAAATACAGCTGTTTAAGAGTCTTTTTTTTTAATCCTGATCAAGAGAAAATTATTATTATTTGCAGTTCTGACTTTTGTATAGCCTAGTTCTGTATGGCACAGTAGAAGAGCAATATACATGTCATTATTTCTCCTTTCAGCTGCTGCTAACCAGGTTATCTTAATGCTTGAAAGTGAGTTAGCAAATGCATTTTCTTTTATATTATTAAGACAGGTGATGGGTTAAAGATTTGTGGGCGTATTCTAGCTCACTGGTTCCTGTATAAAGTATAACCATGAGCTGCCCTCAAAATAAACCTGGGCTTGGCACAGATTTATGTTCTAAACATGATTACACATAAATGTCAGATAAGTGGAAATATTTGGGAAAGTGGAAACATTCCAGAATTCTGCTATTTATGGCATCAAAACAGACATTTGAAAAGCATTAGTTCTTCATTTTCAATAAGTGAAAAACTCTTCATATTTTTTTATTTAAAAATAAGGGCAAATGACCTTTAATTACCGAGTTCATTGTTATAAAAATGCTTGAGTTTTTTCTCTATTCTTTCTTAGTGAACTTCAGGAGAAATCACATAAAATTTCAGTAAAGCGAGATAATAATGATTAGTTTGTACTTCAGCGTTTTCCTTAGTGCATCTCCAAGCACTCCACTGAAACTGGTGGTTAAAATCCCGCGGCACTCCTTCGTACTGGCTGAAGCAAATAACTTTGATAGGTCTGGAAACCTGAGGCAGAAAGAATTGGAGTAAGTTGTCCGAGTTTGTAAAGGCAGAATGTCAGAATCGGGACTCGAGCACTAGTTTCCTGATGCCCAGGGCTGCGCTCCAGCAGTCTCAGAGTTACTTCCACAGGAAAAGTACAGCTGAGTGCTGCAACTGCATTTAGCCTGGCTCAAATCAAAATCTGAAACAGAAGTTCTGGCAGATGACGCATCTGGAAGCAGAGCGCGTCTCTTGTCTTTCCATATGTAGACCTTCTACGGCAAAACACTGGAGCCTGGGAAACTGTAGTCTATTGCTGCAAGTTTGTTATCCCACCTCCAATGGGACTTTGATTCCGTAAAGTCATGACTGGATTATAAAAAGGTGCAATTCTTGGGTACGTGAGTATGCTAGAGGGAAAACTGCTGTCTGCCACTGGGAATGTGGTATTTGATGTCCAGGAGTGAATGTTACAGAACACTTTGTGCTCTTCTGTTTGCACCGGATTACCAGTTTTACCAAGGAGTGATACAACGATACTCATGAGTTCACATCTTTCTTTGCAATCCTGAAATAAAACTAAGCATGTTAAGCCTTTTTTTTAAGAGACCAGTAAATTGAAGTAGCATCTTACCCATACAAACAGACTTTACTAGTCAAGGACTTTGTTGTTTTGAGAAGAAATGCAGGGTACAGACATACCTCTTTCAATTTAGGGCTTGTGTTTGGCTGCAGATAATGCAAAGTCCTACGTGTGTGGTGTATTTATTTCCTATGAATTAGACATGCTTTGGGCAAAGTGGGTGGGTGNGTGGAGCGATACTTTGTGCCTGCAGCGCTATTTGTGCTGTTTGTTTCTGTATGTCTTTGTACAGATGTATTTTTATACCAGTTTGACACTACTGAAATTTCTCTTAATCTCAGGGTTAACGAGATTTTCTTAAATATTTGTATTTTTTAAATTATGCTTGCAGGCACATGCACTGCAAGCAAAGGACAAGAAGGTCATAAAGGGCCTAGAGTAGTTTTTAGGCAGTAAACATGTGCATGAGGGTAGATTTAAGAAATTAGATTTTCCTGTAAGCCTTTGTTCAGTCGCTTGCAGTTTTCCTCATTGCCCCAACGCCGGGGGTTAGAGGTGATGCACCTTTTTTTAGAAACCTGCTGAATGTATTTTAACGGCACAGGAAGAGTGAGCATGTGCTGCAGAGACGAGGCCTTTCCCTCCGCTCCCTGCACGCTGCCTTTGAGTTGGAGTTCGGCCGCAGCGGTGAGGGTGGGCACGGGGTCCCCTCGTGGGGTCGGGCTGGGTTCCGGGACCGGGAGGGAGTCGGGGTTTGCTGACATCTCGTCCCCAGGCTCATCCTGCACCGTGCAAATACGCAGTAGCAGCTGAGCGGGGGTGGCGGGAGGACGAAGCCGGCCAACACCACTGTGGATGTGATGGAAAACGAGCCTCTCCTCTGGTTATGAACATCCTAAAAGCCGGACTCGGGCGTGCGCGGGGTGAGCGACTGCCAAGGCTCGTGGCTACGGCTGAGCCTCCCCTAGTGCCGGAGGGTGGTGGGGTTCCCTGCTGGGACGGGCGCTGGTGCAAAGTCCAGGAGTGTTCCTTGTCCCGAAACTGCTGTCACTTCCCGGAGGCCTCCCCGCGCCGTCCTACCGGAGTCCCGGGGCCCTTTGCCCGCCTGCGGGGAGCGGAGCCCGCAGCAGCCGTGGTACAGGGGCCGTCGCTGCCGGAGGGGCTGGGGCTCGAACCCGCGGTCTCGACAACTGTGCGCCGGGCAAATCGCTCCCTCCAGCGGGGAGGTGCGACTGAGTGTGATTGATGGGGGAAGGAGCCAATGGCCGCCTTAGAGCCCCCTAGCAACTGAGCCGCCGTGTCCCGCTGGGAACATGAGGAAGGGGGCGGGCGAGGTTTGCCTTCCTCCAATGGAAGCCGAGGGGAGGCGGGGCTAGTGCCTTTCGGTGCACCAATAGGCGAAGGGGGAGGGGTTGCCGCGCCCTCGTCGAGGCGGGAGAGGGGCGGGGCTACCTTTTCGGCGCGCCAATGAACGCTGAGGAAGGGCGGTGGCGGCAACGAGCCGCCCAATAGTGAGTCTCGGGGGCGGGGCTGGGTGTTCTGTCAGAGCGCCGCGGCGGCGGGCAGGCTGAGCGGCGGCGTGAGGCGGCGGCG
>VZSF01011169.1:705498-735783 GCA_013398295.1 Chionis minor
CCAGCACCGGGCATGCCGCTGCCCCCCCGCGCCGCTGCCCGCCGCGGTGACCTGGCCCCCCCGGGCCCCGGGATGGGCCGCGGGAGCTGATCCGTCGGGGAGCGACGGGGAGGATGAGCCACGTGGGAAGCCCGGTGAAAGCCTACGATTTCCTGCTGAAATTCCTGCTGGTGGGGGACAGCGACGTGGGCAAGGGGGAGATCCTGGCCAGCCTGCAGGACGGAGCCACCGAGTCGCCCTACGGGTACAACATGGGTAAGCGGCGCCCCCCGCTCCCCTCCCGTCCCCGGCGCCCTGTGGCCCCTCCGGGGTCTGGGGATCCGCGGGCACGCAGGAGGCAAAGGCCACGGGCCAGCGCTGGCCACGGCTCAGGCTGGGGAGCTGGTAGAGCCGGACCGGTGGGGGTGCAGCGCCCAGGTAGCCGGGAAGGAGGAAAAGGGTGAAGGCAAAGACGTGGGGTTTTGCCGTACGTAGTTTTCAGAAAGGAGGTGGAATCGGTGTTGGGATTTAACATCCCAGGCAGGAGATCTTGTGCGCAAAACTATTTTTGAAGCTCGAGTTTAAGAGAAGTATTTCAATACACAAAATACGTTGATAGGCTGTATCTTAAGCAGTTACTCTCCTGTTGTCATCACGAAGTAAAATACTAGTGAGTAAAAACACTAATAAAACTGGTTTTCCTAGTAAAGGATTTTTGTTGAACAGCAAAGATGTTTGCTGTGAAACTGCTTTCGCTGAAAGAGCAGAAAAGATCATATTTTTTTCCTCCCTTTTTTGCCACTGTCATGTTCTTAATATCAGAAGGGTAGCCCTTTAAGATCAAGGTTCATGTTTGTAGTATGGTCTTTCACTTAAGCTTTTTAAAGGGCAAGCCTGAAGAGCCTCATCCATGCCAGATACGTTTTGCCTGCAGAACAGGGAGTTGTGAACGTTGCAGAGATTTAAAACCAAGCTAATGGCTCGGGAGAAAGGGGATTTCTGCTTTCCTTCCCTCACATTCTCCTCTTGTCACTCCCCCAGTCTTGTTTGCCTACGACATACTCTAGTTTCACTTTTTTTTTATTTTTTCCCCCCTCATGCAAATCTATCACCAGCATATTAAAAAGAAAATTGTCTTGTCAAGTTACCCATTGCCTTAATTTACTGCCAGTCTGTGACTGGTTAATTCACTGGAAGGCTCCACACCGGCTTCGGATGTGTTTGTTGTTATGTGAGTTCATAGTACTGATTCACGGTGAGGAAGGGGAGGAGGGTGGGAGGAGAGTTCTCTGTGCCATCGCTTATGAGTCACACTGTACCTTGAAGGCAGCAATGCACATTTTAAGATGTTTGCTTAATAGTTTTGCTAAATTACTCCTTGGGGTGTTGCAGTGTGTTTACTCTTCAGGTGGTTGAAGAAAAGGGACGGAAGGCTTGGGGAGTATGTGCCTCGTCTGGCTCTGTTCTGTACACACAATCTAGCCTATAAATTCTTACGCTGAAGGAGCGCTTTAGTCTCCAACATATCTTGATGTAACTGAGAGAGAATGTTTCACCTGCTCCGGAGCTCATCAGTCTTACTTCAGCCTTTTGCATGTAAACCCTGTGATACTTGTGGTTTTGCTCTTAAAAGAAAAAAAAATTTAAATTGTGTGGCTAACACTGTAACTCTGTGAATGTGTTTCTTGACAGCCAAGAAACACAAATACTCTTTTTAAATTATTTTGCAAGTACTTAACGTGCAGCTTGGAAATTTATTATCTCTGCTAATAACTTCAAAGTGTATACATACAGGGTTGTGAGTCTTATGCGCTATTTCATGGGTTGTAGTCTCTTCACCGGGATCTTGTATCGATTTGAACTATGCAAGGTGAGGCAAATAGGGTAGTTCAGGACCTCCAAGCTCTGTTATGCGAAGGTCACCGTTTCACAGAGCATGAAAGAAGTTCTTAGCCCTGAGAAGATGAACTTATCTGAAAAGAGGGATATGAGTTACAAGAAGAGGGCAGATACAACAGATGACATAGTAGTAAAATGCAGAAGGAATATAATCTGATTTTTAATTTTATGCAACTAGTGTCATAATTAAGAATTTTTGTATATGCTGAGCCTCAGTGTTTACACAGTCATAGTATACTGTGTAGTCTCACTTACGGGAGGATTTTAACTTGTGCAAGTTCATAAAAAAATATTTTCTCACTCTTTAATTTATAATGTTCTCGAATGGATCAAACTTGAAATGCTTTTGAACTGCCCAGTAAGCTGCCCAGTTTCTTTGTTGGTCTGTATCCGATATCCCTTCTCTGCCTCTATCCCTTCAGCCTTTCCTACATCATTTGAGCATGACTGTGTAGGATGCAGCTGTGAGGAATCTCTGCGGGCTCACGGACTATGAAAATAGAGATGCAGGGAGGGAGATAGAGCTAAACATCCTGTTGGTGTTATGACTCATTTTCTAATTTAACTTGATTTAAAAGCTTGATAAACACTGGCTTTTTTACCATTTTCAAGGCCTTAGTTAAACGCTAGGATCTACAGCTTTCATAACGTCAGCTAGGTCTCTGAATCGGAAAGAGGAAGTTTAGTGGTATGATAGATTCTGTGAAAATGTGCCACGTGTAAGGTTTGAAATGACAAAACTTTGTTGTGGAGCTTGATGAGAGGGAATAGCTTTGAGACTGCAGTGGAGAGGAGAGAGCTGATGTGGTAACAGACAAGAGCAATTGAAGAGGGAGGAAGAGCGCTGAAGGGCCTTGAAAACGAGAACAAACAAGTTAATGGGATGAAGCATGGGAATTTGGGCAGTTGTTTGAATTTGTTTATGCAAGAGAGAAAGAACTTGACGTTTATTGCAGCAGGGAGGAGATTACTCCTACTGCTGAAATTTGGTAAATTGAAGATGGGAAGATGAATGTTGAGAAGTTTGGAGTAACGAGCTACAAAGGGTGATCAAGACGAAGGACAGATGAGGCCTTGAATGAGACCAGCTGTTCAGAGAGCTTACCAGTTCTGCAGATAAAATGGAAAGATGACCTGAAGTTAACAGGGCTGGGTTTCAAAAGTGACAGCAGTGCATTAGGGTCGAGGAAGAAAAGTTAGGATTTAGCGTTGATACAGGGTTCTTTCTTGTGCTAAACAACAGGAGGTATCACTAAGATGCACTGCAGTGCTCGAAGAAGGAGGGAGACAGATTGTAGAGGAAGTTTAGGGAAGGGCAAGGTGTTGGGCAGAGTGTAACCTCTCCTTTGGGAGGAAGGAGAACCTAAATGAACCCCACGGGATATCAAGAGAGGTGGAAGAAAGGCTGAGTGAGGATCAGCTCATCAGCACAGAAGGATCAAGGGGCTTTTGGTTGGTTGTTTTCTACAGCAGCATCAAAGACAATTAAGCAGACAAGAATAATGAAGGTAAAACAAAATGTGGAGTTGACAGGAACAGTATGTAGGGCTGGGGTTTTTGGGGGGGTTGGGTGGGGTTGGTTTTTTTTAGCCATCAAATTCCTGAAGGCTTTATGTGTGGAACTGTCTCATCTCAACTCTGTAGGCTCAAACTTTAATTGTATAAACCACAAATTAATTTTTCACAGGCACTTTCTTAACTATTCAAAAATAAACCTGCCATCTTTCTCATTTCCAGGAAAATACGGCAGTCGTATGTCTTACTATTTTTTTGTCAGTACACAAAAATGATGTGAAATCTGGAGATGGGAAAGAAAGCCAGCATCCTGTGATCAGTTGAGTCCCTGCAAGCTGCTGCTGGTCCACAAGCCATAGTTTGAAAGCATTTGGCAGAGTTCAGCTATTAAGAAAGAGTACAATCTCTGGGTCTCCAAATTTATCTTAAAACAACGGGCTCTGGGTTGGAAAGGGGAAGGGAAGAAGCTTTATTAACATAACAAAGTAAGGACTGCCACAGAAAGTGCGCTGGTGAACATGATTCATAGAGATAATTTAGAAAGCAGTTATACTGGAGATGGGCAGGTAGGCAGTAAGGTTAGTTGTCTGGGTAACCTGCCTTTATAGTTCTCCCACATCTAGCTGAAAACTGAAGTTAGAATAGATTGGACACACTTGATCTCTAACCTGGTAAGAAAAACTGTGCAAAAAAAATCTTAAAGACAGCTGCGGAAACTTTGCTTTTAAGCATCGTTAATTTCTCGTCGGAATAAATTCAGAGGAAATAATTGCTTCTAGGCTAGAACATAATACCTTAGGTGTGCTGTCACTAGGCAGACAAATATTTTGATGTTTTGCACTAATAGATCTTTATTCAGCTGCATTCTGGTTTTGCTTTCATACTCACATATGCTTGCAGTGTGATTGTTTGACACAGGGACTGAAAGGAATGATTGTTCAAACCCATGTACTCCTACTCGTTTTCTTGTAGGAACATTGGGTTTAAACTGACAAATTGTCTCTCATCCTCTCTCACCTAGCAACCTTTTCATATCCTCTTAAGTTATTATCACAGTTATTTGGCTTCCTTTAAATTCTGTCTGCCCGTCCTTAGATTGAGAACTTCACTGGGGTATCGATTGTCTTTTCTGAATGCTTGAAAAGATCCCGGTGGGTGACAGTTGTGGGTGTTAATCAGCGGTTGCCTTGATGGCTAACGAACCTCCGACAGAGCTTATGGGGAGAGCCAGGTTACCCTTAGAGAGGGGGCATTTGGACTGGGATAGTTCTCAGCTGCTCACATCCCCGCAGACAAACTTCATAGTTCATGGGGGCTCTTCCTGATAAATTAACATACTGCTCAAAGCCGTTCTTTGGCGTAAAGCTGGTGTAAAGAGGAGGGAATGGGCCCTAACTGAAAAAAAAAGGAAACAAAAGGGAAATATTGCTAACATGAGAAATTAAGACTTAGATTTGTGAGCTGACTGTGGTTTCCTCCCCTCGCGCCCAACAAGACCAAATACAGAATTAATGGCGCTAAAAGTCTTAACCGCAAAGATTTGATGTTAAGTTTCTCTATTCTCTCTTCATGAAACTGTGTCTTTGAAAATGTTACTTGGCTGAAAGGACAGGGAAATAAAATTAGTTTGTTTTCCTACCAGTATAATAATAAATAGGATGGGTTGCTTATCACTGACATATTTTGAAGTCATTACATTTTCCTAAACACAACATGGTCTCAAGATGCAGTAGAAACGAATGGCAACATCATTAAATTTCTGTATTTCTTTGCACATAGTGCTAGCTTTTAGGGACAGTCTTCAGCCTGTTCTATTAGGAAATCTCCAGCAGAACAGTTATTTAAAGTTGCAGAGCGCCAGTCTCTATGAGTAAATAAACACCTTTTTGAGGTTAATTATGCTTACCTATGAATAGACTGAACTTTTTCTCACAGCACAAGGAGAACAAAAATCAATGACTCTTAGCTGTCATGGAGAAACTCTTCTTAAAAGGTTGAATAGGCGTGAATTTTTTTCCCCCTTTGGATTTTGCTAAACTCCATTTGTACACTCGTTTGTCTCAGTTTAAAAGGATTTAAACTGCATTCTTGTACAAGGAGAAGATGAGGTGTGATTTCATATGCCAAGTTTAAGTGCCCAGAAGACATCTAGTGTCTTACCTCATTACTGTAGGCTTCTGTGGCATTGGTGGAAAGAAATAGTTGCTTCAAATAGGGCATCTAACCTATTTTGGGATGAATGTGGAAAGCAGTAATAGATCCTACTCTAAATACGTTTGTTATGACTGCCCCTTTAATGTGCTATCTCACAGGAGCTGTGCTTACTGCTGAAAGAGGACATTGATTTTAAATTGTATTCTATACTGCCTGTGAAGAAAGTTTAGTAAACAGAAATTGCTACCCACTCTGTACTTGCTCTTCCCCTTTCACTGTGTTTCAAAGAGAAAAATGGAAATAATTTCCCCCTTTTCCACCACCTATATATAACCGCATTTTGTGTCTTCTGGGTGATAGCACTGTGGAGTAGCAATTCTTAATAGTCACTCAGTTCTGAGCGGCGTATGTTAGCTGAAAACGTGGATCCTGGTTTGACCTGATTCCCTTTATTCTTGCATTAGTTATGATAAATGCTTTCCGTGCTGTAAAAAATAAATACAGATAGATGCTTATGATCTAACTCAGATTAGCTTTGTACTTTGCTTCCATTTGTGTGCTTCTTCCCCATCCCCAAATCTCAAGTTTGAAGTCTCATGCTAGGAATTGCCCACCTCAAGAGACCAGTACATTGTGTTTTCTTCCCCCATACATGGTAGCATATTTGGGTGACACCTTTTTTACCTCTTTTTCCATGTTCTTCATAAACAATGTGGTAAAGGATACTGTAGCATTTCCTGTGATGGTCAGGTCAGTCAGGCAGTGGTGGGGTTTGTATTTGTTACCTGATCTTGCACGTCTGTTGAAACAATGAATATTCACCTTGCTTGATTTAATGGAGCGATAGAAATCCTAGGCTGCTTGGCAGTGTATGGTTTTTCATATGTTTCTTCAAACCTTTCATAAAATTAGTTTTGCTTTATTGCACCCTTTCTTCGACTTGGCTGTTTTTCTTCAGTTTAATAGATTAATAATATTTCATTGTTTTAATATTGCAACTCAAGTGTCCACTCGTATCCGTCTCGTGGACAAAAAGTGCTACTGTCTTATAATTTGTGAAGGTCGGAAGCTAGGTCATCTTACAGTGCCGTGTTGAAACCCCCTTAATATGCTTAAATTATGTCTCTTCCAAGTTCTTTCCTTATCCAAGCTATATGTGGGGGGGAGGGAATCAGATCTGTGTGCACATGCACATATTCAAACCAGGTATCTATACACCTTGTTCTTTTCCAATAACTAGCCTTTATGTTTCTCACCAAGGCCTATTCAATGACAACAATAAAAGATCAAACAAAAAAAACCCACCTACATTTTGGTCAAGCGTATTATTGTACAGGTACAGAACGAAGAAGTCTTGAAATCTTAATGTCACGTGAATGTCTTTGAGATTCCTGCCTAAAACCAACCTGCACACGCTTGCCTGAATTTGATATCTGCAATTGCTACAAGTAATACTTTAGATTGTTGTGGCAGAAGAGACTACGGCAATAGCTTACTTTTTTCCTTGTCTTTCTCATGCACATTCATTCAATAGCACTATGTGCCGCCTGTCTCCGTTTCCCTTGGACTACTGGTGTCTTCCCCTCTCCTGCTATTTTTTTTCTATAGATATAAGGGAGTGGGGAAGTGACTGTCACAACAAAATTCCCGTGAGGCTCCCAGACAGGCGTGCATCATGAAAAACAAAGTCCAGGCTCTTTTGAAAAGTGGTCAGACTTCAAGGTAATTGAGTCCTTTTAAGCTGCTTTGGCCTAACCAAAATTGTGTTTGCCTGTGCCAGGGTTAAATTTTATCCAATATGTTGGTTAAATTACATTTACATGTTGCTGTTAATTTGGGTTGGTTCTGGGAGCTGAACAAAAATGGAAAATGGAATTAAGAATAGAAATTGGCTAACTTTAAAAGCTTTATTTGTATCCTGTTTTATTCAGCCCTTCTGTATTTTGTTTAATTTGAGAATGAAAACATTAAACTAATGCAATATTTACACAAAATACTGGACATAGGCTAGTGTTTGTCATGCTAGTTTTATTTAAGGATCATCTTGAATGTAATACACCAAACATGCTTAGTTTGAGCTTGCTATGCTTTTTTATCCACATTGAAATCTGTTGATGCAGTGGAACACATCTGTACAAATAATTGTTCCTTTCCTTTGTGTCTTGACATGTTGTAATATGGAAGTATGAACTGGGCAAGCTAAGTAGTCAAATACTCCAGATAGAGCTGCAAGTTTGGAAGTAAGTTTTTCCAGGGGAGGTTTAGATTGGATAGTAGGAGAAACTTCTTTACCGAAAGGGTTCTCAAGCATTGGAACAGGCTGCCCAGGGAGGTGGTGGAATCGCCGTCCCTGGAGGTATTTAAAAGCCGGGCAGACGTGGTGCTGAGGGACATGGGTTAGGGGTGGTTTTGGCATAGGTTTATGGTTGGACTCGATGATCTTGAAGGTCTCTTCCCACCCAAGTGATTCCATGATTCTATAAGTAATGCTGTTACAGATCAAACACCGATGTATCAATGTATATTGTATATTTAATGTCCAGCCTTTCAGAAAGGTGAGATAAAATCAGCTGTCAGCATTGACTGTAATTTAGTACAGACTTGGAGCAAAGTCCACAAAAAGATCAGTGTTTGTAACAGCTGTTTATATATCTAAATTGTCACTCAAATCTATGGAAAGTTAGAAAGCAAATTACTCACAAGTTAGGATGTCATTTCTGCCCAGGAATGGAGGTGGTTTAAAGGTCCAGAAACTAACCTTGCTCACATCTTTACAGTAGTTCGTGTCATCTAAGAGAGTGTCCTCTTTCAGCTGGGTGGGATCAGCAGAAAAGAGAAAGTATCATCAATAATGAGCTGCGTGCAGAGACAAAGTGTGTTGAAGAACAGCTGCCTTAAGGCTTTAATGTAGTACATACCTGCTTTAGGTATAATTACATTCTTGTTTGATATGTTAATTAGGCTGTTACTCTGACTGCATATTGGGAAAAGGAATGTATGTGCTGGGTTCAGCTGAGACCTACTGGATTTGATCGGTGATTCTTCACGGGAGGCATGGGTTTTTTTGAACCCAAAAGGATACAAATCTCTAAGGAAGCAGAAGATATTCTGGTTCCTATAATGTTCAGACTGGCTGAACTAAATCTCTGAACTGTGCTCAAGGCAAGGGGAGAATCTTCTCTAGGACAGAAAAGTAACTCTTCTCCAGCTGGGGGGGAGGACGGGTAGGACCTAGCAGTGAAAACACCCTTACGCACATACAAACCCATTTCTGTCAAGTCAGTAATTTTTTACTGTTTTGCAGGCATATAAACAGTGAAGATTAAGCGATTCGGAATCCTGTTTGTTGTCAGAAGCTGGGAAAGCTATTTATTGTTGGTGAGATGTAGTCTTGTGCGAAGCTGAAAGCCAATATAACAGCTTTGCTGTTTTTCTTTGTTGCGTGGGATTTGCCATGAAGGGTGCTGCTGTGCAAGCGCTGTGTGAAATCAACAAGCGGTGTCAGAAGATGGAGGTGAGTGGTGAGCAATAGCTGGTGAGCACGAGGAAGCCAGAAGAGCCAGCGCCGTTACTCCAGAGTTATCTTGGACATTAAAATTGTTTGTACAACACTGGATTTCAAAGTAGAAACTGGTAGCTTAATATGCAGAGGTGGAGGAACTATGATGAGAATTTCTGGAATGGAGATTTCCATGTGTTTTAAAAAGTAACTGACTTCTAAGTTAAGAACATAAGAAGTATCGTCTTGAGCTCATTTAGCCTAGCACGCTGTTAAAAAGTGGGAAGAGAAATCTTATTTAGGAAGAACATGCAAATCTGGCTGCTTTCTGAGTCTGCTTCCCGCATGCGCCTGCCAGCCTTCCTAATCCAGTATTTGGAGATTTAGAATTCTTTGCATCGACTTCATTTATGAAAATGGGTAATCTGCGTGCTCTTTTTTAACAAAAAATTATGGCTTTTTCCTAATTTATATAAAGAAACCATTTTGCTACACATTTCTTTTCTCTTATGCCAGACTAAGTGGGACTCTGTGACCTCCTTTGAAACATTCAATACCAGTTAGCATAGACACACCTCTGGACTGCTGTGAGCCCTCCAAAATGTGTAGTTTTAAAATAAGAAGTTGACTGATGCAAAATCAAACTATTTAGAGTCTCCCCCACTAAATTATTTTTGGGTCTTGGCTTCATGTGCATATAACATAAACTCCCAATGCCATAAATACCTGTTTTAGTGGCGTTTGTTAAAACAGTGCATATTCTTTGAACGTACTTCAGTGCGCAAAACTCTGAAGAAATACGTTTTGTCAAAATACTTTCATTCTTGGATCAGAAGACGATAATGTCTTTACTAAAAAGTTCCCATTAGTCTTAATATATGGCTAGTTAAAGTCCCATGTGTGTGCAGATGGAAACGTAGAAGAAACTGAACCTGTGACAACACTGAAAAGTGAGCTGCGCTCCGAGGGACACATTTGCACTGCCTGAATTGCAGCTGATCTTTCACACTTTCAAAGGCAGTCCAGTCACTTGTATTTAATAACCATGATTTGTTTACTGTGTGGTGTGTTCTAAGGCTTGTGATTCAGATTTTACCTCTCTATTTCCCCCAGTTTTTACACTGGGTATGTTGAGCACGTCGTGGCGGTTAGTAACTCACTGCCGTGCTCCTGCTGTCACTCTCGTTTTAGCGCTGCGCTACGACTTCATGCAAATAGCCTTACCCCGACATTACCAGCATATGGTTCCTTGTAATCCCACATCAGCAAAGCTGAAATGCCAAAGAATGCTTATGCACTCCCAAAGAAGATCTTGAAGGAACACTCATAAGTGTATTTGAGGATTGTATGTTTAATTTGCCCATTTTCATAGAGAATGAGCCATTACAGATGTTTGGATGAAACAGAAACTATTTTAAAAAACCCAGCTTAATTAAAGCAAAAGGGGGGTAGGGGTATTTTAGAACCAAAATAATTCATACCTTCAAAATTTTAGGGACAGTGATGTGTTAATGTATCTCCCGTGCCTTTATACTTTGTTTGCAGGCTGACTTTATGCACTGCCTTAAAATGGGATATTTAAGTGCATGAAATATGAAACTGCCAGCTGGAAAACCCAGAAGAGACCCAGCAGGTCTGGCAGCCTTTTTAATAGTCTCTCAAGACTAGACTGAGGAAAAGAGGCTCGTGTAGCCGATGCATTCAACGGAATGATTGAGTCAGTATATGAGAGTCTTGTGGTGTAAAATTTTTAACACGCGTATCTGGATACATATATTTCTTTTTCTAATTGTTTGAGCTATCCCTATATACTGTGCGTGATCTCAGGCAGTCAGGACTCTATTCTAATCTTTCTGTATGTTTGCGTCAGTAAATATGCTAAGTGCAGTTTGTGAACAGCACAACCTTGACTTTTCAAACCGCTTCTGAATTAGTAGATTATGGTTTAACTCGAACACATGCTTTATCAAATAGATGCACGATAAATGGAATTTTAAAGAAGTTCATAACCTCTAAACTTCTAAATTGATTTTCAATTCAGATGAGAAACACCATTCCTTTTAGAATGATGTTAGTCTCGGAGCAAGGAGATTCCAGAGTGTAAGAATACACATGGTGTAATAACTTTTCCATGTGAATTCTAGATTTTTGTCTCCAAACATGAGTTTAATCCGGTGCTGTTTGAGAACTATAGTTTTACAGGCAGACTCACTTAGCAATCTACACTGTATTTGTCTTCAACATCTGCACGACAGGCTAGGTCAGTGCTGAAGACTACATGGAAAGTAATTACATAGTTTTTAAGTGAAGAAAAGGCTGCAGTTCTAACAACTTAAATGAAGTTTGGCCGCAGACTAATGAGTCACCTCCCTGAAGAAGAGACCTTTGGGCGGCCAAGTGAAGAGCAGCCTCCTGGTACCCATGTGGAGGTCATCAAGAGGATGGAGTGAGGCTCTGTACACGGTGGAAGGGTAAGGGACAACTGGTTGAAACGAGAGAGGTTCAGAATGGGTAAGAGGGAAAAAAAAAAATTTTACCCTGAAGAGTGTTAAGCTGTGGAACAGGTTGCCCAGAGAGGTTGTGCAGTCTCCGGACCTCATATCTGATCCTGCTTTGAGCAGGGGGTCGATCTAGATGACCTTCTGAGATTGCTCCAACCTGAAGTTTCCTTTGATCCTATTCACCCAAAATCAGTTTATTTTAATTTCTTGGAAAACTGAAACTAAGTGACAAATGGAACAAGACCTTTGTATCAGTAATGTATAGTCTGTCTTTCTCCTTTAGATCCTAACAAAGAGAGTTTTCTAGCATTTTGTGTTATTTTTTTGTCCTGGAAGAGCGGTATGGTTATAACTTTGGCGACTCGTCTGCTGGAATAGCTGAGGAGGAGCAGCAGGGAGAAGTGGAAGCATAATCCAAGCCAGACTTAAATTCCTTCATTTTTCTAATGAAAGTATATGTCCTGAAGATATCTCATGACTTGGGAATTCCTTGAGTTAATGGTAACATTATCTATGAAGCCCATTTTACTGTGGCATGCAGTTTGCTTGAAATTCCGAACTTAAGAAGTGCAACTGGTCTTCTGTTGCTTGGTTTGGAGGTTAGTTTGAAAGCTCTTCCTCTTCAAGTACCCGTGCTTTGGGAACGATGGCTGCATGTCTTCTGGGTGACAGCTTTTAAGCCACGGTAATTTTTCAATAATGATACAAATTTTGCTCTCTGGCATCTTTAGAGCAAAATTATTGCACTTACACCTAGTTGTTGTGAATTCTCACTTTGATCTTCAGTTCATCATAATGACAGAATTCATTATGTGTTCAGTTCAAAGACTTATTTTTCAAGCAATCTTTTCCTCTTCTAACAAGCAGTGCTTGTTAGAATACATGGTTTTTTTTTCTTTTACTATGCTTGGTGACAAATACTGCTGTGACTTCTGGGAGTAGTGATGGCATCCTGGAGTAGGCATTTTGGATTTTTTTTTAAAAAACTATTGTTATATTTTGCCATTTATCATAAGTATTACTTATAATTTCATATTATACAGGAATATACTTACGAAACAATTCTGATTTTTCTAATTGTTATGATATATTGATATGCTTAACTGGAAGTGGTGGTTTAACTCTTTAGAATCATTTATTTGAAACTTGATTTAAAGCCGAGGGAAGTTTTGGAGAGGTTTACAACTGTTCTCGGTGAGCTCTTAGGTCTATAGCTCAGAATAACGGTGGCTGGATGTTCCTGCAATTCTTCTCGTGCCAAGTATTTTTGAACTGGTTTGCTGCTAATGAAGTGTCAAGGCATAAAAGGTCATTGTTCTCTTCTGGAAAATATTGTAAAATGTGAAATATTGCATCTGTTTTTAATATTTTATGGTGGATTTGAAGCTATTCTCCCTTCCAGATTGTGGCCATATTTCAAACCTAGTGTTTCAGATACAAGTAAGGGCAAGTTCTGCATGACTATGTCCCAATTCTGTCTTGGTTTGTAGGATTTTAAAAGACGCAAAACCCGCCTTCTCGTCTTTTCCTCATGCACCAAGGTGATTTGACTCCCCACCATTAAGTTTTGTGGTGAAGAGTTATTATACCACAAAGATATGGAAAAGCACTAAAAATACTGGATAATGATCTGTTCTATAAAACATATTCCATTTTTTGGGGGGTCAGTTGTCTTAACCTGGCCAAGCTTCTCTTCAGTGCACTTTCCAGGGACACGCAGAGTACTTGGGATACATGTGTGTCTCAAAGCAGCTGAAACAAGCCATCGCGCTGGAAACTTTATTTCTTGCAAGGAGTGTAGAGGTGGGGTTGTGAACGAGAGGCTGCCCTTGAGAGCTGGTGCTGTTTGAAAGTAATGTGACCGAGTTTTTTAGGAGGATAGGATGCCTGTTACCAACGTGCCTGAGGGATGCAAAGGAATGCTTCCTGCAATCCAGCTCTTGCTCAGGGATTGAAGAGCAGCAGCGAGAAGTTGGTATCATAGAAACTTATTTTAATGTTTTTTTCCCTGTATTCATAATAGCGGTTAATTTCTAAATCAAATTCACTGGTGTTAGGTTCTGGTTATCTTTACTTTGATATTAAATGGACTAAAAGCTGAGGGCAATTATTTTTATAAAATGCAAATCTGAAGTAGAAAAGAGCTGGTTTAAAATACTGTTGTTGTTTTATAACTGACTATAAACTGGGAACTACTTGACGTTACTTTTTTTTTTACATTGAATTCTGTTGCAAAGAATTTGGAGAGACAAGCAGGGCAATCGTAAAGCTAATGTTTGTTGTCTTCTGCCAAGAGCGCGTTCCCTTCCCAGTGTACGGAACTGAGTGATCCACATTGACTCTTAAATCACAATCTGATGTTACTGGCTTTAAATAACTATTAAAAAACCCCTTTGGCTAATAATTGCTACCAGTCAATAACAATCCTATCTCGATCCCTCTCCAGAGCTGGCAGTCGTTTTGGGGATCTTGTC
Source organism: Chionis minor (assembly GCA_013398295.1). Taxonomy (NCBI): domain Eukaryota; kingdom Metazoa; phylum Chordata; class Aves; order Charadriiformes; family Chionidae; genus Chionis; species Chionis minor. The sequence goes on from VZSF01011169.1 coordinate 719,520, forward strand.
TTTTAAAGTGAATTTTCTAGTCAGCAGCGTGAGTTGCAGTGTTGTGCAGGAGCCCACAGATGCGCAAGGCACCAGCGGTGTTCTGCGAGCGCTGATCACCCTGGGCTCCTTGTTTCACTTGATTCTTTCACATCTGTGGAAAAAAGGATTGAGAAAAAACCACCTTGCTTAGAAGATTGCTGGGACTGATATATTAATCTCTTCCCAGTTTTTTTCAACTGTAGTAATAAAATGTGCTGAAATAGAGGAAGAACTTTTTTTGTCAGTAATGCTAATAATAACATTCCCTTTTCCTGCAGTGCTACTATTTATAAACCACAACATGTTTATATACAGCAGCTTTCATCTGAGGATGTTAGCTGCGACTTGTAGTAAATATTTGAGTTGACAAGCTCACCGTATGCCTGCGATAACCTTTTCTTTTGGGGGGGAAGAAAGGAAATGATGAACTGAAGTGCATAGTTCCTGCTTCTTCCTGACCTGGGGGAGGGGAACAGTTCTCTTTCTTCTTGTAAAATAAATTTCTAAGGCCTCAGGTTGTAAAGAGGCTGTTTTGTTGTTGACAAGGAAGTGTTAAGACAGAGGAGAATGAAGTATGATCTCAGGATCTTTATTTCCTTTTCTCTTAACGTGAATGGAAATGGATTGTTGACTAGTTTTGGTTAAAAGTTGGTTATTTGTTGATGCCAAATAGTTTTCTGTTCTTCCCAAACAGTCATCTGCCTCGAATGTTTAGTTTTATTTAGCTGTCTTAGCAGAAATACTGCAAGCTAAGGCATGATTTTAAAAAAACATGTACTTAGCAAGTTGCATGTTCTTTTTGGGGAGGGCGTGAATTTAATATGCAAAGTACAGGCTTGTTTACTTACTAATGCTGGCAGCAAGAGGATGAACAGCAACTTACTCAGTTACTGCTTCTGTATATTAGCAGCCTGACTAATTAAATGTTGTTGACCTTAGAGGTTTTGGAGTTTCAGATGATAATTTTTTAGTCAGATCAGTATTGGAAGTATGCCATAAAGTTGTGTCAGACAACTTATTCCTGTACCATTTGCTTTAGTTCTGAGGAAAACAGTCTGGACTAGAGCCAACTACTCTGCGATCTTCAGATTTTAACCTGGTGTCCTAAAAATTTTATAACTATGAAAAGCTTTGGTGTAATTGTTAAAGAGCACTTTCATTTTTTTTTAAGGGTAGATTTTTTGCAAACTTCATTCCTTGAAACATTTAAAGGAAAACAGAATTCCTTTAAACATTTAAAGGAAAACAGGTGTACTGAAGGATGTAGATTGTGATATTGGCATGTGTCTGTGACCATAAATGAAGCTAAATATAAAATTGAGCTTTCTGATACAAATAGCTTATTTTTAAAAATGGCAAAGTTGTCATGTCATTGCAATGAGGGAATTATCTCTAAGACTTTGTAATTGTGGTTTATGGCTTGATTAATGAGGTGAAGAATACAGTCTGGATCTAAAATTTTAGTGTCTCTATTTCAATCTGAATAGGCAATCTGTGCTTTTCAAACAGATGGCTTTTATTGCAGTAATTAAGTGTGATGGAAAAGACTGGGATTTGGAAAGTGATGATTATTCTGAAACTGCAAGCAGAAGGCAAATATGATTGTCACGTAATCTGACCTTTGCGCTTGCATATCAAAGATATAGTCCAGTTTTACTGCAAAGACTTTATGTCTTTGCTATGTCATGTTGAAAACGGGGCTTACTTTTTAAAGCTGAGTTGAATTTTGAATCAAAGACACGCTGGGGACACTAAATAAATGGAGTTAGAAGTTGTGTCACTTGTAAATGTTTCAAGTGTATTTGACAAATGTTTTCTGAAGAGAAACATTAGACCTTAATTTTAATATGCATATGAAAAGCTGGATAGCTGAGGAGGCTTAAAGTGGGAGGTGCTGGGACCACTGAATTCTCATCATGCCTGTGAGAAAATGGTTTTGAGCACTCCTTGAAACCTAAAGCTGTGTTTTCCAAGTGCAGTCAACCGTCTTGGAACCTGAAGGATGTCTTCAGTGGACTTTGTTAAATACAGGCCCAGAATCTCAGTGAATATATGTGTCTTCATTTGTAGACAATTACTGGTATAGAAACAGTGGGAAGGAGAGATAGGTATATGTTTAAGATAGCTATTATTAAATGGTTAAATTGGACAAACAGATGGAGTGAATGATTGCTGGAAAAGGTGTTTAATGCTGAAATCTCTGGAAGGCCGTCAGGCCACGGAGGCAGGGAGTTGAATGTTTTATTATTATTATTTAATTTTGAAGAAGTTAGATTCTGTTTTAATTAAATGTGAAAGCTGCTAATCTGACATCAATTATCTACAAGGAACAACATGCCTTAAACTTTAAAGAAAGGACACAGCAAGAGGACTAAGTAAAACCAATGAAACCAGTTCTTGCAGTATTTATGAGCTGAAATGGAGCAGAGCACCAGGTTCACAGATGAACAGTCCTGTATTCTGGACTTTCCCAGGGATAAAAAGGGTTGGTTTTAGGAGTGTTTCTAAGAGAAATGTGCCACCGAATAAAATCTTTCAGTGCTGAATTGGTAAAGCTCTAAAGAATCTACTCTTGGGGTAGTTCCTGTGTTTTTTTTCCCCTGGTTTTCTTTCTTCCCTGTCCTATAACATCAAATTTGAAACACAGATCTAAAGCAAAAGCCGAACAAACTCCAAAGCATTAAAATATTGGGCTAACGTGCAATTCCAATGAAAAATTTTGAGGGACAAATCTGGATTTTATTCTGTCACATGATCAAGATATGGCCAGTGGTTGCTCTGTCGTCCATCGCTTCAGATTTCATTCCAGTGAGTCAGCGCGTTTTTCACTGCTGCAAAGCCGAACAGCTGGCTGTTACTTACACTGTAGATCATCGAAGCTCAAATATTAAACTGAAGATAAAGGATTTTTGATGTAAATAATGTTGCCTTTGGAGGAACACAAAATGAGCCACTTAAATGACTGAAAGATTGGGCCCTAAACAGACCTGTCACAAAACCCAGAAACTTTGATACACTACTGTAAACTTCAAGAGAAGCAGAAATTCCCAGGAAGCCTTAAAATAATCAGTGTTGACATGAACACGCTGTGGTCAGTGAAGCATAAGTGATAGTATGGTAATGGCTACAGTTATTGGTGCGGAGAGGATGGCTTCCTATTTACTGCAGTTGTTGCCAAACAGCTGAATGCTTTTTTGGGAATCTTAACTACGTTCCTGGGCTCAACGATATTTCTTTCAGTTTTCTATCTGTGAATTTTGTGTTTGAGAAGAACAAAATAAGAACGCATCAATGACATTTAAGCAATCCAAACCCTTCAGAAAGGACAGTGGCTTCTTTCAGGTTCTTTAATTTTGATTTGTGGCTTGAGGTAAATAATTTTTACAAAAAACACCCATGTGAAAGTATTAAGCACTGGGAGGTTTTTCTGGTTTACTTTAAAGTTGATTTTTAAATTTGTTTTTTCTATTCATCAGCCTTTTTCTTCCCTTTCTTCTATAGAAATACGTTTTAGTTGAATATCCAAATAAAGCTATTCTGTGTTACTAAATGAGTGAATAATGTTCCAGAAGGACATTTGATTTCTACAACAGCACAGCCCACATCTGTTGCTCTCACTGTTACGGTTTCGTGGTGTTCCTGATGATTCGTGGCAAATGCAAATGGCAGAGATGTTCAGGTTTTATTATCAACTGCTTCTATCTGTATAGCAGCTGAAGAATAGGGAAGTTTCTGAATCCGTCTCTTCTTCAAAAACCTTTTGAGAAACCCGTAAGGTGCTTTCATAAACAGCAGCTGGCACTAGTATGTTTTTCAGACTTGTCTTGTGCGTGCCATTAAAAAAAAAAGTGTAATATTTTGCATTATGTGTGTGGCTAAACATGAGCGATTTGCAGTAGTTTATGGTCTGTGGTGCAAAGCACAGTGCCAGGTTTATTCAGCTGTGTATCCCCTAGCTATGCAATACGAATTTTCTATGCTGGGTGTGTCTTTTAACGGAATGATGGATGTCCGTTGGCTGTGTGGGATGTGTCAGTGTTTGCTAAACATGGTCTGTGCCTCTTCATCAACGTTAGATAAACTAGGGGAGGTAGTTCACCCTGTGGGAAGTATCAGTGGTAGCACAGGATGCTGGAGTGAGTTATATAGTGTTATGCAGGGTTTGCTCTGCGTGTTTTATGTTTTTGAGAATTTCTGAAATGATGGAACTTGTTCTTTCAGCGCACAAACAATTTTAATGTCCTAGGCTGTTCAGTGGCCCAAGACTTTGTCTACAGGCTTGACATTATTAGTATTATTTATTTTAACTTGTGGTTTCTAGATTTGACTATTTCCTAATACTGCTGGAGAACTGGGAGACTTTGGCTGATAAATGAAAATAAGTCTTCCAAAACTGGTGGTAACATGTTGAAGGGGTTTTGTGCGTGTGCCTTTCCAAATGTACATATAAGAGCCTGAATTAAAGGCAGAAGATGCTTCAATTCACACTTTTCTGCAGTGAGCTAAAAGCTGGGAGTGCCCATTATTGCTGGCCTTGGCCTTTCAGCTCGGCGCTTACCTGGGAACTGTGAAGTTGGCATGGGACTGAACCAGTCTTTGATTTGAGTTGGAATTACCAGAAGAATTTAGCGCCCTCTCTGTGCTGCCAGACTAGGAGGAGCTGTCGAGAGATTTTTTTCCTAATATACTCCTACTTCCCAGTGGGATGTATTCATCAGTGGGTACAAGTGGGAGTAGCGAACCTGTATGTTGATGTGACCCCAGTGAACTATCCTGCAGGCAACAGAAATGAAGTAGCATCTTTGAAATATGTTTTCTAGTAATGTGTGACATACCAAGGCGGCGCATCTGTCTCGATCTTCTTAATCTTCTTACTTACCTGATCTTTGTATCCCCGCAAGACTGCTGCTTAAGCATGTTTTCAAACATCTCTGTGGTCATCGCTGCTTCTGTACCAGGATCTCAGTAACAGGCAATTCCTCTTGGCTTGTCATTCTTCAGAAATGCCCTTGCTCTCAACACTGCAATACCTGTTCCGGTGGGGCTACAGCAAGGTGACTTACTGTTCCCCTCTGGTTCCTGGCTTTCAGATCGGGCAGGTGCTTGGCAGTTGCTACTGCTGCTAGAAATGCTGTAAACCGTGTAAAGAATCAAATCAATTCAGAAAATCAATTCATAGATAAAAATATTTTAAATTAATAGTACTGTAGCGCAGTTATCCTTCAAAAATTGTTGTGTTTAAATCTCTTCACCTTATAAAGTTTAAAGATGTTTTAACTTTATTAATACCAGCAAAACCAATACAGAAGTAAAAATGATTTGCTAATATTGCTATGAAATCTTTTGAATACTACCTATTTAATCTATGAATGTAAATTTTGGCATGCAAGAAGCCAGGAAATTAAAGAAGTGAATTTATTTGTAGTAGAGATAAAGAACTTATTTCACTGTATGCTTTTCTATCTTATCTTAAATTTGGTACCCTACAGTAAGGAATTGATGTTATTGTAATTAAAGCATTCAGAGTCTCCCAGTATCTGTTCTGCAGGAGAAATTGGTGCTGGCTGTGTACAAATGAGTTGCCTTGAGACTAAAAGCTGGAGATAGCTGCACTGGGTGATGGTGCACCGGTCTCTGGACAAGAAATTATCCTCATTTCTAAGTAGGAGAACATTTCCTGGGGTAGCGCATCCATCCCTCATTTCAAGGAGTAATGTCTTGTGATTATAACTCGTTGAATTCAAGTTTCTGGTTGTTCTCATAAAATGGGCTTAAATTCTGTGTGCCTCAGGTGGCATCTTACCTGTGACAAATGCCATTTGGGAGGTTTAGTGTGGTGCAAATTTTTGAAGAAGCACAAACGAAGCATCTCCTTTCTTCGCCTATGGCTACAGAGGGAGCTGACTCTGCTGAGAACCGTTCCCTTGCAATAACTTCTCTTGGGTAATTTAACATCCGTTCCTTTTTCCAGACCTAGCCTTACAAACTCCTTTCCTTGTGGAACAGGAGATGGGCAAGGCTTCCTTTTCTGTGTCTGCTTATTTATGCCAGAGGGTTTTAAACCTACTTTTTGTTTACAAAAATGGAGGTAACAGTCAGTCACTGCTTTAAGGCTCTCTTTGTGACAGCTGGTAGCAGCACGTAGGAGGAGCACTCTACTTGGGGAGCACCAGGAAGTCCCTTTCGTTAACTTGCTGAAAAAAGGTGTTTTCAGGCAAAGAGAGCAAATCTCCTGCATAGCAGGTGTCGCCCCAGAGTCAGGCTTGCAGCTGGCAGATTTTCATTTGTTGTTTATGTGCCGTGTTATGCCATACTTTTTCTTCGAGAGAGTGATATAAATATACATTCATACATTCTCTTACTAAACTTTCAAACTTCTCTTTCCCCCTTAAATATAACAACAACAAAAAATCTTATTGGGAAGCCTTTGTTATCAATACAAACATTGATCTATGGTGTAACTTTTTCGTTCTGCCTGTGGTTGCCACCCATAATAATGACTCTTACAGGATCTTCTTCAGCACTGTCATCCCTGTTCCTCCAATAAAGATGTGCAGAAATCTGAAGTAGTAATTAGGGCACTCTTCTGCATGCATCTGGTTTTCCATGTTAATGCGTTTTTCTCACCCCCTTGTTTTGCTTATGCTCTGAAAATAAAGCCTCTCTTTTTCAAGGTAGAAGCCTCATTACATTGGAGTACATTTTGGGGCTAGTTTCCATGCTTTTTAAACTTCATTTGGAGGACTCTGAATAAATGTTCAATTCCAGAAGTTAACGATGACACAGCAAAGAAAACATGAGAAAAATGCATTTACCAGTGAAATTGTGTTGCTTGGCTGCACACTGTGAATACTGAATGCGTGGTTCTTAAATAACATGTAATAAAATAAAAGCCTGCCTTTCTTTTCATGTTTATAATTATGCCATTTGTGGATGTGGTACTGAGGCCCAGTGTTCAAAGCCACTGACCCATCCGTGGTGGTGGATATTTTCAGGGGTCAGCTGCAGCTACACAACTGCTTCTGATTAGTTTTACCTACCCTAATTGAAATTAACACACCCGTTTTGCCCAAGAAAACAGTAACGCGAGCTAGACTTGAGCTTATTTTTACATAGTTTAATTGCTTCCTGGGGCGTGTCAGGTTAGCAGTAAGAAGGTGGTATTAGATAATACTGAAGGCTGTTTGCAAAGACTACAAAATGTAGAATAAAGATGCGAGTTAAGTTATATGTGCGCATGTGTATACATGTGTAAGTTCATATATGTACTTCCCTTAAACGCTGCAGTGCTTCTTCAGCTCATCTAAAAAATATCATAGCTCAACCCCAAGGCATGGGCTTGTTACAGGAAGCAATAAATGGAACCTGCCGGCATTCTGCTGGACACCAACTGCATGGGTCTTGTGGGCAGAGGAGGCTCTTCTCAGTGGGAATGGGAAAGGCTGGAAGACAACACAAGCCACTTCTTGCACCATCTGCTGCTTTTATATAAGAGGGGGACACGTGTATCTGATATAAGTGCTGTCTATGAGTCAGGGATGATAAGGAAGAAAAAAATAGAGGCAGTAAAGCTAGGGAATAGACAAAGAGAATGGCATTTAGTCTGCAATATGTATGAGAGAAAAGTCAAAAACCTAGTTCTACCTTCTTTTGTTGAGGAGATAAAACTCTTTAAGCATATCTAGTGTTGTGATAATGAATAAAACAGACCATTTATCAACCTGAAGGGAGCCTGAGAGATCTGCTCTGAACGGACCAAGCTTAATATGAAAGGTCTTTGTAACTTTATGTGAACAAGTTGTTCTCATCCATGTGCACTTCATAGGGCGCTAACGACAAACACTGTTTGTTTAAGGTCAACTTCTTTGAAATGCGTAACTGGCTGTGTGTATATCTGCAAGTTGCTCTAAGATTTGCATGACTCTTCCCCCACAGGTATAGATTATAAGACTACAACAATTCTGCTAGATGGCCGACGAATCAAGCTACAGCTCTGGTAAGTGCTCCACCTTTCCTCATCGTTTCTATTTCAAAGACAACAAAAATGCAGTTTTTTAGGGCAGGAGTTCTCCCATATGCTTCAGAAATACCTAGTCAACTGAGGAAGAGCGAGGCAGGCAGCGAGCCCTTGGAGTAAGTCACGATTTCTTTACATCCATTTTACACGTATTTCATGTAAAATGAGGGACTCCGCAATTTCTTTACATGAGAGATGTGTGGAATGTGGAAATTTTTCCACAAATGTGGAAAAAAAAAAAATGCACAAAACATAAGAGCCTTCTAGATAGGTTCCAAGTGCCTTCAAAGACTATAAAATGTACAGGTAATGAGAACCAAGAAAGTACCTTAGAAAGAATACAGTGATTGTATAGCAACATCCCTTTCCTCAATTTATTAGTAGTAATGGTCGACTAAATAACTGCAGTAATATTTAAAAAAAAAAAAGCATTATTGCTCATATAATTTAATTGATATGCAATCTGATGTGATTTGATCTTTACACAAACATGTTGAGAACAAATAAAATTCTTTTACAAGAAACGTTTTTTCTGTAGGGTCAAATATTTGGCCTGTCAGGGTGCTTTTGTTAAGGTTGTTTGAAGATGGCCATCTTCTGGTTCCTTCAGGAATACTCGGCAAGTGATACACCTGGAAAAATGCGGCAACGTTACTGCCTCAAATGCATTGTTTTCCTCTTTCCCTAAAGTCATGGCATAAAAGAGGGAGAAGTAAGGTCAGTGCAGGACAAGGAGATGGAGTGTGATTTTTGAGGAACCATAATCAGATAAATCAGAGACACAGGCTCTAGGAACAAGCAGCGTTCAGATAGAGAATTGGAGGTGAAAGTGAATTATTATTTCCTCCTAGAAAGAGATGATCCTGAGCCATTTCCATCTTTAAAATTAATTTTTGTGTTTATTTTTGTTTGAAACTTGTTTTAAGTACTGAAGTTAAATGCCTGTGTGTCAAAGCTAAAAGAGTTTTTAATTTATTCTTCACTAGTTGTTTTTTGCCTTTTGATTTTCAAAATGATGTTTCAAATGTTAAATGCAGTGATGGCTAGTAGTGCTCTGCCATATGGTATCTTCATTACTTGCTATTTTGTTCACCTACTTTCTTTTTCTTCTTCTGTCTTCTGCTTTATATAGCTTAGCAAAAATACCACATAAAGCTTATCTGAGAAGCAGCCAGGAAGGAGATGTTTTAATTCAGTTTTGTGAAGGGCAAGGATGATTTTTGGACTCCTTAAAATAACGGACTGGACATGTTTCTACAGTTGACTGTATACAGAAATATGTGCCTTGCATTTGAAGATCTGCAGTCTACCTCCAAAAGCCTTTATGGAATTTTGTTTCTTATCATGTTCTTCACTGTAAATTTGATTTTGCTTCCAAATGCTTTATGCAGTGATGTGGGGTTTTTTTTGGTACATGCTTTTCTAAAAAATCTGTGCTGTCTCTGACTCTGTAGGGAGGCCTTTATCACACCAGACTCCTGATGAACTCTGGCTGCTGTAATCAAGAATTAACTGGGTTTCCATTAGTTTCCTTGGTGATAGCTATTGTTACTTCCCGCTTTTCTTTTTTGCTGTGAAAACAGAATCCTTCTTCAAGCGGAACTAAATGCAAAGTCTAGTGGCATACGTACACCTGAGTAATAGCCTTTGTTTTCCAAGGGCGATAACAAGAGTAAAGTTTGAGGTTCTTGTCCTCTTATCGTGAGAAATCTGAGAAATGTAGAGGAAAGGGCGGAATGCCAGCGGGGAGAAACTGCTGAGATGGAGAAGAGCTCTTACGCGTTGTGACTGCTACCGCATGACTAATGGAAGAGCTGATACCGATCAGTACAGATGAGTTCATCTAGCTGAACTCTTACCGTAGGAGGCCACCTACTTCTTTTAAATATATATATGATTTATTTCGTTTAGGGATACATCGGGGCAAGGGAGATTCTGCACCATATTTCGGTCTTATTCAAGAGGTGCTCAGGTAAGCAAAGTACAGCTTTCTCAGTGATGAGTAATGGTGGGGGGATGAATGAAAGCAGAGTTGGCAAACCACCGTGATGGCTTCTGTAGCTCACTTGTAGGTTGCATGCAGGTTCGGCAATAGTCTGAATATAACATGAAACAGGGGAAATAATAAGGGATGGGATTTTCTTTTGGGAAGGAGAAATCCATGAGACTGAAGTTGAATCGGGGTAAAAGACAGTGATGTACGTATTCTTACACCTTTTGCTGGTTACCTCAATAACTTCAGCACGGTGTCTTGTTTTGATCCCGTGAAAGCGATGCTAATAGTACTTTTTAAAACTGTGTGCCGAGTGAGAGAAGTTGGTCACATAAACCTGTCAAGAGCAATGTTAAAAGTACGAACGTAGTCTAAAAAGTGAAGTGTAATGCATTGTAAGGAACTGACCTTAAAAAGAGACAGTAAGAATCACTGTAGCTTCAGACTTTGAAGTATTGCTGTAGTTCATGACATGTATTCGTTCTGGTGAGTTCCATATTTATGTTCCACAAGTGCACACAGCATTGAATCTTCAAGCTACGAAAATATTTATTTGCTATTTGTGATGTGGGTATGATCCACCAAACTGGTCCATTATAGAAAGAAATATTTACCCATATATTACACCCTAAAACTACGTCAGGATTTCTGCCCCTTAGCCGACCTGTCATCTACGCAGAGAGATGGGGCTTGGTTTCACGGGATGCTGAGGTTCTGCTCCATTGAGAAACTGCTCAGCAAAGAACAAGATTATTTCAGAACTAGAAAATTTATAGATGGTATTCTCTGTGTTATGCCTCTGTTAAACTTACAATTTTTTATTTTTTTTTTTAAATACAGGGAGTGATATTAGTGTATGATATCACAAATCGTTGGTCTTTTGATGGAATCGATCGATGGATAAAAGAGATAGATGAGGTAAGGTACAACCCTGGAGTGTCACTAGTCTGTAACAGATGACTAAGACTGACTGCTTGTGATATTTTCTACTGTTTTTCCTGGCATTTGCAGGTGGCACTTACTACAGAGTTATCCAAGATGCCAGGTTTACAATTTTCTATGTTTATAATACTAGAAAGTTGGAAACATATCAGCTAATGTGTCTTTAAAGGTGTTGATGGAAAGCATATGGAGGGCAAAGATTTCATATTGTAGTCCTACTCTTGCTGTAGATTTACCACATCATCTGTGCAAACCTGTCTCCTCTGAGGGAGGGATGTTCTTAGATCAGAGAATCACAGAATAATTTAAGCTGGAGGGGACCTCTCGAGATCATCTGGTCCAACCTGCCGCTTAGTCTTTAAATCTTGAAAAAGCTTTGTTTCTTTTAATTGAGGGAAGGGGAAAATGGAAGCCAAGCTATGATTTTTTTTATTTTTTTTTTTTTATTGTTTCTCTTTGCTCAGCATGCTCCTGGTGTACCAAAAATCCTGGTTGGGAATCGCCTTCACTTAGCCTTCAAGCGCCAAGTGTCTACTGAACAAGCACAAGCCTATGCTGAGAGGCTGGGCATGACTTTTTTTGAAGTCAGTCCACTTTGTAATTTCAATATTACAGAGTCCTTTACTGAGCTAGCAAGAATAGTATTGATGAGACACGGGATGGACAGGCTCTGGAGGCCGAACAAGGGTAAGCGATGTACACTGAAGCTGTGTACATTTAGTCCTAGCTAAGGGTTGTGGTTCGTTAATATAAAATAATTTTCAGAAATTTTAACCCTGATGCAAAAACATCAAAAAAAAAGAAGAATCGGGAGTCCTGCAGAGTTTGCTTCTAAACAAAAAAATACATCTCTGCAGGCATAACCTGCTGTTCCTGCTTTTGTAAGGAATAACGTATCTTCCCTAGAACTTACGTGCTTAGTCATCTAAGCGTTAAGACATAAATAGGAAACTGAAGCAGCAGATTTTTTTGGCTAATGTATATGTGGGAAAGGGCGTGGGAGGAGAAATGAGAATTCATCCTGGAAGTACAGAGTGCATGCTGAGTGCTGGGTACGCTACTGCCGCGCGGCTGACAAAAACGTGCTGTTATAATGCGAGTTTTATGTCTGTTTTTAAGTACTTAGTCTGCAAGACCTTTGTTGCCGTGCCATAGTTTCCTGTACCCCTGTGCATCTCGTTGACAAGCTCCCTCTCCCTGTTGCCTTAAGAAGCCACCTCAAATCTTTCTCCATGGCAAATGGCCTTAATGCCAGGATGATGCACGGACGCTCGTACTCCCTCACATCCAGCAACATCAGTAAAAGGAACAGCTTAAAGAAACCAAAAATCGTCCGTCCACCGCAGAGCCCACCAAAAAACTGTACTAGAAACAGCTGTAAAATTTCGTAAGCTCTCCATGGGAGAAGGAACCTGGATGGAATCCCCTTATGTGAAGCGCTGAACACAAGGACTCCTGTTCAATGATTGAGCACACTCTATGTATGTATCGCACTGCATAGACAAAAATAAGAAAATAAGTCTTATTTTACAGCTTGCTCACTACAGTAATGCTGCTTGGGAATGAATGAGACGCTCAGTGCAACTGAAAGGGTGTGACATTTTGCTGTTGGATTTTCATGCTGCATTTTAGTTTCTGATGTGCATGATGCCATTGTTTTTACTAGTAGATGTGGTTTCATATAGGGGATAACTATCATTATATTCAGTTCTTAATTCCATGACATCTGGGAAGTGACTTACTGTGTAACTGTATAAAATCCTGTCGTTTTGCAAACTATTCAAAAATGTAAAAACGAGTCCCGGGTTTGCACATTCAGGCAGAGGTTTTTAACTGCAATGTATTGTATACATTGGTAAATGCTACAAACCGTGTGACAAATTCCAGTAATACTGCAATTGTGCATTTGGATTTTTTGTAAAGCTTCCTTGATAACTCTGAAGCACTAACTTAACTAAGCTAAAAATGTATATATAATTATTATGCACATACACAACAAGGTTTTGTCCCATTAGTGTATGTAATAGACTTGATAAAGTTTTTGGTATGTTATTTAATACTTTGGGGAATTAATTTGTGGTTTAAATACTTATTTTTCTGTAAAAAGAAAATATAAAAAATATTACATTTTATACCACTCTGCAAGGAAGTTCTAGGAGGAAAATGCCAAAGACACTGTCGTAAAAGGAACATGACTTAAAGAGCTGCTTTATAAGGAAAGAACACTATTTAAAAAAAATAAATGTTTCTGGAAAAGGAATCCTATTATGCTTTCTTTATCTGGGGGAGGTTGCCTTTAGCTTGAAGACCAATATACCTGAACTAAACATCAGGAAAGTAAAGTCATCCTAAAAGCATCGCGTAAAGCTTTTGATGCAACATCTGTCTTCAAGATTGTTGACTGAAATATGGAAGAATAATACACGTCGAGTCTTCCTTCTGTTTGGGACGGAATCGTGTGACTTGTTCTCCCAAGCAATGACAGTCCTTCGACGTGATGGTGTAGCTTCATCCCAGTTTCTTCTGGGTGTCTTCACTCCCGTGAGATACCGTCGAGTTACGTTATCTGTAATGTTCCTTCTGGGTCAGCAGAGGACTCCAGGGTCTCTGTACACAAGTAAGGAAAACTCAAGCCAGTTAAAATGCCAAAGTTCTGCTAGGACCTGGACCAATCAGTGCATCACTACTTAAAGAAAAGTGCCATCCAGCACAAGTTAAAGATGAAATGGGAAAAAAAGTGTCAGAAGGAATTCCTGTGGAATCGCTGCCTTGGTGATGAGCAGGCTCCACCTGCTGGCCTGCCTGTGCGGAGTGAGCTGCAGAGAAATGCTGTCGCTGTCGGGGTGAAGCCGTTGGAATGCAGAAATTGCATCTCTAACGTGTAAGAAAACGTACGCAGCAACTTGCAGCTCCACGAGCTTAAACCTGAATCCCAGCCATCCCTACCTGAGGAGAGGCCTGGCCATGTTTGACTGGGAATTCCCTGCAGGATGCAAAGTTCTCTTCCCTGCACATCGCTCTCCTGCTTCAAGTTCCTTCCGAATTACAGTCTGGGCCTCTTCACTCACAAGGTCATTGGTTCGTTTCCTTTCTGTACGTGCTACGCAGTAGGAACTCCTAGCTGGAGGAAGGCTCAAAAAATGCGAACGTCCAGCCGTTACTCCCAAACAAAAACAGCAAGGAGGGAAAGCCATACCTTCCCTTCACTGTCTCTTGGAGACGCACGCATTGCAGCACAAAGAGTGGGGCTGGCTGCTTTGCCCCGGTCTTCATCCTCAAAAGCACCCATTTTTCACTCTCACGGCAGCCGGCCTCAAAAAATGCGAATGTCCAGTGATTATTCCCAAACAAAAAGAGCCAGGAGGGAAAGCCATACCATCCCTTCACTGTCTCTTGGAGACGCACGCATTGCAGCACAAAGAGTGGGGCTGGCTGCTTCGCTCCGCTCTTCATCCTCAAAAGCACCCATTTTTCACTCTCACAACAGCAGGGGTGAAAAAATTCGAATGTCCAGCTATTACTCCCAAACCAAAAGAGCCAGGGGGAAAAGCCATACCTTGCCTTCGCTGTCTCTTGGAGACGCATGCATTGCAGCACAAAGAGTGGGGCTGGCTGCTTCGCTCCGCTCTTCATCCTCAAAAGCACCCATTTTTCACTGTCAGAGCAGCAGGGGCCAAAAAATTCGAATGTCCAGCAATTACTCCCAAACAAAAAGAGCCAGGAGGGAAAGCCATACCTTGCCTTCACTGTCTCTTGGAGACGCATGCATTGCAGCACAAAGAGTGGGGCTGGCTGCTTCGCCCCGCTCTTCATCCTCAAAAGCACCCATTTGTCACCCTCACGGCAGCCGGGCTCAAAAAATGGCTCACACAATGCCAACGTCCAGCCATTACTCGCAAACCAAAAGAGCCAGGAGGGAAAGCCATACCTTGCCTTCGCTGTCTCTTGGAGACGCATGCATTGCAGCACAAAGAGTGGGCTGGCTGCTTCGCCCCGGTCTTCATCCTCAAAAGCACTTCAATGCGTCCCATCTTCAAATGGGAATTATGGTTAAAACACTTTCCAGCTGACCATGCTAAAGGCTTCTTAGCTGTTGTTTCAACAGACTGAACAGCAATGACACCAATTCTCTCACAGTTCTGCCATCCTAACAGCTTAGGATCCGTTCTGCACTTCTTCCAGACGGGAATCGACCCTGCTCTTACACAAAAGAACGAGCAGTTTGTAACCCTAATGCAGAAAACCTCAGCAAGCAAACAAACCAACCAACATTCAAAACAAACCCCAAAGGCAGCAATACAACAGAAACAGAAACAACGCAGGCACACAGAAGGGAAACTGGGAATTGACTCTGAATTTTCAGAGCATTCTTCATGCGACGATTGCGCTTCAGTCCTCCGCTCCCGAGGGCAAGAGCTGCACAAGACACACGGCTCTATAACCCAGGGACAACGTCTCCCCACACCGGGGTGACCTCTGGGAAAGCGCCAGAGCGAACCCGCCTGGGTTTCAAAGCGCCGTCCCCCCCAGACAGCGAGAAGGAGCACACAGATCCCCCGCCCTTCTGAAGGAGCGCTTGTCTCCAGCCGAGCAGCAGCTCCTCTCTGCTTCCAGAGCCGCCTCCAGGCAATCGGCTGAATGGCGCCGTTTCCCTGCAACCTTCAGGCATCGCTCGGCTTTGAGGCTCTTTCACACGGTTTTGAGGCTTTTCCACACGGTTTTGACGCTTTTTCACGTGGTTTTGAGGCTCTTCCCCGCGGTTCTGAGACCCGTCCCCGCAGGTCTGAGGGTCTTCCCTGCGGTTTTGAGGCTCTTCCATAGAGCTCTGAGGCTTTTCCGCGCAGGTCTGATGCCCTTTCACGCGGTTTTGAGGCTCTTCCCCGCGGTTCTGAGACCCGTCCCCGCAGGTCTGAGGGTCTTCCCTGCGGTTTTGAGGCTCTTCCATAGAGCTCTGAGGCTTTTCCGCGCAGGTCTGATGCCCTTTCACGCGGTTTTGAGGCTCTTCCCCGCGGTCCTCAGACCCTTTCACGTGGTTTTGAGGCTTTTTCACGCGGTTTTGAGGCTCTTCCCCAGGGTTCTGATGCCCTTTCACGCTGTTTTGAGACCCTTCCACGTGGGTCTGAGGCCCTTTCAAGCTGCTTTGAGACCCTTCCCCGCAGTTTTGAGGCTCTTTCTGTCACGCCAGCTCTAAAGAGTCCGAGGGCGGCCGGGCCGCGCAGCGGCGAGCTCGGCGCCTGGCGAGGGGGGGCGGGACGCGGGACGCGGGGACGCGGCAGCTCCCGGCCCCTCCC